>CM076571.1:211346944-211686711 GCA_034641835.2 Pinus albicaulis
TTGTAACAAATATAATTTGTATAAAATAGAATAAATAAGATAAATATAATCACTAACTAATCAAATAGTGATTATGTTAAGTAGTTGTTAGTTAGCTGAAAAGGCATGTCTAAAAGACATGCCCATTCGTGAAAAGGCACCTGCATAGGTATAAAAGCAGGGTCTCATTGTAACTTTCAATCATCTTATTATATCTTATCATACATTTTTAATAAAATATTATTATTACAATACCTCTTGCGTATTTTTGCTATTAAGTCAAAAAACGTAAAAGTTTTTTTGCTATAGTGGTATCGGAGCCATATCGAAGCTCTCAGAGCCATATCGAAGCCAAGTTGAGCCATGTCGTACAACATTGTCTTACAAGCCTATGAACGTAGTTTACGAGCCTATGAACATTGTTTACCATACAATGTGCCATTATGCGAAGACCCTGAAGAAGATGAAAAGACAAAAAAAAATTCAAGAAAACCTTCAGAGATTAGAAAATTCATGTGCAAAAATTACAATCCGTCTTCAGAAAATTTACGAAGGAATCCATAATAAGGAAGAAGATTTGGATCAGAAAAAGAACAACAATTCAGATACCAAATCTTGTGAACGTGATGAACCCCCTAAGGAAGTTAGAATACGTGAAACTAATTTTATCAAAAACAAGGAAAGTGACAGGGCATCACCACCATTGGAAAGAGAATGTGGGGCTACAGATTATAAATCGGATGCCTTTAATCAAAGGTTTAATAATCATGAAGTAGTCCATGGTAGATGAAAAACTGAAATGGAGGAAGGTGAATTGTCCCCAACTCTGTCTCCACCTCCTGTGGTGGAGGAAGAAGAAAATATGCATTGTTATAGTGCCAGTGACCTCGTCTCTTTTAAGAATGCTATCCTGCAAGGGAATGACAAGATGGAAGACATAACTTATATAGTTAGACAGGAAAAGAACGAAAAGTTTAACTGTCCAGTGGTAGAGAATGATGTTGAAGATGGAGAAGAGAGTGCACCCAAATCAGTTGATGATAATGAAGAGGATGTTGATCATGAAGACAACAAGGGGAAAGCAGAGAGTGAAGGAGATGTTGAAAAATACAGCTATAATGATAAAAAAAGAACTCCTCGAGGTGACATAGGTAAGGTTGTTGAAAAAGATGACAAAATTGATGTTGCAAGCCAGGAAATTGTGGATTTTCATCTAGTTAAATCAAATTCCAATACAACTGATCTGCAACAGACAAAAGAGCAGAGATAGCAAACAGAGAAGGAGAGATTGCAATATCTGGAAAAACTTAAAGGGAAAGAACAGATGTGTAGAAATCTTCAAGAGAAGATAAAGGATCTCGAAGTACAGCTAGAGGCCAAAGTGAAAGAGCAACAATCACTGCCAGACATAGTGTCTGAGAAACCACCACCAGTCCATCGGTTAGGGGGCTTCAGAAGTACACGTGAAAAGTCTGCTTTTGGAAAAGATCAAAGTAGCCCAGTTGATCCTCTAACTGAAAATAGATTTAGAGTAGTTACACCAGACAATGTAGTTGCTGGCAAGCAACTAGAGAGGGAGTCACTGACAAAGGCAGACATGATGGATCTTCATTTGCAGAATGGTCTGTTACATAAAGAAAATAATGGGAAATTGGAAGATCTGCCTCCTAGATCCCTTTCAAAAAGAACTGGGCATGTGTCAACGTGTACTACAACTGGAAGGGCTAATGCAGCTTCTGCAACGAGGAGAGTTTCCATGCGTTCCACATCAGTCACAAAGAATGATATATCGGAATCATCCACTTCCAACGAGGATGGAGGAGGGAGCAATGGTGACCATGTTCACCATTATGATACTGATGATTCTGTTTTGAGAGGTCTCAATATTTCCAATAAACTAAACAGATTCCGCCGAGGGATCCACAATAGTGTTCAGTCTAGAAAAGAAAAGCAGAATACAAACACAAATGATGAAAGCATTGCTGCTTCTGATACTTCATCGTCAGGGGAGCAAAACCTACCACTTATTAGTGGCACATTAAAACATTTAAGCACTTCGAGAGCACGTGCAAAAGTGAATTCTGGTGCTCAAAGAGTATTCGGTGGAATGTATTTGGGGACCCTCAATCAACTCCTGAAAACAATTAATGAAAGCTTTCCGGAACTGGGTATGGCCACCAGTGACTGTGAAGAGATGTGAAGAGATGAGCTGGATTAATTCTATTTCCACGAACAGGACCGAATTACGCAGCAGATATAATCTCAACAAGAGTTACTTCAAGGCAAAGTCAGATGATGATCTTATGCAAGATTCTCATCATTCTAAATGACTTAGGAATCAGACTGATCACCATCTTTTTTCTGGATGTGGTGGTTGGCTTGAAGAGAATACGGTTATTCCAGCACCTACTCACTGGGACCAGACATTGGAAATGGAAATAGACAGCACAGGAGCCCTGTCAAGGTCCAATGATTTGAGAAGTGATAGTAACATTATCTTTTCCACAGATACACAAAATGTTGCTATTGAAAACAGAAACAAAAGACAGAAAACTGAATCGTTCTATCAGGCAAGTACTTCAGTGGACCCTGTTTCATCTACAAATAAAGAAGAAATGTTCCCTGCACCCAAAATCTTCACTTCTGATGATACCATATGGGTGGCGAATGAAGAGATGTTAGAGGACTCGTCGTCCTTGCAGCATGACTATTGGAATGTGATAGAATCTGCAATTGAAAAGTATCCAACTGCTATTCCAGACAAGACACTGGATTCACCATCGCAAATAGTTATCAGCAGTAACCAACAGTACCCAAATGCATTGATGAATTCGGTACTTGAAAGCCCTCCAAAATTGATTCTGCAGGAATTGAGCTTTGTAGTGAAGGTTCATCTTCCAGAAGAACAGATTCTTTGTCTCTATAACAGAATTGTACCTAATTCTGCAGAAAATCAATGCCATCATGTCAAAGTCAGTTTCAGCCGTTGTAACTCCCTTGACATCAGGATGTTTTTGTTTGAATGTTTTACGGAATTCCTCCAGATATACAAAAAAGACGGTTGGCGGGTTTCTTGGTCGATTCAAACGCTGTGCCGGATCGATACAACGTGGCAGATAATACGGCACACCTGTCGTTGAGCGGGGTCCATTACGCACATACATGCGATAAAAAGACTTTCAGGCTCAATATGTTAAGTATTGAATTAGTAAGCCGAGTTACGAACCCATCAAAAGAAGCAATTGAAGCTGTTGGAGGAAGTGTTAGGAGAGTGCATTACAATAGACTTGGCTTGCGAGCTCTTTTAAAGCCAGAATGGTTTGAAAAGAAGGGCCGTCTATTGCCACAGGCGGCACGCCCACCACCAAGCTACGGCCTAAAGTTGACAGTATTGGTCGTCTACTTGCTCTAACCAAACCCATACCTTTTACAAGTAAAAACAAAATTGAATCGTCTGCTTAAACTTGTTAAAGTTCGAAATTGACTCTATTCCAATAAGATTGATTTGGAAAAGAATGTGGTGGGTTCCGGAATCTAGATATTTTCAGTAATTTCTGTGGTTCGTAGAGAATCATTCTAGCTGGAAACCCTTGACGCTAATCAGATTATACTAGTCCGTTTTACCATATTTTCTTTTTAAGAAGGTCCCTTGGCCTTTGGTACACAAGGGGCACTCACTGTAAAGAGATCAAGGTGTCAAAGTGGATTGTATTTCCAGTCCCATTGTGCAATTTACCACTTCAGATGAATGACAACGTATTCTTCAACAGATGTTTCTCAATATTTGATTGAATAGCTGCACAACATTTTTTGACATTATTACAATTTTACAAGTAAAAAAAAAAAAAAGTCTATTTAATTAATTAAATTATTTATTTAATTAAAACTATTTAATTTAAAAAAAAAAGAAAAAAAAAGAAAAAAAGAAAAAGAAAATTGAGGCAAAATCGGAACATGGACAATGTACAAGTGAATCATACAATGAAGGTATCAGTGATGAATTACATAACCTAAGATGACAAACGCCAGATGAAGGAAATTGTCAGAAATTAAGCTTCGAGGACAAAGCTTATGAAGGAAGAGGCAATGTAACAAATATAATTTGTATAAAATAGAATAAATAAGATAAATATAATCACTTACTAATCAAATAGTGATTATGTTAAGTAGTTGTTAGTTAGCTGAAAAGGCATGTCTAAAAGACATGCCCATTCGTGAAAAGGCACCTGCATAGGTATAAAAGCAGGGCCTCATTGTAACTTTCAATCATCTTATTATATCTTATCATACATTTTTAATAAAATATTATTATTACAATACCTCTTGCGTATTTTTGCTATTAAGTCAACAAACGTACAAGTTTTGTTGCTACACTAGTCATCCCAGACAAAGGTGAAGACACGATCTGGCCGGTGCCTCGCTCGCTTGAGATGGAAGCTGGTTCTTGTGGTTCCTTTGTGTTGATATGTTGTGGGTGGATCACCGCACCTCTATGTGTGCCTTCTAGGTATTGTCGTCCTTGTTGGTAATTCTTTGCCACCTTGTTGTTTGTTGTCTTGTTGGGTGATGCGGGTGGTGATATGCTGAAGCTTTAACTGATGGAATATCTTTCGTTAATTCCTCCACTCTTGGTGCCTGAGTGGTGTCTGGTGCTTTTTCTTGTACCTGGTTTGATGTCTGTGTTTGGTTGTTGACCTCAAGAGCTCATCATCCGATGTAATATTCCCAATTAGCCTTGCTAATTGGAATATTTCATTTTTGTTTAATTTTGCCGCTTTAGTTAGAAATAATAAATAAAGTGAGAAATAAGAGGGGTCACCTCACTTTAGTCACCTCACTTTATAAAATAAAGTGTTTTCCTATTTGATTAACGTTATAACTTAAAGAGGGGGCCTTGGGGGTCCACACGTATATGAGGGGAGGCCTCACGCTGACCCAAGGGTAACTGCAAGGTGAAGGACGCAGTTAAGGTTTTGGAGGGAGTTTAGCATTATAAAATGAGGGGTTTCCACTTCATTTGGTATTCATGATTTGATATTATTATTGAGAGCTAGACTTCTGTCTGCTTCAGCACGCCGGTTGTTTAGTCGGTCTGCAGCACTGTTTAGTGCAACCGAGTGTCTCCGGTCGGAGATCTCACCCTTAACCTCGGGGGACTTCGAGTGCCTGCCCTGGTAAGGTTATTTCTGGTTTCACCCTTAGCTTCGGGGGACTTCGAGTGCACTTGTAAGGTTTGTCTGAGTATACTTTTTCGATTCCGTGCCAACGGCCGGGTTTACGAAGCATCGAGGAGAAAGCCCTCTTGTGGTACACGCGAGCAAGAGAGAGGAACGATTCTTGAAGGAGAGAATGACTGTCTCATACGGAGAAGACGGTAGATCCCCTTTCGGGAGGAGAGGAAGGGCAGTCAGGAAGGCCGATTACAGTGCAGCGGCAATTTAGGGAGGCAGAAGGACGCTGTCTAGCCCTAGAGTGAGGACGCTGTCCATTTCTGAAGGTAAGGGTTGCAGATCTGAAGGCTTATTGTTAGATCCAGCTTTGGGAAGGATAGATCTTGTAGATCTAGTCTTGTATGTTGCAGATCTAGTCTTGTATGTTGCAGATCTGGAGGTTTAGCACTAGATCCAGCTTGAGGAGTGACAGATCTGAGGAGATATTGATAGAACTAGTCCAGATCTGAAAAGATAACACCAGATCTAGCCCTAGAGGCTGTAGATCTGAGGAGATAGTTCCAGATCTAGCATAGATCTGAAGGTTTGGCAGCAGATCTGGTATTGGAGGACGCAGATCAGGAAGGGAAGGACGCAGATTTGATTGGAGGCTTCAGATCCATCAGGTAGGACGCAGATCTGAGGAGCAGACTATTGTGAGAGGAGCTCAACAGCGTTTTCCAGTATTCTGTAGCAGGTTCATCTGTCTGGAGGGTTGAGGGACTTGTGCTTCACCTGTTCCTGCACTGTCACTAGCAGAGACAGCGTTTTCCATTTGTGAGGGTTTGCAGCTTGAGATCAGCCCGGTCTGTTGTGATTCATCTTCGGTTTCGAGGAAACGGCTAGGGCAATGGCCATCCTTGTTCACAAATAGCATTTTCTTATGTGGTCATCACTGGCACAGGGCAAGGATGGAATTACCTTCCTCTCTATGTTCTTTTGATTAATAAAATGGCTCAGTTTCTGGTATTACATGTGTCATGATTCAGTGATCTGGTTCAGCATTGCATTTTCTATATCTGTCTGGCATATTTCTGTTATATTACTGGTTATTCCCCTCTGGGGATATTACAGTGGTATCAGAGCATAATTCTGGCTCAGCCTGTGGTCTATAACATCAGAAAGGAGATCATACAGAGCAATAGCTGTTGCAATTCCAGAAACGCAGTTGGAAAAAGGGCCAAAATAAAAAGGGTCAAATTTCGAAGTTGGGAATTAGGAAAAACGTTTTCTGGGTTTTTCTGGGTTTTGGGCGAGGATCACTTTCCCAAATTCCTAGAATTTTCCGAGTAGTTTTCAGTGGGTAAATCGAAGGTCGAAGTTAAGCAGCAATATGGCAGGAGATGTGAGTCCAGCTCGATATGCAGCCGTTTTTGCAGATTGGCGGAGCATGGGACAGGAATTCATGGATGCTTTCCCTTTTAATCAATATATCCAGTTCCGATGTGGCGGCAAGTCTTATGATCGAAACAAGGGGCGTGGCTCCCACCGTGATAGTCACCGTGCAGCAAGCAAATTTCATTTGCCGATGTTTGATGGTTCACAGAAGACTACGGCAAAGTCTTGGATGGAGAAACTGGACATCTATTTTCAGCTTAACCAGATGTCAGAGAAGAAGGCCATTAAGGTGGCAACATTGCATCTGGATGGTGAGGCCCGGGATTGGTGGTTCCAGGGGATGGTGACACTCGGGCATTCTACAGTGACGACATATGCCGAGTTTACACGGAGGGTGGTAGAGCGTTTTGACCGGGGGGATCCGGATCAGTATTTTTTTGTTGAGCTGACCAAGCTCAGACAGACTGGGAGTATAGAGACATACATTTCAGACTTCTTGAGGATTTCGGGGTTGGTACCTGACTTATCTGCAGCTTGGATGGGTTACATGTTTGTGGAGGGGCTGTCAGAGCCACTTCGTGACTTAGTCCGGTCAAGCAGACCAAGCTCAAACAGACTGGGAGTATAGAGACATACATTTCAGACTTCTTGAGGATTTCGGGGTTGGTACCTGACTTATCTGCAGCTTGGATGGGTTACATGTTTGTGGAGGGGCTGTCAGAGCCACTTCGTGGCCTAGTCCGGTCGAACAGACCGGCTACCCTTCAGGATGCCATCAGCAGGACTCGGGACTTACAGGATGTCTTACCCAGGACTCGGACACCTTATCCCCAGAGACTGGCCTTCCAGCCTAAGGGTAAGGACACGAGGGCTCCGCCTCCCAAGGCGAATCCTGGACGAGGGCAGTTTGATGATGAGGCCAAGAGAGAGCTGAGGAGGAAGCGGTTGTGCTTCACTTGCCAGGAGCCATGGGCACCAGGACACAGGTGTGCGGCAGGGAAGGCACACTTCATTGAGGTCTTCTCCGAGAGCAGTGGAGAAGAGGATGAGGGAACGCAGGATTGCAGGGAGTTCGAGGATACACCTAGTGAGACACAGGACTCACCATCATTAGAGACCCCCTTGACCGTGCCGGTTGATATCGTAGTAGAGGAGTTAGAGCCTACCTCGGTAGAGCCATCCACTGAGGTGATGACTGGAGCCATGACTGAGTCTTCGGGTGGTAGCAGCACACGACAGATGGGTGAGGTATCAGGAGATATATCCACTATCGATGAGGCACGAGGAGATACAGAGGTATTGGACGATGATCGCAGACAGCGGTATCATCGGCTTCGGACAGACCTTCGAGCTTTGAGGGAGAAGGCCGCGTCAGTACGGGAGACCGTTTTGTTGCAGGACCAGGAGCTGGAGGGTATGAGAGCGACTTGTGCCAAGTCGGCGGCCAAGTTGGTCCGCATTGGGGAACAGCTGGATTCCCTGATGGTACAACCAGAGGGCACGAGGGAGTGTCAGATCATTCCCCTTCAGGCATGTATGGATGGGACTAGCAGTATTGTTGGGTCATCTCTTTCCGTTGGAGAGAAAGAGGCAGAGCCACCTAGTCAGGTCTCATATGTTGACTTGGATAGTGGTATGAGGCGATCAGAGTTGCACAGGGTACAGCAGCCACGTGTTGAGATTGGATGGCGAGAGATTTTGAGTTGGTACTCGGTGGAGCAGACTATGGATGGAGGGGAGGTCTCACGGAGAGATCTCACTGGAGATGCACTTCGACACACCATGGGGTGCAATGACTTTCTTCCCTTCTCGCAAGAGCCAATAGAAGATGGGGGACATCTTCGGATGGATAACATCTCTCATGCTTGTGTTGGACATCCCTTGAGCCATACACATCATGATGGGAGGTTTTTGCCTACCACCTATTTGATTCTTGATAGGGTCTCATTGATCCTTGAGAAGTTTATATTTCGAAATCCCATGAAGTGCAGAATCAGAAATTTGATTTGGGAGGATGGTAGCCCTCATGGGAGGAGTACCAGGATGAGGAGAAGGAGGCATCCACAAGTGATTGAGTGGATGGGGATGAGGAGCAAGGAGCTAGGAGGCTACTTGCAGATCTGTGCTACCAGGCAGCAGGAGGCTTGGCTGCGCTGGTTACTCTTGAGGGAGTTTGGCCATCACTTGTACTTGCAGATTTATGATACCGGGCAGCAGGAGGCTTGGCTGCGCTGGTTACTCCTGAAAGAGTTTGGCCATTACTTGGCAAACACTCTTCCTGAGAGTAGGAGGTTGGGGAAGAGAAGGATGGATACTTGCATCATTGAGCAGCATAGAGCATGGAAGCATGGTGTTGATGTGTTACTCATCTCATTCATTGTGTCTTCATCACATGAGTTGCATGATGGAGGTATGGGGAGGCAACACAATTTCTTGTTGCTTTGCTGGGGAGAGCAAGGGCAGATTTGCCCCCACACTTTGCATGATGTTACAGGAGGAGGAGATGGCACTATCTCCATGGTCTTGGATGGGGAAGCACTTCCATCTTGGGAGGTATTCCATATTTATTGCAGCATTATTAGAGGAGTCTTTGACAAGGAGCATGTCAAAGAACAGAGTCTTGTACTGACAGGAACTCATTCGCATGAGCTCACAGCGTTGTCACCTTGGAGCAGAACATTATGGATGAAGTGTGCAAAGCAAAGATATGGTGGATCTATAACCCATAGGTCCCAGGATCATTTCATATTTGTTGCACAAAGAGGAGGGAATGATGATAGAGACATCTATGGCATGTTCTTCTTGACTTGGGTTTCCAAGCATGAGGAGGATTACCTTCTTGCACCACATGAGTCCTTCAGCATTTCCTTCATTTTGCTCTTGATCATGTCTTCATTTGCTGATATAGATCAGATCTGTATGGGAGGCTTGATTATGAGGGAGACACATGAGCTGAATGTGCCTTTGAGTATTTTCTGCACTACATGTTCTAATAGGAGCATGGGAGGAGGCATGGCCACCACTACTACATATATGTTCTCTTTTGATGTGGGCCATGAGATCGATATTCATCCATTGTACAGCCATGGGCAAGTGTTTGGACCTATGTTGTTGTCATATTCAGCCATTTGCTATCCATTAGTAGATGTGTTGGATCTTGTACATTGCTTGCCATGTGATTTTCTGAGGTTGCAGTGGATGAGGCTGCACTATGGTTTGTTTTGGGCCAGCTTGTTCTTCATTGATAGAGGAACCTTCTATGGTGGATTGTTTTTCACTTTGCCATTGGAGGGCAATGATTTTGCAGCCCAGGATCAGCATAGACTCTACACTTGTCATGAGTGGAGAGAAGGACAGCATGGGGTAAGCTATGATGCTTGCCAAGTTCACATTTTCAGCCCACCTTCATTACCAGAGCTTGAGGTGGAAGGAGATTTTCAGGAGTTGCCTTGTTGGGAGGTGGCTCATTTTGTCTGGATGATTGCTTGGAGATGGAGGATCCACAGGAGGGAGATATTCCTCATTATATTTTCGACTCCATGCCTTGATTGGAGAGAGGTGACGAGTTGGTTCACGGTGGATGGGCCAGCTTACACAGTCATAGATGCAGAGCAGCAGCGGTCATGTCGTAGCCAGAGGCAGTGAGCAGTCCGAGTCATGGGACTTGGGCGATTATTGGCCACAGCGGCGATGGGATCCGGGAGGACTATTGATTGGCTGGTACCATGAGAGGCCAGTTTGGGATCCTGGCATTGAGATATCCCTTCATATCGGGGTGATGCAGGAGGCAGAGAGGTTTCAGTGGAACCCAGGCACATTTTGCAGTATTGGCAGGGAGCATCAGCTAGAGAGTAGGCTTGTTCAAGCATTGCTTGAGAACAAGCAATTTTTACCGGATGTGGGTGCCACATGGGAGAGCGAGCAGACTTTACAGCATCCATCACTTCAGTTGCTTGAGGACAAGCAACGTTTTGCCGGGGGAGACTGTAATATTCCCAATTAGCCTTGCTAATTGGAATATTTCATTTTTGCTTTATTTTGCCGCTTTAGCTAGACATAATAAATAAAGTAAGAAATAAGAGGGGTCACCTCACTTTAGTCACCTCACTTTATAATAAAGTGTTCTTTTCCTAGTAGATTGACGTTGTAACTTAAGAGAGGGGGCCTTGGGGGTCCACATGAGTATGATGGGGGGAGGCATCAGGCTAACCCAAGGTAAACTGCGCAGGTCAAAGGAGAGTTAAGTTTTGGAGGGAGTTTGGCATTATAAAAGGAGGGGTTCTCACCTCATTTGGGTATGCATATTTTGATATTGATATTGAGAGCTAGACTTTTGTCTGCTTCAGCACGCTGGTTGTTTAGTCGGTCTGCAGCACTGTTTAGTGCACGAGTGTCTCCGGTCGGAGATCTCACCCTTAGCCTCGGGGGACTTCGAGTGCCTGCCTTGGTAAGGTTTTTCTGGTTTCACCCTTAGCTTCGGGGGACTTCGAGTGCCCGCCCTAGTAAGGTTTGTCCTGAGTATACTTTTCAGTTCCAGTAGCAGCAGCAGCAGTTTCTGAAGCATATCTGAGGAGGAGAAAGCCCTCTTGTGGTTGCGCAGAGCAAGAGAAGGAAGGACGCTGATTCTTGAAGGAGAAGGACGCTGTCTCATCTGGAGAGAGGACGCTGATCCTTGCAGGAGAGGAAGGACGCTGTCCAAGGAGGACACAGTTCAGGATTGGCAGAGAAAACGCTGTTTTGGGAGGCAGAAGGACGCTGTCTAGCCCTAGAGTGAGGACGCTGTCCATTTCTGAAGGTAAGGGTTGCAGATCTGAAGGCTTATTGTTAGATCCAGCTTTGGGAAGGATAGATCTTGCAGATATAGTCTTGTATGTTGCAGATCTAGTCTTGTATATTGCAGATCTAGTCTTGTATGTTGCAGATCTGGAGGGTTAGCACTAGATCCAGCTTGAGGAGTGACAGATCTGAGGAGATATTGATAGATCTAGTCCAGATCTGAAGGGATAACACCAGATCTAGCCCTAGAGGTTGTAGATCTGAGGAGATAGTTCCAGATCTAGCATAGATCTGAGGGTTTGGCAGCAGATCTGGTATTGGAGGACGCAGATCAGGAAGGGAAGGACGCAGATTTGATTGGAGGCTTCAGATCCATCAGGTGGGACGCAGATCTGAGGAGCAGACTATTGTGAGAGGAGCTCAACAGCGTTTTCCAGTATTCTGTAGCAGGTTCATCTGTCTGGAGGGTTGAGGGATTTGTGCTTCCCCTGTTTCTGCGCTGTCACTAGCAGAGACAGCGTTTTCCATTGTGAGGGTTTGCAGCTTGAGATCAGCCCCAGTACCAGCGCAGTTCATCTTCAGTCTTCAGAGCAGCTAGGACGCTGTCCTTGTTGCAGCCATTTTCTTGTATGTGAGGGTCATCACTTGCCTAGGGCAAGGATAGGTGCACTGATTCTGATTTACTCCTCTCTATGTACTTTCTGATTAATAAAATGGCTCAGTTTCTGGTATTACATGTGTCATGATTCAGTGATCTGGTTCAGTATTACATTTTCTATATCTGTATTGGTGTATTTCTGTTTATTACTGGTTATTCCCTTTTGGGGATATTACATCCGATGTGACAGTTTTGTTAGAGCTTTGTGCGTCTGCCTCCACAGTCTCTGCTTGGTTCTTATTGGAAATATCCTGCAATGTAATTTTCTTCTTTTTATACCAGAGCTTCATGAATTTCTTCTGCACGTTAATATTGATAGTTCCCACAGATTCCATCCAAGGGTATGCCAAAACAACATCCACATTATCCATATCTGAAGTATAAAAATCAGAATGCAACACATACTTATACATAGAAATCTTCAAATCTTTATAAATTTGAACATCCTCATTATCAACCTGTGTTTTTGCAATATGTTTTGTTGGAATTTGTAATTTTTTTGTCACATTAACATTGATAAAATTATGCTTGCAAATAGGATTGATAGACACAATGATCTTCTCCTTCTAAATACATCTATGAACCTGTAATAAGGAGATACCAACAGAAAATAACCCTTTATGTTTCTTATTTTCCTTCTTTCCATTATGAGACCATTTGTCCAAAAAGAGTTTTTGAATTTCTTTAGGAGGACATATCTTCAAAAAATCATTGTAAAGTGACTTCCACCATATAGCAGCCTCATCTTCCAAATAATACCCTATGTAGACGCTCCAAAGTAGTGGGCATTGAGACTTGCGAGATTGTATAAATTCTTCAATAATGGGACCATCATCACATCTTGTAAAATTCAACTCAGTGGAAACCATGAAGTAGAATGAGGGTTTTGAGAAAATTCACCTACTTTATGCGGTAAATTTAAAATGGCCACAACTCGGTCAATATGGCTTAGAATCCTTATTATACCTGTTTTTGGAAATGGAACGGACATTCTGCATTTTCCCATGTGATTGAAATCCCGATTTGCGCACTCTGGAAACTTAGATTCGCGCTGCAACTGTCTCGTTATCACAAAATTTTCTGAAAAAAGCGCTGAATTTAAATCGACGATATCTCCCTCATCCGGACTTTGATTCGACCAATTCTTTTTTTGAAATTGGGTGATTTTCAAGAGGACCTCAGGTCTACAATCAATTTTCTGAATTTCTACACAAAAACTGCAAAAAATGATAGGAGAGCCACCGTCCACGAATTGCCGTCAGAAAAAATTTCTGCAACATAGCTGATTTTAAATCAACAAGATCTCCCTTATCCGGACGCCGATTTGACCATTTTTTTTGGGGATTTGGGTATTTTTTTGTAAGGAATTCAGATCTATATTTTTTTTTTACAAAATTTGCACCAAAAGTTTCAAATCTGATTTGCAAACTCGCCGCCCAAAAATTTCTTGCAAAAAATGAAAAAAATTCTTCTCGCTTTACCCAAGAAAGAGCTTTGATACCACTTGTAGTATATCTGCAAAAATATTAAAATCACTGCCAAGGAAATTCCAAGAGCGATCCAAGAATATAAAATAGAAATGCTTCTTTATTAATATCAAAACCCTTGATGTAGGGTAACACCATACAACTACTTCTTAAGGAAGGAGATCACTCCACAAGCTAATGCCTGTCAATACAAAACAATACTTGACATCTGTCAATTGGGAGTCTCTAGCCTCTATATAGGCTTCATACATACAATACCATGGGTATTTACCACGAGTCTCTCAATACCATATATCCAATACAATGGGATTATCACATTATTATCTAACTACTTGTGGTCCTTTGCATAATGTGGGTTAACCACTTTATTGATTAACTATGGTAGATTAAATCACATTATTCCCTTGGGTACCTCCCTTTATACTCCATATGATCCCCCCTAGGTATACTACACGTGGACTTTGTTGTGGTAATTAGATCTCCCTTATTGTCGTGTGGATCATTCTTCTTCTTCTATGGATCGAGTCATTATTGTTCAATTGAGATGTGATGAGACGAGATGAGCTTCTCTTATGTTGAGACGTGTACACATCCGAGATGAGACTTATGATGTGGCCGAAAATTCCTCCCTTGGTGAAGGGGAGTGTTGAAATTGGCAGCGATAGGATGAATTTCCCCAAGGAGAAGGCCAACTACCCTATGGAGGAACCACTTCACTTCAAAAGAAATTTCAAATTTGGTCAAAGAAATTTACAATTTTGTGTTTGACAAGTCGGCCTAGTGAAAGTCTACAAGTTAGCCTCGCATGAGAAATTGACCCCTCTTAAGTCAACTATAAATAGACCTTCGTTGACTCCTCATTTGGCATCATCCATCACATCAAACATCACATCAAAGGTTCAATTTGATCTGAAAAACCGCCGGGGGATTTCACATGTGCGAAGGAGGAGAGAGAGGATCTTGTTTTGACTAGCATTGACTTTCTGTTTTGGGCTACTTTGACTAGTGTTGACTTGGGCACTTTGAAGGTTTGACTCCGATTTGAATGAATTTCTTGACTGTTTTGGGAGGTCAAATTGTAGGAGATCTTGACCAAAATTTTTTGGGCACATTATGAGGTTGATCACAGGGTTGACTAGGGTTTGACTGTAGAGCTGACTGGCATCTTTGACCAGGAATTTCAAGAATGTTTTGACCACGTTTGACTGAGCAAGGACAGATGAATATTCGACTGGGTTGATTGAACTTTTCTAGGTAGGTTTAACTGTTGACTTTGAACAATCATTGCAGGCCGTTGATGGTGGTTGACAGAATCTCCATAGGCTGAAAATTGTAGATTGATATAGTTGACCAGATTTGACGTTCTCATTACTGACTGATTTTGGATTGGTTGTCCTAGAGAGTCAAAGCATTGACATTTACTGGTTTATGGATGTATTATTGGACTGATGTATCTCATGCTGAACATTGATTGACTAATAGAAGAAGAAGAATTGATTTTGGGTTTTCCCCCTCGTGGGGTTTTTCCTTGGTATTTGACCAAAAATCTGTGTCTCATTGTGCTTAGCTATGTTTTATTGTGCATTCACTGTTTAGTGTTCTATCTATAATTGCCTAACTGTTACTGGGTGATTGAAATTGGAAGAAATTGTTTTTTTTAAATGATTATATCAACATAGAACACTGAAAAGTTAACATTCTAGGACTATTCTTCCCATCTGGTCAACATCTTTGACACATGAAGAACTCTCCTTTGCTTGGACCATTCTCCCCAATTGGTCAACATCTTTGATGAGAATGACTGCCCATGATGCTTATCATATCAACACTCTCTCTCATTGAGAGGTATAAGACCATTCATCTTAAGAATTACTGCTGTCTGATGCTGATGTCTCATCACTCCCTCTTGCTGAGAGATATGTAGAAATATGCTAATTTCCCACTCCGGTTTTCAGTTTCACCTTATTTCTCCAAAATAGTTAAATGCCCTTTCCCATATCCATATATTCAACAAAATGGAAAATAAATTTTGCTGAAAACACAAATTCTGGAAATATTACAGAATGCTGGAAAATGCAGAAATAAATATCAACAGATACAAACAGCCATTCAACACATTTAAACACAGTGATTTTTGGTCAAGGTGACCCTGGAAAAACCCCCTACAACTCTTGGGGAAAACCAGTTTGAGAGCTCCTTATTTATGAAAAAATGCTTTTACAGAGAGAAATATTCAGAAAAATCAGCAAGTAAACTTTTACAACTTATCTCATTTTCCGTGCTTAACCACCGCCTCGGAAAATGTGCAAACAGTAAAACTGAACCAACAATAAATGCTGTGCATATTTCCTTGAAAAACGTGCCTAGAAATTACAGCATTAATTTCTGCTGTACGGCCTCCTCTTTTTGCGTGCAGAACATTAATAAATGCTGCGTACGGCCTCCTTGGAATGTGTGCAGCTGTATTAAATGCTGCTATACGGAAATCTGCCTCGATTTTTGTGCCAGCTATCAGCTACAGGCTGTACGACTTGCCTAGAAAAGAGTGCAGCAAAAACAGCAACCTCTCCCTCGAAATCTATGCCCAGAAAATGGTACGGCTGCCTAGGAAAATGTGCCACAAGCTGCTGTACGGATTCTGCCTTGGAAATCGTGCCAAATCTGCCTTGAACTGTGTGCAAACTCTGCTGTACGGACTTGCTGAAATACTGCCTTGGAATGTGTGCCAAGTTGCTGCCTCCTTCTCCTCACTGCTTAGAAATCTCCCTTGCTCTCTTGCTCTCCTTCTCTCAATCTGCTAATGAAAGAATGAATGACCTTTTCCCTTCTTTTCCTCCTTTAACCTAACCCTAAGTGACTTTTGGGGAATTCCTAAATCCAATGGCTGAAATAGATTGAGATCTAGGGCTGAGATTAAATGCTCATTTAAATCTCACTTTCTATTTTTTAATTCACCCCACTTTAATAAAGACCCACTTAGTCATTTATTTCCAAAGTCACTTTTCCTTTCTAATTTTACATTGAGTTTATTAAAGTCACTTTAAAATTAGACTTTAGTAACTTTATCACATAAAGTCACTTTTAAATTATATTCGACTTTATAAAAATTATAAAGTCACTTTAGGAGAAAAATTAAATTCTTTTGGACACTTTTCCCTAGGCCAAAGATCAAAGCCTTAGGGAACCACCTGTCCTCCGGTACCAAATTTCAACACTCCCTCTTACCGAGGAAGGTGTTCCTCACCACAACCATCTTGTCTCTGAAGTAGACATGCTTGCCCCGTGGTAAGGCTTTGGTAAGAATATCTGCAACCTGCTCATCAGTGGGAATATACTCAAGCTTCACAGCTCCCTTCTGAACATAGTCTCTGATGAAATGATATTTGATCCCGATATGCTTTGACCTGTCATGAAATACTGGATTCTACGTGAGTTTAATGCAACTCTGATTATCACAGTAAATCACTGAAGGTCTCAACGGCTGACCAAATAAGCCAAACAACATCTTGCGAAGCCAGATGGCCTCACAACTAGCTAGACTGGCTGCCATATACTCTGCTTTCGCTGAACTCAATGCTACTGATACTGTTGCTTTTGGCTGAACCATGACACAACTGCTGAACCCAACCCAAAACAACACCTTGAAGTGCTCTTCCTATCAGAAGCACAACCTGCCCAATCAGAATCAGTGTAACCTGCCAATCTCACTCCATCCCCCTGCTTGTAGTCGAGACCATAATCCACTGTCCTTTGCAAGTACCGCAAAATGTGTTTTGCAGCCACCCAGTGAACCTTCCTAGGCTCACACATAAACTGACTCATCGTGTTGACTGCAAAACAAATATCTGGTCTAGTGTTGACCAAATACATCAAGGAACCAATCAACTGTCTGTACAATGTGGGATCCACCAACTCGAAATCCGAAGCATGAAGCTTCTTCCAGTTGGTGATCATCGGTGTCGACATGGGTCTACAATCCTCCATGTGGAATCTGCCAAGGATGTCCACAATATACTTCCCCTGCCCCAGGAAGAAATGCCCCTCCTTCTGCCACACCTCCAAACCCAAAAGTAATGCATCAAGCCAATGTCCTTCATCTCAAACTCCGACGCAAGATCTCTCTTGCAGTGCTCTATGAGTCTCTCTGGACCTGTAATGACCAAGTCATCCACATACAGCACCAGAATGAGAGGCTCCTCACCTATCAAAATAAAGTAAAGGTTCGGATCTGCCTCACTCTTTGTGAAACCCATCTCTTGCAAGTATGTATCTATCCTGGAGTACCAAGCTCTGGGAGCTTGCTTCAGGTCAGAAAAGGCCTTCTTCAGTCTGCACACATGGGACTCCTTCCCATGCACCTCAAAGCCCTGTGGCTGCTCAATGTACACCTCCTCCTGTATGAAGCCATTGAGAAATGCGGTTTTCACATCCATCTGGTGGATCTTCCAACCCATCTCTGCTGCTATCGATATAATGGAGCGGATCGAAGTATATCGAGCCACGGGAGCGAAGGTCTCCTCATAATCAACTCACTCTACCTGGGAGAACCCTCTAGCCACAAACCTCGCTTTGAATTTCTCAATGCTGCCATCTGCAGCATGCTTTACCTTGTAAAGTCATCTGGAAGTAACCACAGATTTGCCCTCAGGCCTCGGCACCACCTCCCAAACATCATTCTTCATGATAGAAGAATACTCCTCCTGCATGGCCTCTCTCCAGACCTGCTGGCTAGCTGCCTCCTCATAGCTAGAAGGCTGAGAGTCAAGGATGCTGGTAGCCATTGCCATATAGCTACAAAACCTCTCAGGTGGTCTGCTCTCTCTGACCGGCCTCTTAGGCTCAGCAACAGATGTGGCATCTCTCCAGGTGTCCTGAAGCCACTTGGGCTTCCTCTTCCCTGAGTGCACTTCTCCCGCCGGAGAATAAAACTCCTCCTCCTCAACATCAGGAGCCTGAACTCCTGACTGTCTGTCTGCTGTCCTCCTGCCTGCACCTGAACCTGTAGATGCTGAGGTACCGTGTGAACTGTCCATCGGTGGACTCCCCAGTGAACTGCTCTGTGGACTGCTCTGCGTGCTGCCCATAGCACCACCCCTCTGACTCTGCGAGCCACTCCCCACTGACGGACCTGACATCGTCATAGATGTACCTCCGAATCCTCCTGATCCCTGCCCACTGGATCCCTGCGACTGACTCAACTGCTGCTGAGGGTCTGGCTGATCCAGATACTCTAACTCCCGTGACCTCCTAAAGGCCCTGTCCTCCTCGAACTTCACATCCCGCCTGACAACAACTTTCCTCTGCGCAAGAATGTAAATCCGAAAGGCCTTGGAGGTCTCACTGTAGCCCACAAAGATACCCTTCTCTGCGGTGGGCTCTAGTTTGGTCCTCTTCTCCTTGGGTATGTAGGAGTATGTCATGCACCCAAAGATACGAAGATGACACATATCAGGCTTCTTCCCAGAAAAAGCCTCCTCCGGAGTCATGTGCCCCAAGGCACGATGCGGACTCCTGTTCTGCAAGTAAACAGCTGTGTTGCAGGCCTCTGCCCACAAAAACAATGGCAACCCCTGATCAGGTAACATGGCTTTGGCAGCCCCTCCGATGGATCTGTTCTTCCTCTCCGCAACCCCGTTCTGCTGGGGGTTGTAAGGAACAGTGAGCTCCCTCCTAATGCCTGCCTCCGCACAATAGTCAACAAACTCTCCAAGGGTGTACTCTCCTCCATTGTCCGACCTCGGGGACTTGATCTTCCGACCTGTCTGTGTCTCCACAAGAGCTCTGAACTCCTGAAACCGCTTGAAGACCTCACTCTTGGTCTTCAAGAAATAGATCCAGGTCCTCCTGGAGTGATCATCAATGAATAACACATAGTACTCATATCCACTCAAGGAAACATGAGATATCCGACCGCTCACATCGGAATGAATCAAATCAAGTATCCCAGTCGCTCTGCTGTCACTGCTGGGAAAAGGGGATTTGGCAAACTTGCCCATCGCACATCCTCTGCAAGTATCAAAGTGATCGGTACTGAAATCTGGCACACCTGTAGTGATCTCCCGCAAAGTCCTCAAGGCTCCATGATGCATGTGCCCCATCCTGCGGTGCCAAATCTCACACTGCTCAGAACTGCTAGCTCTGCTGTCGGTACTACTGCTCAATGCCAAAAGGGACTGAAATGCAAACTTGCACACCTTTGCATGGCGTACACCTATCACTCTAGCTGAATCAGCTGGAGTGCCCCTGGGATACATCAACACCTGTCCTCCCCTGAATAGTATCTCATATCCTCTGTCCTCCAAAGCTGAGACGGATATGAGGTTCTTCCTCATCCCTGGCACATAAAGAACATCCGACACCTTCAAGGGAGGTTTGGACTCCCTCTGAAATGTCAATGTTCCCACACCGACTGCTCTAACAACTCTGTCATCACCGAGTACTACCTCTACATCAGTGCCACTCTCTGAAAGCTCTGAGAAGTACTCACGGACTCCTGTCATGTGACGTGAAACCCCACTGTCCACATACCAGATACCCGAAGATGCTCCGCTAATCGAGGGAAATGCATGCTCCCTTTGAACCTCTATGGCAGATGATCCCGCACTAGAGGACTCACACGCAGTGAACCCAAACTCCCGGTCAAAACGATCTGCAAAGTCCTCAACCTCTGCTGAAGCTGCCATGCTCTGGTTCTTCCCCTTCTTCTTCTTTTTCTCCGGACACACAACTGCATAGTGTCCCATCTTCTGACAATTCCAACACTTCACCTTGGAATAGTCCTTCTGTGTGTTGCCCTGTTTACCTTTACCTTTGCCCCCACCATTGCTTGTGGAAGCTTGCTTCTTCCCTTTGCCTTTCTTGCATCCTGCCAACAGTGCTACATCCTCATCCTGCTCAACTGGTTTGGCTGCCCCAAGCTGACCTTTCCTGATCTCTGTCTGAATGCAATCATCCCAAAACCTCTCCCATGTGGGAAGGGTCTCACGTGCACAAACCCCATCAGCAAAGTTCATCCATGAACTGGGGAGGCCATTCACCGCAATCCGCACCAACTCAGTGGGTGGAATGACCTCTCCAATTGCTGCCAACTCATCTCTCACATTAGTAATCTTTGTGAGATATCCAGCTGCACTATCAGTCTTACCCATCTTAATGGTCTTCAGCTTCTCCTTCAGGACCATTTTCCGGTTCTCATTGGTACTCTGGTAGAGGTTGGTCAATGCTGTCCACATCTCATGAGTATTTCTCTTTCCTCTCACATGAGGAATGCAATGGTCTTTGATTCCGTCTAGAATCAGTCTCTTACCCTTGTTGTTCTTTTTATTATATGCTGCCAACTGAGTAGCATCAGTAGGCACATTTACAGGGTTTTGTGTGGTATGCACCATTATGTCCCAGACTTCCGCCTCCTTAAAGATACTCTGCATTCTCTCCTTCCAAACACTGTAATTGGTATGCCCATTCAACCTATCCTCCACCCTCAATCCCAATGACATCCTGCTGTCCTAAAAACTGAAAAATAGCATTGCTGTAGTAAAGGTAAAAATTTTGTTTGTGAAAAATCAGCTTGCTGGAATTTTCTGAGTGAAAAATCAGCAGGCTGTATTTTTCTCCTTGCTGTCTCAAACTGCACTGTCAGCACCCAAGCTCTGATACCATGTAGAAATATTCTAATTTCCCACCCCAGTTTTCAGTTTCACCTTATTTCTCCAAAATAGTTAAATGCCCTTTCCCATATCCATACATTCAACAAACTGGAAAATAAATTTTGTTGAAAACACAAATTCTGGAAATATTACAGAATGCTGGAAAATGCAGAAATAAATATCAGTAGATACAAACAGCGATTCAACACATTTAAACACAGTGATTTTTGGTCAAGGTGACCCTGGAAAAACCCCCTACAACTCTTGGGGAAAACCAGTTTGAGAGCTCCTTATTTCTGAAAAAATGCTTTTACAGAGAGAGAAATATTCAGAAAAATCAGCAAGTAAACTTTTACAACTTATCTCGTTTTCCGTGCTTAACCACCGCCTCGGAAAATGTGCAAACAGTAAAACTGAACCAACAATAAATGCTGTGCGTATTTCCTTGAAAAACGTGCCCAGAAATTACAGCATTAATTTTTGCTGTACGGCCTCCTCTTTTTGCGTGCAGAATAGCAATAAATGCTGTTGTACGGCCTCCTTGGAATGCGTGCAGCTGTATTAAATGCTGCTGTATGGAAATCTGCCTCGATTTTTGTGCCAGCTATCAGCTACAGGCTGTACGGCCTACCTAGAAAAGTTTGCAGCAAAAACAACAACCTCTCCCTCGAAATCTGTGCCCAGAAAATGGTACGGCTGCCTAGGAAAACGTGCCACAAGTCGCTGTACGGATTCTGCCTTGGAAATCGTGCCAAATCTGCCTTGAACTGTGTGCAAACTCTGCTGTACGGACTTGCTGAAATACTGCCTTGGAATGTGTGCCAAGCTGTTGCCTCCTTCTCCTCACTGCTCAGAAATCTCCCTTGCTCTCTTGCTCTCCTTCTCTCAATCTGCTCATGAAAGAATGAATGACCTTTTCCCTCATTTTCCTCCTTTAACCTAACCCTAAGTGACTTTTGGGGAATCCCTAAATCCAATGGCTGAAATAGATTGATATCTAAGGCTGAGATTAAATGCTCATTTAAATCTCACTTTCTATTTTTTAATTCACCCCACTTTAATAAAGACCCACTTAGTCATTTATTTTCAAAGTCACTTTTCCTTTCTAATTTTACATTGACTTTATTAAAGTCACTTTAAAATTAAACTTTAGTAACTTTATCACATAAAGTCACTTTTAAATTAGATTTGACTTTATAAAAATTATAAAGTCACTTTAGGAGAAAAATTAAATTCTTTTGGACACTTTTCCCTAGGCCAAAGATCAAAGCCTTAGGGAACCACCTGTCCTCCGGTACCAAATTTCAACAAGATACATGCTCAATCTCTTCAAGCTTGTCCTAGGAGGATTTGCTTGAGAATATTGGAGCCATTCTGCTTTTTTCCTGTACTATGTCTTGGTAATAGATCTCAAGGTGCCTTGGCTTGTCATCATGCTATCACCCGCACCTAATGGACCCATCTTGTAAGTTGGAGCCATACTACTTCACAACTCGCCAATCAACTGCAACATACTCAGCGTTTGAGTGCAACAGATGTCTGCTTCCTGCTCATCCATGAGATTGGAGGTCAAACTGAAGCGATTCCTTGCCCAATTTGAATTTGTGAATGCTTGCAGCATCCAAAGCCACACTACTTCAGTACAAACTTTACGGGTTGCAATTTACTTTGCTTCTGCAGTGCTGAGTGGAATGGATTTCTGCTTGTTCAAGAAATCATAGTAGAGGTCAAACTGAAGCATCTTCCAGATTTACTCTTCTCGTCATCTAGTCAGAATTTGTATATCAGTCTAGCTGTACATCACTGTTTGAGTTATATCTCAAACAATAACTGACTAGGCCATGACCAATTGGACCATGCTGGTACTTCAACACATGTCGAGCTATTTGCCTTGGGTCAACCATAGATTGATTTGCTTCCTTTTTCTTGGTCCATCATCTTGGCTACATTTAGGTTACCCTAATTGGGTGTTCTTTCTTGGAATAGATCTTGCCATGGCAATCCTGGTTGCTCCCTCTGCTACTATTGCTATTAAGGCGCATCAACTATCTAGTTAAAATCCTTCACTTTGAATCTAGAGATCAACTCCCTCTGAAGCTAAAACAATAGTTCCTGAGGAAGCCTTAACTGTTCCCTCCAAAACACAAATCTTTTCAGTCCATGTTGCTCCATCTGACACATGGATTCTTCTGCTATCGTCAGAAAAAAAAAATCATATATAGGATCAGGTTGATCCAAGTGTATCAGATCTGATTAGCCTGGTCAAAGCCTTCTTTCTGCTTACAAGTATAAGACTTCTTCATGTACCTCACCAGTTTGAGGTAGCTCTTATGTACACTTCTTCTTTCATCAAGGAAGACGATCTCTACATCCATCTGATGTAGTTTTCAATAGAAATCATAAAGATAATAATTTTTAACAGAAGTGTATCTGACAAGGTGTCCCTTGAATCTTGATAGTCTTCTTCCCTCTTTTTGAGGTAATCCTTTGCTTTGTACTTCTTGCCATCCAATCATACTTTGTCTTGGAAGTCACAATTGACTTCTTTTCAGTAAGGATCAAGACATACTAAAATCTTGTTGATCAGTCTGCTCCCTCCAAGTCCAGATCTCATTTAGTGTAGTATCTCTCAACCAAAGTCCTCTTGTCACGAACTTTGCTCTGTTCTTCCATTCTTTTCATTTGCTGTTAGAGCCTAAACAACCTTCACTATGTACCTGCAGGCTGCAATCCTCACTAGGAGGTCATGGAAGAACAATTACAACCAAGCAAAGAATTCAAAGACGAGACTAACTACTAGTCAAACAACAGTAGTACTAATAATCAAAGAAGAGAGATATAAGATACTTATATTTTGAGAAGATATCAACTCTCCCTTGATCTTTAGTCTCCTTGCATCCATCTTACACCTTTATTAAACTTATCCATGTCATCATCTTGATGTCATTCCTTCCTTGCAAAAGCTAGGGTTTCTATTTTCAGCAAAAACAACAAATCCTAGGGTTTTGTCCATAAACCCTAGGGTCTTCTTGTCAAACCCTTTTGCTTAGCAGGGTTTACAAGCCCTAGATTTTCAGTTTCATATTTAAATGTCAGAGCCCTAAAATCAACATGCCCTTTACTCATCCCATCATTGTCATCAATCGATCAAGGATGTCCAATGATGATCCAAGAAACCCTGCTTTCTCTAAGTCATTGTAACAGCGGAAGTATTTTGACCATAAGGGCTTGGCCTTCACTTCAATGTACAAAGAATAACTTCATCATTCTTCAACACCCAAACATTTATAACAGTAGATGCAACAAAAACTTTCTGGCATCAATACTATCTCTGCAACAAAAGGTTCAATGTTTTTAGTCATTTATGTCCTTGGCCTGACATAGTACAGAGTTTGCAAATGACTTTATCAAGAAAGCTTCTGAACTTCTAAGCTTGAAGAGGGACTAGGACTTTTCTTTTGAAAACTGAACTCAAGATATTTGAGCCAACTAAGTGACCTTAAAAGGGAGCATCTTCAGATTTTTCAGGGCTAATTGCCAGGCTACGTCAGTTCAACAATTTGACATTTTAGGCTCAGGTAATCTTATGACCGTTTCAATAACTTCTCGGAGCTCCCTCTGTTCCAATACCTCATCATGAGTCTTAAGAGACAACTCGGTATCTTTCAGGGTTTTGTTCAACAGTCTTGAAGTTTTAAGGAACATGTAGTGCAACATCTTTACACAGGTTTGTTAAACCTTTGGCACATATGAATAGTTCACATATTTTTCACTTGTGAGACCTTGTCTTGCTCTGAGCAATAATCTAAATATTTTCTGAGCATGATGGAAGATCCCTTGATGTACAGTCCTATGATCTTTCATTCACAGACTAGTCTCTTTATAGGTCTGGATTCTCATACTTCATTTTTGAACAGCCCATTAACATTTTGTCTTTTGTATGTAGACAAGGTCCTTCAGGTATAACCGGTTTATGAGATACTTCAAGTCAGTCAAACCTTTCTTTGATGTACTCAGGTACAAAATGGCACTGCTGGCTTACTATGTCAGTACAAAAACATTGCAAAAATTGTGCCCAAAACTTCTCTTTGTGAACAGGGCATAGGGCATACTTCAATGATTTGAGAGTTGTACAAATTACAAATCAAGACATGAGTGTAGTCTGGCTCTAATGTAACTTGGACTTTCCAAACTCATGTCTGAAGTCTCTAGGTTCCTTATCACAGATCCTGAGGGCTTCCAAAATTCTTTAGCCATATAAATTTGGTTCTTTCTGATGTTGTATTTTAATTTTTTAGATCATATTTCACACAATAAAGAAGGATTATCAGACTTAATTTTTATTATGATAGAATGCTCTTTTAATCAAAATATCACTGTGATCAAATCAGTACTTCAGAAGCCTATTCAAACTTTGAATTCCCCGTAAGATTTCTCAGCCTGAGATCGTGCTTTCAGTCTTCTGATGCATTCAGGCGTCCTGAGATGGATTCTGTGGCCTTCCGGTCTCCTGCAACATGATAAATTTTCAGAACTTTTGAGATTTTCGGCCCCTGTAACAGGCCTTGTACCAAGGCTCAGTCTGAGTTTCAATTCGGATCAGAGATTTTTCGGCTTATGTTAATTGATGTCTGAGACTACTTCGTTTTACCTCCTGAGGATCTTGATCCAACAAGAAAGAAACTTGAGGTCTTCCACATTGAGGTATCCTTTTAGGTCTTGATATTTCAGACTTCTATCAAACTGTGACAATAATAATCCTTCGGCCTACTGAGGCTTTTCCAAAGAGACCTAAAGTAACTTCAGCCCACTAAAATGGACTTTGAGGCTATTTCGGCCTGGTCCAGAGAGACAAGTTAACTCAGCGTCATTTGAACTAGGGTTAGGTTGAAACAAAATATGATTTCTTTCTAGGGCTGCTCTTCTACCATAGCTCTGATACGATGTTGATTTTCATAGGGGTCTTTTAATCTGATAATTGCTTCTGATGAGATTAATTGTTGTATACATTTTTATCCATGATTTCATGATTAAGCAATTACAAAAAAAGACATCAATAGTACAACATATATAACAGTAGGATCATGAAGAGACAGCCACACAACGAACACAAGAGATTACTTTGGGAAAACCCACAAGGAGAAAAACCAGACAACCTTTTCAATAGAGAAATTTTTAAATTCAGCATAGATACATCTTAGTCAACATTTTAATAAAATTATCTTATCTTATATGATTGAAATATATTGTGCGATAAAATTGTGTGTAACAACTTGGATGTGTTTGTTAACTGGTGGTTAAGTTTGTGTTGTTGTTTGCTGTTATTTCTATCTTGTTTAGATAATTTGAAAAATATGTAAATAGATTTGAATTACTATAAATTTGTTTGATTTCTGTTTGTCGCACTAGTCTCCTCTCTTGATGTAGAGGGACTGCAATCTTTCCTTGTTCACAGCTAGAGTTTGAAAGCAAGTGCTCATCACCAAGTTTCTTCCCTCCCTGAGGTATTCTGCGGCTTTGAATGTCAAGGGAGATACAGTGAAAGGCTCCCAGCCTGCCCCCCAGGATTGCACTGTCAGGTCCTTTCAGCCATGGACATTCTCTGGAAGTCATTATCAGGCTAAGCCTTGGCACAGTTGTGGTGGCAGATGATGATGCCTTCTCATCTGATTCAATTCCAGCTAAAATATTGTAATGAATAAAATAATATAAATAATGATTAATTAGTTAAATTAGTAATTAGGTTGAAGGCCATGTCTGATGCGACATGACCTTTCATGAAGAGGCACCTGCCTAGGTATATAAACAGGCCTCATTTGTAATTCTCAATTATCTCATCTCATCAATTCTTATTCATACTATCTAATATAATATTTGTATCCTCAATGGATATTTTGATATTCCAAGTTTTCTAGAGTATTCAACTTGAAAAGGAACTTTGTTCACTTCATTTGGTATCCAGAGCGGTTCGAGCCTTCAGCCGTTTAACTGCTGCATAGAGCCACGCTCTCCGATCCAGGTCTCTGACCGTCAAATTCGTCAACGTTGTTGCCCTTGAAGCGTTTTGCTACTAGAATTTGGAGTTTCTCTGCTACTGAGTTGTCAGAGGCCCTTGGCCATTTAAAAAAAGAAGAAGATAAAATCAATTTAATATATATATATATATATATAATAAGTGAAAAAAAAGAAGAAGCAGCAGCGCACATACTCTAAGAAAAAAAAAAGAGACAGAAAAGAAAGAAAGCATACACATATATATAGAAAAAAAGAAGTCGGAGAATTAAAAAAACAGAAAAGAGATAACAAAAAAAAAAAAAAAAAAAAAATCAAAATTGAAAATATTTATATTAAAAACAAAAGAAAAAGACTTACCTAGCTGACGCCCACCTCCGAGCATACAGACCACCGCACAGAAGAGTCGCTGTCTAACCACTGCAAATCCACCGGAGCACTGCCCGACGACCACACAAGCGCTGTTAGTTGTGTTTGACCACCGACTTTCTTGCACTGTTGCTGATTCATCCCAGCCACCAAAATAGCCATTCCGCTGACACCCTCGTGCAGCCATTGTCTCCGTCTCCGCCGCCTCTGCCATTCGAACAACTATTTCCGCTGGGTTTTCTGTACACAGTGCCCATCGAGAAGAAAATCTTGGGCGTTTGAAGAAACAAGTAAATCGAAACCTCACTGATACGATTACCCGAGTACCACGAGTTTATGTGTTAAGGTCCTAGCGTTCTGGAAAAGACGTGATTGTTGCAAAAAAATTATATGTTAATTACCACTTCCATAACTTGGACAAACAAAAAAATCGTTAATCCAGTGTGTATCGACTTGGGAAATTACAAATTGAAAGATATACATTATAAAAATAAAAAATTGCCACTCATCGAGAATAATTGTTGAAGATTTGGGGCTTATTATTGTTGGCCACCATTAGTGCCGACAACCGCTGCCAATCCCTGTTGATGTACATTGAAACATCTCATAATCCGGCATACCCGTACAACTCTAGTCACGGACTATTCAAATCCACACATTGTGCCGTTTGGTATGCCTCAGCGGATTCATAAGGAAAAAATATAATTAACTTATATCAATAAGGATATAATTATCAATTGAAATATTATAAAAGTTATAGAAGCTATACAAAGGTTTACGAGGGATTTAGGAAGAGTTATTGCAATTAAATCCTTGCGACGGTTGAAGAAAAATCAACCTCAAAAAAGTATAAGGAAATTATGAGTGGATAAGTCCAAGGAGATTGCATAAAGAGACTTTTAAAGAGTATTAAATTTTTCAAAGAGATAATTAAATCACTTTCATTTTTAGTATAAATATTAAACGTTAAAGGAGAAAAATTCAAAAAGGTGATTTTTTTTAATAAAGAGGAGCGTAAGTAATACAAGGAAAATTATTATAATAATAAATTATTATTATAATAAATAAATTTTTTTTTTTTTTTTTAAAATATAAGGAGGAAAAGTTCCATTAAAAGAGCCAAGAGTATTGAGTTTATTTATAAAGGTCTTGAGTAATTAAATATTAGGAAATAAAAGGGAAAGTTTTTTAATTGAGGAAGAATAATATTTTATTAGAAGTATCTACTTTTAAAAACCCTAAAACTCAATTCAACAGACAAAATGGAATCAATCATTGATGAAAAGGAAATTGAATCCAAATCGGAAATGAAAGAGGGAAGATTTCCTAAAAATTATAGTATGTATGTCCGTGCGCTAATTAAAATCAAAGGGTCACTTGCGGGAAAGGAAGTTCTCATATCTATCGATCTTACTCAAAAGAATAATTATGTTAGTACTGAATGTGCTAACCAATTAGTGATTCTTGAATCAAATATAATTGAAACAAATTCAATTAACGCAAATGACAAACAATACGACATAAGGGATCTACACCCAAGTATTGGGGAGTATTCCTTTGTCTCGCAATTTACCGTTAAAACCTTATTTTGTAACGATAGTGATATAGTTCTGGGTTCGCTCTTGATGGAATCACTAGGGTCATTCATCCTTAATACAAAAAAGAAATTTTTGACATTTTCTTACAAAAAGAAAAAAATAATGCTACAAGATGTCACAGTGAAGCCGAGTTCAGTAACACCGGAAGACATGTTAGAAATTTCAAAAGTAAATTTTCAAGAAAGTAAAAAGGCGATCCAAAATATGCAACTGGAAATTGACAAAATCACCACTAATAAGAATGAAGAAGTTGTTCACCTCAAGGACCACAGCGAAAAGTTACTAACGCAAATTAAGAAGCTGAAAAAGGACAAACAATCATTAGAAAACAAGGTACAACAACTTGTCGAAAAGGAATCATCAAAACTTTGAAATGTAGAAGTTCAAGTTGAAGAAAAAACGAATATTGATTTAGTAAAGGTCACAACTCAAGAAACAGACAAGCAAGTTGCAGAAGATACAAACTTAGATGTTGCAGTTCAAACGAGGAACATTCTAAGTGAAGGTTTTGTAACCAACTCAATCACATCCTCGCCAGAAGAAAAGCAAAGAAGTCAAACCAAAAAAGTTCCCTATCGACATCCAAATCACGAGAGCAAACAACTCAACCAAGCTACGTATTCAAAACAGAAACAACAGACTAATGTTTTGATGAAGACTCATGTCAGTACAGTCCGATCATGTGATAACAAGTCGTCACAAGTTTCCAGTCATCATAAGATTTCACAGAAGATTGATTTAGGATGGTCCGATCCATTCTCAATGTGACAGTTTTGTTTGTCACTTAGAGGATCATATCAACTTGTATCGACAAGGATGACTGCCCTGAGACGAGAAGATGTTCGTAAGAGGAAAAGAAATCGAGGCCTTTCATCAACAAGCTTTGAGGACAAAGCTTTTTGAGGAGGAAGGCAATTTAATGAATAAAATAATATAAATAATGATTAATTAGTTAAGTAGTAATTAGGTTGAAAGGCCATGTCCTATGACACATGACCTTTCGTGAAGAGGCACCTGCCTAGGTATATAAGCAAGCCTCATTTGTAATTCTCAATCATTTCATCTCATCAATTCTTATTCATACTATCTAATATAATATTTGTATCCTCAATAGATATTCTGATATTTCAAGTCTTCTGGAGTATTTAACTTGAGAAGGAACTTTGTTCACTTCATTTGGTATCAGAGTGGTTTGAGTCTTCGGCCTCTTAGCCGCTGCACAGAGCCACGCTCTCCGTTCCAGGTCCTTGACTATCAAATTCGTCAACGTTGTTGCCGTTGAAGCGTTTCGCTACTAGAATTTGGAGTGTCTCTAGCTTGCCATTGAAGTGTTTCGCTAAACTTGTGGAGTTTCTCCACTGCTCAGTTGTCAGAGGCCCTTGGCCATTTAAAAAAGAAGAAGAAGAAGATAAAATCAATTTAATATATATATATATCTAAGTTGCAGGAAACGCAGAGAGGGGGTCCGTTTCCGTACGGAAACGGTGAAACGCGTACCGTATGGCCGGGAAACGCGTTTCCGGTCGTACTGGTACGTTTCCCGTACAGGAAACATCACCAGTACGGCCGGAAACGCGTTTCTCGGCCGTACGGCCGTGTTTCCTGTTCCGTACAACGTTTTTTTTTTTTTAATTTTTTTTTTAATTTATTTATTTATTTATTTATTGAGTCAATTAAATAATATTTAATTTGTTTTTTTTAGGTTTTGGAGGCATCTAGAAGGGTTCTAAAGTTATAAAAGGAGGCCTAGCCTCTTTCTCTCATCACACAAATTCAGGAAGTTGATTCTCACTTGGTGAAGAGCGATTTTGGAGAGGAGGAAGGAGGAAGAGAGTAGTGCTTCAGCTTGGGTGTTTTCACCATTGAGCAAAGGAGATTTTTGTAGCAAGAGAAAGAGATTTGAGGAGCAGATTTGGAGTGCGAAGTTTCCAGCTACGACATTCTTGTTTTTTGGCTTAGCGGCAGCCATATTTCTCTTGTTTTTTCTGGCATTTTGGGGTAGCTTCAGTGACAGAAAATTATTTTGGGTAAGTAGCATTCAATTTCTTTGTTTTTTCTTATTGTTTTTGTCTATTTTTCAAAGGTTTATGCTACCAAAATTTTAAAAAACGTTTTTTATTTATAGATTAGTTTTTTATTTTTTTTGCAGCAATGGCTTCTTCCATTCGAGGTTCAAGTGCAAACCCCAAGGCCAACCCAAGGGCTGAATATTATCCTCTTTGGAGGTATGTTGAGAAGTTGCAAAGATGTGGAGGTGGTGGCTCATGGGAATGGCGGTGTACTCTTTGCAATAATTGTTACAAGGGCTCTTACCCAAGAGTGAAGGCACATCTTTTGCATGGAGGAGGACAGGGGATTGCAGGTTGCATGAAAACATCTGACCCTTTAGCAAGGAGGGAATATCAAAAAGAGCAAGATCAGGCTGATGGAATCAAAAGAAAGCATGATGATTTTAGTCAAGCAGCTAAAAATCCAGCAAACAGTGAGCCAAGGATTGTAATTGAAGCAAGGAAGAGGAGAGGCAGTGGCACTCAACAACCAGAACTACCACCATCTAGAGGGGCATCTAGTACTGTTCAAGATAGCAGGATTGCTAAGCTGGTGAATGTGCAAGGAAGAGAAGAAGCTGATTCCAGAGTGGCTCGGTGCATCTATGCATGTGGTCTCCCATTCAATGTTGTTCGCTCCCCTTACTGGCAGGATATGATAAGGCAGTTAACAAAGCTCCTCAAGGGTACAAGGGGCCCAACTATGAGAAAGTTAGAACTCAACTTCTAAAAAATGAGAAGGATCTTTTGGAGGATGTGCTATCACCAATTCGCTCTTCTTGGACTAGCTCTGGGGTTACCATAGTCTCAGATGGATGGACAGATATAAGGCGTAGACCATTGATAAACATCATTGCCACTTCACCAAAAGGAGCAATGTTTCTAAAGGCGGAAGACTGCTCGGGAGAGGTAAAAGATGCACAATTCATTGCTGATGTCATTATCAAATCTATTGAACAGGTTGGTCCTAACAGGGTGGTGCAAGTTATCACGGATAATGCACCGGTATGCAAAGTTGCAGGTTTGATTATTGAGGGGAGTTATGACCACATATTTTGGACACCCTGCATTGTCCACAATCTGAATCTGATCTTAGAGGAGATCGACAATAAAGTTCCATGGATAAAGGAACTCACAGGGGAAGCAAGGGAAATTGTGAAATTCATCACCAACCACCACAAGTCTCAAGCAATATTCCGAGAGTACTCCAAATTGGAGTTGTTAAAAGTTGCTGAGACAAGATATGCCTCAAACTTCATAATGTTGCGCCGCCTTGTTGAGGTTAAGCAAGCATTAGTGTCTATGGTGGTGAGTCAGCTTTGGGTTGAGTGGAGACAAGCAGATTCAGAGCGGGGAATTGCGGTGCGTAGAATGTGCCTTGATGAGGATTGGTGGAGCAAGGTAGATTTCTTGCTACTGTTCACAACCCCTGCATTTGAGCTTCTTCGGCATGCTGACACCGACCAACCTTTCTTAGGAGAGGTATATGATGGCATGGATTCTATGGTTGAGAAAACTATGGAAATTATTTCACAGGAGTCACCACAGCTTTTGTTTGTAGATGGTCAGTTTGCTGAATTAATCAAGAGAATCATTGTTGACAGGTGGAACAATTTCAACACTCCATTGCATACTTTAGCACATGCCTTAAACCCAAAATTTTATGATGAGGAACTTATTGCTCAAAGCAATGGGAAGAGGAAGGCACCCCATAAGGATAGAGAGGTGGCTAATGGGGTGAAAAAAGCCCTTATGAGAATTTTTCCAGCTCATCTACACAGGGAGGTGAGGAGGAATTTGCCAGTTTTGCTGCAGGTATAGATGATTATTCAGATATATCATCTTTGGAGGAGAGAAGCACCATGAATCCAGTTAGGTGGTGGATTTGTCATGGAGCAAATGGTGTACATTTGCAAAACCTTGCCATTCGCGTCCTTTCACAAGTGGCAAGCTCTTCATCAGCAGAAAGGAATTGGAGCACCTACGGTTTTATTCATTCTGTGAAGCGTAACAGGTTGGGCTCACAGAAGGCAGAGGATCTTGTTTATGTGCATTCCAACTTTCGCCTTGCATCTCGTAGGGGTCCAGAATATGGAAATGGTCCTTCTAAGGAGTGGGATGTGGAACCAGAAAATCCTGATTTGGATCTCTCTCTTGCTGCCTTGAATATTGAGGACCAAGATCAGAGAAGTGGAATTGGCCAAACATCTTCTTCAGCTACACCATCCACTCCTGAGCATGCTTCTGCTGCTATATTTGATGAGGATTCTGATAATGAGTATTAGACTTTAGTCTTGACTCTTTTGACTTTATTGTACTTGCAGCCTCATATATATAATAAAGGCTGATTTTGACATTTTGATATAAAATAAACGCTGGTTTTGGAGGTTCCGATATTGCTATTTTCATTATGTGTCTGTTATCAATGATCATTCATGAGTAAATGTGTTGTAACTTGTAAATTTGTAATAGTTTATGCTTTGAGTTTATGATTTATCATATATGTTTAAAAGTTTAAACTTGTAAGTTGTATGATTTCACATAACATTTCTTAAATGTCCTAAATTATAATATAAATTTAAATTATATATATATATATATATATATATATATATATATATATACCGTGTTTCCCCGTTTCCAAAATTTGGGGAGGTCACGTTTCGCTTCGCTTCCCGTTTCGGAAACTCGTTTCCGTTTCCCCGTTTCGTGCAACCTTGATATATATATTTATATATATATATGTAAGTGAAAAAAAAGAAGAAGCAGCAGCTCACATACTCTAAGAAAAAAAAAGGGACAGAAAAGAAAGAAAGCTCTTTCTTGGGGTCCATGGTCTTGTCTGCTTCCTGAACCTATCTTGATGCAACATTTCTTTTGGGAGGCACTCTTCTCCTGGCGTTTTATCTACTCTTTGTAGGGTTATGCTTTGGGTTCCATCTCTTTTTACTCTTTTTGACTGTTTAATTTTCTTTCATTCTTCCCTGAATCTTAGAATTTAGAACTTTCCCGAAAACACTATAGGTTGCCCCTGTTGCTGTTGTCGAAGGTTGCATGCTCTATCCCCATTGATCTATTTTGGTTATTCATGGACATTAATATAATATAATTTCTTTTCTAAGTGCTATATTCTGTGTTCTTTATTGTTAAATATTTCTAAATGTAATTTGGTGATTTTGTAGAAGGCTGATATTTGTAGCTTGTTTACGCTATTGTACTAGGTTTTTAATTGGTCTCTTATGCTACTTTTCACTCTTTAAGGATTGGATGGTTTTAGTCTACTGTAGTTCCTTTTATCATGATGTGAGCCTGAGTGCTTTAGATATGCTCATTTATATTTAAGTAGCATTAATGCTATATGTTTATATGATAATTATTGACACTAAAATGTATGTATGGCTTGTTAATCACCCCCCTAAAATTGTGGTTTCTGTTTGGAATTGTTGCAAAGGTATGACATGATGCTGGAATTTTTGGAAGCGGTTTTTGGAGCAGAGAAAGAATTTGAGGTTTTTCATTTGGAAGCATGTAAATCTTGTAATGGTACTGGAGCAAAGCTTGGCTCAAGGCCAAAGACATGCTTAGCTTGTGGAGGCAGGGGTCAAGTGATGCGAACACAAGAGACACCTTTTGGCTTGTTTTCACAGGTTTGAAAAGTCTAGATCCACTGCAAATGGCACGAGTATTAATTTCATTGATCAGAACGATGTATTATAAAAAGTAGTTTAAAATGTTAATCTCAATGATTAAATAATATATAAGGCCATCCTTTCGAAAGAAAGGGACACTTAATTAATATTTTGTCTCTGATTATGAATAAGTTCTTCCATACTTGTTGATTTGAGATCCAATAAGTTACAGCACCATCCCTGCAGTTTTGGTCTTTGATATCTGCCATTGTCTGATTCTTCCATTCATCTATCAGTATGAAAAAAATGTCAGTGTCTCCCAAGACAGATTCTCCATTTTTATGACATTGGATTTTGTGAAAGCAATAGGTGTCAATCTGTTCAGAGTGCGGAGGAGAAGGTGAAGTCATATCAGATTATTGCCGAAATTGTGCTGGTGAAGGGCGCATTCGTGTGAAAAAGGATCTCAAAGTTAAAGTTCCTCCAGGAGTGAATAGTGGCAGCACCCTTCGTGTTCGTGGTGAGGGTGATGCTGGACCCAAAGGGTGAGCAATCTCTTTACTTTTTGAGCCATCTCACTAATTTTTGGAAAAGCAATAGTTGAGTTGGAGCTGTTTTTGAATGGTGCTTGTTTTGCAAAAGAAAATCAAATTTAAGGGTATTCTATGAGGATGATTTTTATTTTATTAGAAGTTGATATTGATTGTAGGATTTTCTAGGGCAGGGACATCCTTCTTGTTTGAAACTAAGGAGTATGAATTTTGCTTACTAAAGAATTTCCAGATGCCAATTTTTACTAGACAAGGTTGTTGTGTGATATAAATTTTTGTACTAGAAACTCAGGTGGACAAGGATAAGCTAGCATTGTAATATGATAATATTTACCAGATAGGTGAGTAGATAAGTACATTAAATAGCCAAATTCTCCCTGGAGAATAATGGTTGGTAAAGTCTTTGAAGAAGTGAAAAATAAACAAAAGAGGCAGAAAAAGGAACCTTGGCTAGACACTTTTCCAAATTGGAAATAAGTAATGCATCAGGATTTATGATGATTTAAATGGTCTATTTTTTTGGATTATCAACTTTCAGTTTTCAGCATGGTAATTTCTAACGATGTGCCCTCTTTATGGTTCCAAGGACCTAAATAAAACAAGGCTTTGAAATTTTTGAGATGAGTCCTCACTGTTTGCAAGTATTTGTTGAAAGTTGAAACTAGTTATGCATGTATGTCAGGTGTGACGAGTCAGAATAAGAGTGTTCAGCTTTGGAACAATTTCTAGGTGAACTGATGCTGATAAGGTATACTTTTGAAGTGATATGTTTAAAGCTTTTTTTCAATGCACTTGTTGAGGTTGGATGTGTTGTTGCTCAGATTCTGCAAGCACTGTGACAACGACTCAGGTCGGGGGCTGTCACTCTGATCCCCAACTTATCCGTTCTAGCTGTCTCCCAATAGCCGCTATGGGGAGTAGTCCTTATGGAAATGTGAAGATGAAGGACAAGTTGTCAACCAACAAGTCTGAGAGACAGGATTGAATGGCTTAGCCATTTGGTTGATTTAGCAAGATTTATACATTAGATTAGATTTAGATGTGAGACCGGTGCTTAATGGAGTCAACCACTTACTTTATATCAATTAAGGACCAAATAATCGGATGAACAACTGCTACTTGATGAATGTTTGGCTATCCTAGATGAGATGCAAATCCTATAAGCTAGGTGAAATGCAAAATATGGGTTGATTTTAAATTAAATGCCTATTCCGAGTATAACCTTTTTCTTAAGAGTTTTGGAATTAGTCTCTAGAGTAGGTTGTGGGATGGAAGCCAACGGGAAACAAGCAAAGGCTTGGTTACCGGTACCTCCCCCTGTGTACCAACTACTCGATGCCTCTGGCGCTCTAGAGACTGTGGCTCTGACGACTGCAAGGTCATTGTGTTAACCACTAAAGAGGGTCTAAGTTCCTCAAGCTAAACTGAGAAAAGGTGGCCCTAGATATCTATCAACCAAGCTTATGCTTGGAGGTAAGTTATTATAGCAACTAGACTTAGGATGCTTGTGCAAGGGGTATGAGTGAGTCTTGAGTTAAGATTGTTTAATGCTTTAAGTACTTTAGTTATGATTAATGACAATAAGTACTTATCAAATGGAAAGAGACAATCCCAACCACAAGAGTATGTGCCAAATTATCAAGTGCCAACAAGATACAAGATATATCCACAATATAATTGCTTAAGTATCCACAAGATATATGATCTTAAAGAAAAGATCACCAATATGAGAGATATGATCCACAAGAGGAATTGACCAATGAACCAAGACAATCAATCGGAGGCAAGAGTTATTATCATTCACAATAGGTATTCAATATGAACCTTAAACCATAAACAATTAGAACACTTATTTACTTAGAACAATTAGTTAATGATCCCTTGGTGACAAGATACTAAAGCTATAAAAACCATTCAACAAGATGCTAAAGCTATAAAAACTGCTCATCAAAGTGAAGGAGCACGTCTTTGGAGTAGGTCAACATGAGTAGGCTAGCACAGGTCGGCTCAAGGACAGATTTATTTTCTTAACTTGAAAAATTCATATCTCCCAAAGCACTTGGAGTTTCTGGCCAAGTAATAGCTCATTGGAAAGGAAAAATTATGCTCTAAAAGGTGGCATAGGTATCAAATTGAGAGGCTGCCTCTAAGATAGTAAAAAGCATTTTTTAATGTGACTGGTCATTAATTAGTGCAGCATTTGAGGTAGGGCAGATAGGCTTCTCTTGTTAGGCTTCTTCATGATTTTTGGCTTCTTCGTTGTTTAACACCTTCATCATAGGATCATGGTAGGACATCAACAATTAGTGTATTACATAGTCGCGCAGTGATATGTTATAGGCAGTATCATTAGGAAGCTCTCTTTCAATCATCAATCATGTCATCACTTAGTCTTCCAATCTTCATCAAACACCATCATTAAGTGTGGTCATATAAGAGTATAACATCATCACAAGTATGGCTTCATAAAGTATAGTTCTTCACATCATGGGCTTGTCCTTAGGGACTAGATCAATCAGACACTTGGCAACTTCTTAGGGCAAGACATCATCATCTGGAACCAAACATCTCAAGAATAGTGACATCTTAGTCAAAGCCATATTGACATCAATGACAACCTTGATTAACACTTTATGTTCTTGTCCTTGCACGAAAAAACCGTGAGGTTGAGATATGAAGACATTATCCTTCAAGAAAGCAGTCTTCACATTCATTTGATGAATTTTCCATCAATTCTATGTTGCCAAGGCAAATAAAGTATGGATGGTGGCCCATTTTACGGTGGGGACAAAAGTCTTCTCATAATAAATGCCTTCTTTCTGCGAAAATCCTTTTGCCATGGTGCTTTGTGCTCGTCAAGTGAGCCATCTAATTTATAATTGTTTTTGAAGACCCACTTTTATCCATTTGGTATGTTTTCAAATGAAGGGTTCATCGACTTCCACTTCCAATTCTTGACAAGAGCACCATACTCCTTTTGCATTGCTTCTCTACATTTATAATGAGAAACAACTTCTTGAAAGGAAGTTGGCTCAAAGTTAGTGGATAAATTCAATTCACAATTGTTTGAAACATCCATATCATCTACATCACATGACTTTGAATTATCTACATCACATCCATCTTGTCTTGCAGAATTTCCGGTTCCTGTCTTTCCCACCTCATCAAGATGGACACTTTCAAGTGCCTTGATGGACCATTTTGGATGTTTATGTGAAGGTCCATATTGCTTTTGTGGTGGTGTTGCGTTATAATCAATATTCAACTACTCAATTGTCTCAATGACGTCATCCAGTCAAACTTTGTTTTGATGAAGTATCTTATTCAGGAGGGGGAGATGGTGTGCAGAGGGAGATTCCAAATATTGACTCAAGATAGGGATACTCCATTCAAGATTTGGAATCTCATTGGTGGTTTATTTTTCAAGAAGTAGACCCAACACATGTTGGTGTAGTCATCAATAAAAGACATAATATTTTTATTTCCATTTGTTGAAATTCCCTTGTACCCCAGGTTTAGTCTATGTCTAGACTATAACATAAACACACTGAAGATACTCAACTAAAAGCACTTTGCACAACGGAATATATTAGCAGCGAAATCAATTAAAGTACACAATATTTTGGCCCAAATCACGTTCCTTATTAGTTCATCAATAAAGGAATCATAGGGATCTCGTACTAGGGATCATGGCCTTTTAGAAACCTTGATACACACTTAGTATAGTATATACACATTATACAATGAAATACAACTAGGGCTTGAGGCTTTATCCTTCATGTCCTCAACTAGCCATCACAACAAAGACAAAATTGTATGGCTTGCTATAGCAGTCCTTTGCCTTCAACCCTTTTTGTCCTCTTTTCCCTTGATGTACCTGACCGTCCTTTGCTTCCAAAATCACACATAGATCAATGCCTTCAAATCATTGTCCTCTTCCAAAATAGTTTAAAGCTTGAAGCAAAATTTGTCTCACTAAGGAAAGAGCTAGATGAGCTTTACAAAATCATGAAAGAAAGAAAGAAAGAAAGAATTTTTAATGTCCACGAGGCTAAAAATAGCCTATGGGACAGATTGCTTCTCTATCTGACTCTTGTATTCGGCCTTTTTCCTGTGAAGTTTTACAATGAGCACTCCCAGCTTATCGACAAACTCTTCGCTGAATAGATTATCCCAAGAATTAGCTGCCAGAATACCTGCATAGTTTTCTCTGGTGTCCTTGAAAGCCTCACATTCTAGAATGAAATGTTTTTCTGTTTCCACTTTTCCGGAGGAGCAAAAAATACATACTCTTTCTTCCCACATTTCTTTTGGCCTTTTCCAGCGCCCTGTTTCACAACGGAGTTGATGAGAATTAGTCCTTAAAGCTCTCAAACCATGGACACTATTTTCAACAGTTGAAGATCACCATAAGACAAGACCGGTCTTGGTGGGTGAGATTTCATACAAAGAAGATGCAAACCGCAAGTCACCAGGGAGGAAAGTTGAAGAAAATCCCGAAAACTCCAATCTCAACAAGAGCAAGGAAAAAACCAGGGAGGAGTCTGGAAACACTACTACACCAAATATCTATGTTGATGCTTTGAGGAAGTCCATTCACAATACAAGTAGCAATATGATAAGGGACAAGGACCAACATTCTTCTCCAAAGCATATCAACTCCAAAAGATATGTTCCATTAAGGCAATCGTACAGAGCCAAGTATCAAACTATTTTTCTTGGTCACTGTTTTTTATGCAAAAGTTTTGGACATCAAGCAAGAGAGTGTAAAACATATAGTGATTCTGAAATAGGTTCTCATCAAACCTCTAGGAATAAGCTTGTTGACAACAAAATTAGAGATACTGATGGCTTCAATAAGATAAATCACAATTCATTTGCTCCATTATTGTTAAAATTGGAAACTAGGGCCAAACTTCACCTTGGACAGCTCATATGACGAAGATGATATTTTTATTGGATTCCTCTTTCCGAGAGGTGCAAGATTGATCTAAAGATCATCTTGTTTGGATGAGCAGAAGTGTGATTTTGAATTTATTTCTCACACATGTGGAAATTGTCAATGTCGGCCAGAAGTCTATTGTAGGCTCATGAAGCCCCAATAGATGTGTCTCCACTCTCAACGAATTGTATAAATAAGAGAGACCTTTTCCTCATTTTGAACTTCATCACTCAACACATTCTCTCTGCTCTCTTGATTGGGTCGTACAACAAAAGGAGCAACTTCTTTTCACAACATTGACCAAGGTTGATCGAAAATTTCAGGAGGAAATTTCAGAACTGTTTTTGGGCTGATTGTAAGAGCGTTGACCAGTGTTGAGCAAGGGTCAACACTACAGATTTGACTGCGGTTTTCAGGCAGGAGATTATATTTATTGAGGCCACATTCTTTGGCACACATACCGAGACATTTGGAGCAAGTTGACCTGCGTTTACCGCAAGCCCTTTGAATGCAGCGTTAATTGAGTTTGATCGAGTTTTTCAGATCTGTTTTGAGTTGACTTTGATTGTCTTTGGAGGTTGAATTGTTTGGGTTTGACCGAGCTACTTTGGAGGAGAATTTCTGTTGGTTTGACCAACATTGACTTTCTGGTTAGGGCATGCCGTTGACTGCTGTTTGACTGGACTGTTTGGATAGTGTTTGGGCAAGTGAATTTTGTATGATGTACTCCCTCTCTGCTGAACTTTTGAGGAATAATAAGAAGATTTGATCATAGGGTTTTCTCCACATTGGTGTTTTTCCCTGCCATCCGCCAGATATTGTGTCCTCTTGTCTTGGCTTGTCTTTTGCTTATTGTTTATGTTCTATCTGCATTTACTATCAAGTTAATGTGATTGCTAATCTGGAAATTGATATTCGGCTAATAAGAAAAATTGAAGTAAATTGCTCTAAAGCATAGAACATATAATTGTTATCTAAAATTAACAATTATCCAAATATAATATAGTGTGAAAATTCCTATTACCCGAAATCCCTATTGCAGCAAACTGATATTACTTCTCCTACTTGATTAATCATGCAAGCTATTTACTCTGTTCTACAAGTAAATCTTGAAGTAATTACACTGCAACCTTCACTAATTAAAATGCGGAAAATAAATGCGGAAACAAGATCTGAGCAAGAAGAAATAACACACACGACACTGTCATTTTTGGACTAAGTCCCCGGAAAAATCCAATGTGGGAAAACTGGTGCAACAGATGAGGGTTTGATATTATTAAGCAAAAGTTCTGAATACAACTAGGATGCCTAACTGGCCATCCATACAGAGAAAATTACTGGCAGAGAATTAGTGAGAATATGTCCTCACACTAACACTGGAGATCCGACATTGACTTGACGCTGAACTTGACAGCCCCACGTTGCCTCTGCGTAGATTTGTGTTGCCTTGGCTAGGAACTATGTCAGCTCCTTTTGTCAAATCTTCTGTTGGCTAGATCTGACCTTCTGGCCACTTCGGTCTCACACCCCGACACTCCGACACTGGATCTGACTGATCCTCAACAAAATCACTGATCTCCTCAAGGCTGCAGCACTGCCTCCGCGTGGCCATGCACTGTATTTGCGTAGCTGCTATGTAGCCTCTTTTGCGTCCCCTTCTCTACCTTCTCTGCTATGTATTCCCGGCTCAAGAAATGATTTTCCAACCGGAACTATCGCTGCCCCTCATTGCAATCAGATCTTCTCAATCAAACCCTTCGGCTTCTTTACGCAGCTCTCTTGAGAAGTTCGATCTCTAGACTCCCCCAGCATGTTTTTCCAAATGCCCATCAAGTCCTTATATTCTTCTCGTTGAGACTTCAACAACCGAGGTTAAATCACTAATCAACGGCTAAGATTAACTCGACTTGATCTCTGTCTTTTTCCAGAAGATTCACACCCTGTTTTATTAATACCCTTTAATCATTTTAATTCCCTAAGTTTAGACTTAAGCTCTCATTAAAAATAATTAATTATTTTAATAAAACACAATCAGGGTGGAATTTCCCAAAACGCTTTTTGGGTTCTTTGGAATACATGTGTCTAAGCTTCCCTGCAGAATTTGAGATTTAGAGCACACCCGATGCTACCAGATATCAACACTCCCTCTTAGCAAGGAATGTGCTCTAGCAATATATCCAGTTGAAGTATTTTTCTGACTTTGGCACCATCCTGGCTGCGTTGTTGGTGTCTGGCTGCTGCTACCCACCAACTACTATGTAGCTCCCTCTGCGCTGCTCCCACCAACTTCAAGACCAGATATTATGCAGGTAGTGGGAATGGTTGCAAGATTTCAATCAGCGCCAAAGGAATCACACATGCAAGCAATAAAAAGGATATTTTGATACTTAAAAGGCACACTCCATTTTGATCTTTGTTATCATGTGTACATATTTCAGATTGACATCCTACATAGATGATGATTGGGCATGTAGCATTAATGATAGGAAAAACATTAGCTGAAGTGCATTTTTCCTAGGAGATTGTCTTGTCTCTTGGTCAAGGTGAAAGCAACCATCAATATCTCTTTCTACATCTGGAGCTAAATACATAGTGACAATAGACTGTTGTGCCCAAGTTCTCTAGATGAAACAAACTTTGCCGGGCATCAAAGTGGAATTTGATCAACCAATTGTTATTTTCTGTGACAACACTAGTGCAGTCAATATCTCAAGAAATCCTGTCATGCCCTAAAAAACAAAGCACATTCCAATCAAGTATCATTTCCTTAGAGAACGAATTGTAGAGTAGAATGTAAAGATGGAATATATTGGCACCGAATAACAAATTGTTAACATCTTTACCAACCCTTTGCCTAGAGAAACCTTTCAATATCTCAGGTAGAAGTTGGGAGTGATCTCACCTTTATCTCAGTAAAGAAAGCACAAACTCAAGGGGAGCACCCTTTGCTATTGATGTCAAAGGGGGAGAGAATGCAGACATGGGGAACAACTAACAAGGAAGTATGAAGGGAATGCAGACAGGGGGAGTAGCTATCAGAAGAAGCATATATCAAAGTGTTGCCATCAATAACAAAGGGGGAGATTATTGAAAATGGTTGTTATTGATGTCAAAGGTTGTCCAAATGAAAGATAAAATTACATAGTTAAATAACATATTTTGAGACGTTTATGATGATAGGTAGTACACTTCCTAACTCCTCACGATTGAGGAGAAATGGATTTTTGAATGTATTTGTGTATATATTTAAATATATAGTGATTTGCACAAGTCAGCCTAGCTAGTGGACAAGTCGACCCTCCCTAGACCCCAAAAGCACTATAAATAGGCGTGAGAAAGAGAGTTTTTAGCCATTGTTCAAGCCAATTCAGTTTTGTTTTAGTGAGCAAGAGAAGCAGGTCTGAGGTTTATATGAACCATTAAGAAGTGAAGAGAAGCTGAGTTAAGATATGTTTGTTTGTGAAGTATTTGCTTCCCTACCTAAGCTATAGGAGTATTTTTGTCATAGGTTTTGGGAAGGTTTTTTAGTCTTTTTGGTTCTAGTTTGGAGGAGGCCGAGTTCTGGTTTTGTTGAGGAGGTCAAACCCCATAGGAAGATGAATTCTGGTCGATTTTGTTGTAGGTGAGTCTTGTTGAGGAGGCAGAATTTTGTTGGAGGTTGTGCTAGGTGGAGGCCGAGTCCTAGATAGAGCAGCAGTGTTCGGTACAAGCTCCTAGGTGGGAAAACCTTCTTTACTAAGCCTAAATATTGACTCTTGATTAGTGAGCATTGTGGAAATTTATAACTTGAAATTCTATTGCAATAACTAATTTATTTATCCTAATTATTTTCCACAATAAGTTATTTACAAAACCCTTCAGTAAACATCAAAATAAATTCTACTGTAGTTATCACATAATTGCATAGAAAAAAGAACAGTGAAATGCAAGCACAAGAATCAATCACATTAACACAGTTGCTTTTGGACAATAGTCCTCGAAAACACCCAATGCGGGGAAACCGGTGCAACAGATGAGGGTTTATTTATTATTCTTCAGCAACAATCTCTTTACAAGGAATGATTTGCAGAATCATGGAGAAACTTCTGTGAAAACACCTGAGATAGTTTTCCTCCAGTCACTGGAGAAGTTTTGACATCCAAGAGACCCTCCAGCCTCCACTGCGTCACCTCTGCGTCCTCGTCTGCGTAAGGATTGTGTCCTTTGCCACGCTACCTCTTTGCGCTGCCCCTCTGCATTGCCCCACTGCTGTTCTGCGTCCCTCTTCCTCTGTCTCTGACTGATGCTGACACCCTCCTCTTCCTTCACCCTGCAACACTCCCTCTGAAATTGAACTCTTGCTTCTGGAGGATCGACTTCCCTCGGGTTATTGAGTATTTGCCGGGTGTGTCTCCAACTGACCCTCAAGTCTTCATTTATACTTTTCTTGTTGAGATATCAACGACCTTGATCAAATCTCTAATCAACGGCGAAGATTAAAACAGACTTGATTCTCGTCTCTTAGAAGCTTCTCACCCCATATTTATATTTATTCCCTTTAATTTTTTTAATTCCCTAAGTTTTAACTTAGGAATCATTAAAATTAATTAATTATTTTAATATAATGCACTCCGTGTGGAATTTCTCCAAACGATTTCTAGGTCTTGGAGATCTCATGTATTCTAGCCTCTCCACAAAATTTCAGAGCTAGCAACACATCCGATGCTACCCAAAAATCAACACTCCCTCTTAGCGAGGAATGTGCTCTAGCAGCACTTCCCACAAAAAGCATCACCTTGATCCACGACATTGGTCCTCTGCGCTGTTGATGCTCGGCCTATTGCCCTTCATCTACTGCGCTGTTGCTGCCACTGTATTGCTGCCCATGACATCACTACTGTCACTGCTGCATCTGTATTGCAGCTCCCTCTTAAGTACTGCACTATCTGTCTCTGCTACTGAAACAGATTCTGAATCATCCCCAACTTCTCCCTGAAATAAACAAATTTTGTTCTTCCTAGAGCCTCAGTGAGGATATTTGCCACCTGTTCTCCTGTTGGAGTGTACTGTAACTGTACTGCACCCTGCTAGACACAGTCTCTGATAAAATGAAACTTGATGTCATTGTGCTTCGACCGATCATGAAAAACCGGATTCTTAGAGAGCTTGATGCAACTCTGATTTTCACATAAAATGCTAGTCGGTTCCATCCTTCTCCTGAATAGATTCACAAGCAACTTTCAAAGCCATATGGCTTCACACGATGCTGTGTTGGCTACCATATATTCTGCTTCAGTTGAGCTCAGTGCTACTGCACCTGGAGGTCATTCCTGATCCAATGTTGAAACAATACCCAGTGGTACTTTTCCAATCTACCGAACTTCCAACCCAATCTGCATCAATGAACCTACTCAGTTTGATGTCATTGCCTCGGGTATACTTTAATCCATGCTCGACGGTTCCTTGTATATATCTGAGAACATGCTTGGCTGCTGCCCAGTGTGCCCTCTTGGGTTCCACCATGAACTGACTAAGGGTGTTGATTCGTAACAAATATCTGGCCTGGTGTTGACCAGATACATCAGGGACCCTATGTCATACGAGGTGGGATCTACTTCTTTATCTTCAGACGCATCAATCTTCTTCCTGTTGGTAATCATTGGAGTAGCCATGGGTCTATAGTCCTACATCCTGAACCTCTTTAGAATTTCTGTAGCATATCTCCCTTGTCCAAGGAATATTTCACCCTTTTGCTGCCAAACTTCCAACCCCATAAAATAATGCATTAGTCCCAAATCCTTCATGTCGAATTCTGTAGCTAGGTTTTCCTTGTAATCCTTGATGAACCTATTAGGAATAGGTCATCTACATATAATACTTGAATTAGAGGCTCATTCTCTATTGTCAGATAGTAGAGGTTAGGATCCGCGTCACTCTTGACGAATCCCATTTTCTGCATGTAACCATCAATTCGACCATACCATGCTCTAGGTGCTTATTTAATCCCATACAAGGCTTTCTTTAGCATGCATACATGAGTTTTTTTCTCATGTGTCTCAAAGCCCTCTGATTGTTCAATGTATACTTCTTCTTCCATCACCCCATTCAAGAAAGCAGTTTTGACAGCCATTTGGTGAATCTCCCAGCCCACATGCGCTGCAAGGGATATCACAGATTTGATAGAAGTATACCTGGCTACTGGGGTGAAGGTTTCTTTGTAGTCTATCCCTTCCTTTTGAGCATACCCCTTAGCCACAAACCTAGCTTTGTACTTTTCCGCGTTGCCATCTGCAACATACTTGATCTTGTAGATCCATCTACCTACAATTGATTTGTCCTGAGGTCTAGGTACTGCTTCCCAGACATCATTGGTCATTATGGAACTGTATTCCTCCACCATAGCATCTACCCATACTTGATGCTGAATTGCCTCCTGAAAACTAGAGGGTTCTCCAACCTGAGCCACCAAAGCTTGGTATTTGTCTGGTTGTCTACATTGCCTTTTCTCGGTTCTAGGAGCTCCAATGAACTCCTCTGCCCCCCTTAATATCTGTCATAATTCCCGGCTCGTTCTTCCACTGGTAGTGGGTGGATCTACTTGCTCCTCCTCCTGCGAATCTTCCTGTAGTGATACTTCTGGATTTTTATGCCTCGGAGAAGCGCTGGTGATGGTTTCGGCTGGTCGAAGTGGCTGGACCAATGGATCTTCCTATAACTGCTTTTCAGAAGGCATTTCTCGGGATTTCCTAAAAGCTTTGTCCTCCATGAACTTTACATCCCGTCATACTACGACTTTCCTACTGCCAGGAATGTAGATTCTATATGACTTAGTAGCTCGCTATATCCCACCAGATATCCTTTTTCCGCGGTCTAATCCAACTTCTTTCTCTTTTCTCTTGGTATATGGCAATACGCCAAACTCCCAAAGATCCTGAAATGACTCACTTCTGCCTTCTTGCTAGTGAAGATACTCTCTGGTGTAATCTTACCTAGTGCCATGTGAGGAATCCTGTTATGAACATACACAACTGTGTTGCATGCTTCTGTCTATAGAAATTTGGGCAGATCCTAATGATACAACATTGCCTTCGCTGCTTCAACAATAGTTCTGTTTTTCCTCTCTACAACCCCATTCTGCTCCGGATTATATGGAGTGGTCCATTCTATTTTGATGCCTTCCCTTGCACAAAACTTAGTGAAGTCTTTATCAATATATTCTCCACCATTGTCTAAACGCAATATTTTTATCCTCTTCCTTTTCAGATTCTCAACCAGAGCCTTAAACTCTTTGAATCGATCAAAGATCTCATCCTTGGTCTTTAGAAAGTAGATCCAAGTCTTCCTGGAATGGCCATCAATGAAGGTGACGAAGTATTCAGCAGCACTAAGAGCTCTGGTGTAAGTGCCCCATCCTTCTGTGCCATAGTTCATTCAAATCTTTTTCATCATTGCTGCCTATCAATGCCATTGGAGATTCTAGTTGTAACTTATACAGTCTGTTGCTTCTGACTCCAATTTGGGCCTTCTTATTCCAACTCGGGTGTTTGACATATACTTTCTTTCCAATGAAATATACATGATAGCGATTGTTTTGTAACTGAGATACAAAGAGCAAGTTCATCCCCAATCCAGGCACATGCAGCGCATTGGTAACCCGAAGTCGATCTCCTGCTTCTGTTTGAAAAACTATAGTACCTCTTCCAACAGGGGTACATTTTGCCGTATTTCCCATGGTGAATTGGAAGTTCATCTGTTCTTCTTGGTAGCTCGAGAAACATTCTCGTATTCCTGTCATGTGTGCAAAAGCCCCGCTATCAATATACCCAACCTCGGAGGAAGGAGAGCTTGACAAGCAAGCGACTTCTTCTTCCAATCTGGATGTCAACACAGAAATGTCCTAATCCATCGTGTCTTTCGTGCTTTCCTCTTTCTTAGGGGAACTACGTGAGCCCCTTCGAGTTGCTGCTCCAGCAACATCAAGACCACGACTCATTGCAGAATCTCCAACCCTGTTGCCCGATCTCCCATTTGATAACATGTGGAAATTTCTAACTTGAAATTCTACTGTAGTAACTGATTTATTTCTCCTACTTATTTTCCACAATAAGTTATTTACAAAACCCTTCAGTAAACATCAAAATAAATTCTATTGCAGTTATCACATAATTGCATAGAAGAAAAAACAGTGAAATGCAAGCACAATAATCAATCACTTCAACATAGTTGTTTTCGGACAATAGTTCCCGGAAAAACCCAACACAAGAAAACCGGTGCAACAGATGAGGGTTTATTTATTATTCTTCAGCAACAATCTCTTTACAAGGAATGATTTGCAGAATCATGGAGAAACTTTTGTGAAAACACCTGAGATAGTTTTTTTCCAATCACTGGAGAAATTCTGACACCCAAGAGACCCTCGAGGCTCTACTGCGTCACCTCTATGTCCTCTTCTATGTAAGGATTGCATGAGGACTGCGTCCTCTGCTACGCTGTCTCTCTGCATTGTTCCTCTGCACTGCCCCTCTGCTGCTATGCATCCATCCTCCTCTGTCTGTAACTGATGCTACACTCTCCTCTTCCTTCACCTTGCAACTATCCCTCTGAAATCGAACTCTTGCTTCTGGAGGATGGACTTCCCTCGGGTTACTGAGTATTTGCCCGGTGTGTCTCCAACTGACCCTCAAGTCTTCATTTATACTTTTCCTGTTGAGCTATCAACGACCGTGATCAAATCTCTAATCAACGGCTAAGATTAAAACAAACTTGATCCTCATATCTTAGAAGCTTCTCACCCCATATTTATATTAATTCCCTTTAATTATTTTAATTCCCTAAGTTTTAACTTGGGAATCATTAAAAATAATTAGTTATTTTAATATAATGCACTCCAAGTGGAATTTCTCCAAACGATTTCTAGGTCTTGGAGATCTCATGTATTCTAGCCCCTCCACAAAATTTCGGAGCTAGAGCACATCCGATGCTACCCAAAAGTCAACATCTGTAAGTTGGTTCTTACCGAGGATTGGTGTTCTCATCATTTTGACAGGTTGGAGTGTGCAATTTGTCATATCCCCTTTTTATTTTCCTCTATAGTACAACCAAGGTGGATTTCCAGGGCACATGATGGCTGGGTCATGGGAGCAGGTTTATGTCATCAGGTGTTTCGGGGGAGTTTTGAGGAGTCTTTACGAGATACGATGGGATTTTCTTGGCATATTCCATCATCCGCACAATTTTCGTTTTGTTGCATTCCGACAATTTTCATAAAACATGGTATCATTAGGCATAACTTAATTAATTACACTCAAGTTGAATTTCTGTTGGATCTAGAACGAGAAGATCTACAAGATGGGATGCTAAGAATTAATTTCCAGTGGCCGGAGAGAGTATGATGGGTGATTTACCATTTTCCCAGCTTAAAAATGAATTTAATTAAAAAAGGAAAAAAATAACTAATTGGAGGAAAAAGTCCAAAAGAGACTTAAGTGAAATAAAATAAAATTAAAAGGTTACTTAAGATAAAGTCAAGAGAGGATCTTCTAGAATATTAATAAAATAATAAAATGAGATGCTTCTAGAAGCTTGGAGATCTATCCATCAAATCTATAAAAGAGGAGGAGGAGATCATTTTAGGACATCCTTGATTTGAACATTTTTTCTTGTGGAGAGGTTTGGAGAATCGGGAGCTCCCAACTTCAGTTGTAGTCCCATGACAGAAACCCTCGGGTGATTGAGTAAGATTGGGTGAGAACCCATCTCTCCCCTTGGCGAATTCATTCAAAATTCATAGGAGAGCCTAGCAGTTGCAGTTCAGTTCAGTTGTGGAGGGCCAGTGCAACATTGGAGTAGATCCTTGAGGCCAATTTCTCGTCTCAGCTATATGGGTTTGTTAATTTATGTAGATGTTCTATGCTTGATGCAACTTTACTTTTTACTACAGCAATTACATAAACAGTCAAGTAAAATGCTGATAGAACATACCAGTGGATCTATAGAAGACGAACCAGAAATAGAAAAATGTGGTGGTGCGTTACGGCGGTCAGCAGGATGCTTCAACCAACAAAGTCTCCTTGGTCAGCCAACCCAACATGTGTCACAACAGCCCTCAAAACAGCCACACGGGCAACTCAAAGTCAACCCCAGAAAAGTCAACACTGTCCAGAAAAGTCAATGCAAGACAACAGCAAGAAAGTCAACGCAGCTCGGTCTTCGGTCAACCTTTTGACCTCGGTTCTTGTGCCAATGTGTACGACCTCCCAAAATCGAAGTCTCCAATTTTCAGCCTGTTTGGACCATGCGTTGACCAAAGTCAACGCTGGTCAAACTTGCGTGGAAACCCTAGCTACAGTGAATTCGTCCTTCTTCCCACATGTGAACTGAAATTGCCTCCAAGGAGCTCGTACTAAATCAGAAGAGGAGAAGATGTGTGATGAGATGAGTGAAATGATCTCCAACGATGACTGTATATATATCCATCATTGAGGTGTGTGACACATCTGCTGGGGGTGTAAAACCTTAAGGCCGACCTGCACATATTTGAAATTATTAAAAATAAATTAAAAATAAATGTTCTGCTCATCAAATTAAGATCAATTTTATATCGATCTTACACCTCTCCGAAAGAAGAACCCAATAAAAATATTGGTATCTTCATTTGAGCATCACAACATGGAGTTTGGACCTAGTTGTCCAATTTTAACACTCCCTCTCAACTAGGGAGAACTCCATCCACTTGTGCATTCAAACATCGTGCGTCATCCCGCTGTAACTTGCTTTGCTGGCCTCCTTATTTCAGAACAGAAGTGGGTCAGTCACAAAGACATCATTCCCCAAGTGACAGATTCAGCCCAGAGGTCCGAAACCTCTATCAGACTCACAAAGAGTCTCATACCAACCCGATGTTGGTTTACCTGACCCGAAGTCAGTTGGAGGTCCGAAACCTCACGATACTTGATCCCAGATCAAGTGGTTGGACCGTGCAATCCTAGATAGAGAGTACGACAATCTCTGATGCGTCCATCAGTCTTTGCTACTTGTCTCTAGCTTTTCCCACCTCATTGGCCAAATGAGAGGTACTTCCCATGAGCCATGAACTCAATGGGTAGGATGCATATGGGGCACATATAATGAGAGGTGAACCAACTCAAAATCACAACGGTGGGGCCCAAACACACCAACAAGGTTTGGAAAGCCTAGCCTTGTGGTTGCTTATAGCTCCGAGAAGCTATCCCCAAAGCCCCCCAGAGCTCCCAGAGCTCATCGTCCAACAGGACCCACATCATAGGGTTGTTCCACGATACCAAGATTCTCACGGAAGCTTAGGAACTTGAACTTCCCCAGGGGCTTTATGAGAATATCCGCGACCTGCTCATTAGTTCCTATATGATCGAGCCTTACGGCACCTCGCTGTACCATATCTTGGATAAAGTGGTACCTGATATCAATATGCTTGGATCGATTGTGGAACACTGGATTCTCGGACAAGCGAATCCCACTCTGGTTATCACAGAGTATCACGGTGGTATCTAGCACATGTCCGAACAACTCACTGAAGAGCTTTCACAACCAAACTACTTCACAACAGGTCATACTCGCTGCAATGTATTTGGCCTCTACGGTGCTCAAAGCCACCGACTTCTGCTTCCTGCTCATCCATGAGATCGAAGCAGAACCAAGATTGATGCAACATCCCGATGTGCTCTTACGATCCACCACACTGCCAACCCAATCGGCATCAGTATATCCAAGGAGTGTCACGCTCCCGACAGTGTATCTCAGCCATGGTTTGTCATGTCTCAGGAGATGTTCTGGAGATTCAGCACAGTCCCAAAGGAAGTGATGAGGCTCAACCAGTTCCTATGACCCCCAAGGTCTACTGAAACATGAGACGCCCCACTGGACGGTGTTCATTGAAGATCACCTGGGCCACGCATTTGTTGACTATACTGTAAAGAGGATTGGACACACAGGCCCTGGGCGCCTGAGCCACTGGTCTTCTTTGAAGTTGGTGCTCATTGAGTTGAGACTGACTACACACCCACATGTTAAATAATCTTTCTGTGGCTCACACAATGGCTTCACCTGAGAAAGAAAACTCGCAGTCCTCACCAGGCCTCCAGCACTAGGAAAGCCACGTGCTGGGTCTTCATCTGAACTGTTAGCTCTTAGCCCTCTTGCACTGATGAATGAGAGGGTCAACACCTGCCAGGAAGAGGTCATCCACATACAACACCAGAATGAGAGGCTTCCCTTTGACACCTTGAAGTAAAGGTTCGGATTAGCATTACTTCGAGTGAAGCCCAGCTTCATCAAGTAGCTATCTATCCTCTCATACCAAGCTCTGGGTGCTTGCTTCAGCCCATAGAGGGCTTTCTTCAACCTACAGACATGGGTGTCCCGATCCTAGACTTCGAACCCCCGAGGTTGCTCCACATATACCTCTTCCTTTATCGCACCATGCAGAAATGCGGTCTTCACATCCATCTGATGAAGACTCCATCCTTGCGTAGCAGCAAGGGCTATAATAGATCGAATGGTGGTATATCGAGCCACAGGTGCAAATATGTCATCATAATGTATGCCTTCCTTTTGAAAGAAGCCACGGGCAACGAATCTTGCCTTGAACTTTTCAGCACTTCCATCAGATCCATGCTTGATCTTGTAGAGCCATTTCGAGGTGACAACTGCTTTGTCCTTTGGTCTTGGAACCACATCCCAGACATCATTCTTCATAATGGACTCATACTCTTCGTGCATGGCATCCTTTCAGACTTGATGCTTTACGGCTTCCTCAAAGGATCCAGGCTCGGATTGTACAATAGTACTCATGGCTGCTAGATACCCTTGGTATCTACTCGGCTTCTTGCTTTCACGGAATGTCCCCCTTGGGGCAGCGTGTCCCTCAGCATACTCGAGAGTGTCCCTGAGCCATGATGGTCTCTTTCCCAGTGAAGGAGGTGGATCAATCGGATCCATTGGTCCTTGAACATCAGGCATCGTTTCATCCTTCGGTTCCTCTTGATTTCCAGGCCTTGCTTCATTATCTTCCTCAGATCTCGGAAGATTAACTTCTTTCCTCAGGGAAGTATCTTCATCAAAGGTGACAACGTGGCATATCTCCACTTCCCTTTGACCAGGCACATAGACTCTATAGGCCTTTGAAGTTTCACTATAGCCCACAAACATTCCTTTCTTCCCAGAAGCATCCAACTTGCTCCTCTTTTCTTTCGGCACATGAAAGTAGACAACACATCCAAAAACTCTAAAATGTGAGAGGTCAGGTTTCTTACCAGAGAAAACCTCTTCGGGAGTTTTGGATTCTAGAGAGGAATGCGGGCATCGATTTTTTATATACACAGTAGTATTCGCAGCTTCTCCCCATAGAAACTTCGGCAGACCTTGGTCACATAGCATGGCACAGGCAGCTTCCACAATGGTCCTGTTCTTTCGTTCAACAACACCATTTTGCTCGAGAGTATAGACAGTTGTGGTCTCCCTCTTAATGCCAGCTTCTCTGCAAAAGTCCTTGATCTCGTTTGTCTCATATTCAGTGCCATTATCAGTTCTCAAGATCTCGATCTTCTTCCCTGTCATATTTTCCACCAAGGCTTTGAATGTACGGAACCACATGAAAGCCTCATCCTTCTTCTTTAAGAAGTATATCCAGGTTTTGCGAGAGAAGTCATCTATGAACATCATATAATATAAACATCCTCCCAAGGATGTCACGGGTAGCATACCAGATAGATCAGAATGGATCAATTGCAAGACATCAGATGTCTTTGTGACACTAGAGGGGAAAGGTCCCCTTGTATGCTTTCCTTCGGCACAACCCTTACATACACCTTCATGATTATTTGGAAACTCGGGCATCCCTGTCACCACCCTCCTTGCTTTGGGAAGGGCTTTGTAGTGAAGGTGTCCAAACCTTCGGTGCCATAGTTTAATTTGTCGAATAGTATCACATGTCATTGCTCCCAGCGGACTTCCTCCAACCTGGTAGAGTGTATCAACTCTAAACCCAATCGAGATAGCTTCCTTGAAGCTCTTCTTCAGATGAGCACCTTTCCATCAGTGAATGCCACATTGTTCCTTTCTCTTCCATGGCCGATATAGACACAAGGTTCTTCTTCAAATTTGGTACATAGAGTACATCCTGCAAGTGGAGGACTTGACCTCGAGACAAGTCGAGGGTCACAGTCCCTGTCCCTTTCACAGGATGTGTGGCATTATCTCCAAGGATAATTTCCAGATTAGTATCCTTCTCAACCATATCAGAGAGTCCTTGAACCCAGTGATATGCCTTGAGGCACCACTATCTATTAACCAGACATCCATAGTGTCGGGTGGGGATGCAACAGAGAGGGCAGATACAAGAATGTATTCATTTCTTTTATCAAGAACATGTGATTCCTCATACCTGGAGTTTCTTGACCTTTTAAAAGGTTGATCATTTCCGCCAGAGGGAGCCTTCCTCTTTCCCTTGGACTTGGTGTTCCTTTGATTGCCATTCCTCCAGTTGTTGTTGTTATCATCACCATCGGGAGAATCCTTCTTGAAAGGACATTCTCTAGCATAGTGACCAGGCCTATGACAAGTGAAACACTTGCCCTTCTTTCCTTGGGCCCCTGCTTTTCCCTTATTCTTCGGACCACCAGAGTTCTTCTTTCTAGAATGAGCAGCGTATGCAGCATTTCCTTGATTTCCATACTCCTTCATTCTTAATTCTTCTTGAATGCATCTTGACAGTACTTCGTCAAAGTCAGGTATCACATTATTATTTAGAATGGTAGTGTTGAACACATGCCATTCGGATGAGAGCCCTCCAAGTGCGGTGAGTACCATCTCTCGATCAGCTATTGTCACCCAATAGCTAGCAAATTGTTCTTGATTTCAATCAGCTTCAGAAAGTATGATTGGACAGACTCATCCCTGCCTTTCTTCAGATTCTTCAATTGATTCTTGACGAATAGTACTTGATTCGCATTGTTGGCCTTGAACATGAGGATCAATTTATCATACATCGCTTTGTATGTGCCCAACTCAGAGATGTAGGCCACCAGACTTTTATGAATGGATTCCCTGATCATTAGCTTTGCTTTGATCTCCCCCTTCTTGTACTTTGTTTTGGCAGTAGCAGTAGCAGTTGATGGAGGTTCTTGGATTTTACCCTGCACATAGTCCATGACATCTTGGTCTTCCAATTTGAGATCCAATATCATTTTCCAAGCATGGAAGTCATCCTTTCCAGTCAATTTGTCATCCTCCTTGAAGCCATAGCTTGTGGAACCCATTATCCTCTCTGGTGATTGCTACAAATAGAGATTGTCTTCACCTCAGCTCCGATACCATGTTAATTTATGTAGATGTTCTATGCTTGATGCAACTTTACTTTTTACTACAACAATCACATAAACAGTCAAGTAAAATGTTGATAGAACATACCAGTGGATCTATAGAAGACAAACCAGAAAGAGAAAAATGTGGTGGTGCGTTACGGCGGTCAGCAGGATGCTTCAACCAGCAAAGTCTCCTTGGTCAGCCAACCCAGCATGTGTCAGAACAGCCCTCAAAACAGCCACACGGTCAACTCAAAGTCAACCCCAGAAAAGTCAACGCTGCTCAGAAAATTCAATGCAGGACAGCAGCAAGAAAGTCAACGCAGCTTGGTCTTCAGTCAACCTTTTGACCTCGGTTCTTGTGCCAATGTGTACGGCCTCCCAAAATCGAAGTCTCCACCAATTTTTAGCCTATTTGGACCATGCGTTGACCAAAGTCAATGCTGGTCAAACTTGCGTGGAAACCCTAGCTGCAGTAAATTCATCCTTCTTCCTGGCTGCAGTAATTCTCCTTCTTCCCACATGTGAACCGAAATTGCCTCCAAGGAGCTCGTACTAAATCAGAAGAGGAGAAGATGTGTGATGAGATGAGTGAAATGATCTCCAACGTTGACTGTATATATATCCATCATTGAGGTGTGTGACACATCTGCTGGGGGTGTAAAACCTTAAGGCTGACCTACACATATTTGAAATTATTAAAAATAAATTCAAAATAAATGTTCTGCTCATCAGATTAAGATCAATTTTATATCGATCTTACACCTCTCCGAAAGAGGAACCCAATAAAAATATTGGTATCTTCATCTGAGCATCACAACATGGAGTTTGGACCTAGTTGTCCAATTTTAACAGGGTTGTATAAACATGTAAACCCCAACTTATCTAATATAATAAAGCTGAGGATTTTTCTGTTCATCGTGTTATTGGATTGCAGTGCTCTATCTGTTATGTTTTACATGGCAATCTTTTGTTAAATGAATGAAATTTTTATGTAGCATTTTTGTTTTGTTAAATTTGTATTTTTTAGTTTGGGACATTACAAAATTTTGTATGTTGGTGCTTACAAAAGTTTAGTGTCTTCACAAGTGGTTGTAATAAATTGAAGATTGCTTATAAAATACTAAAATATTTCTTTTTCAAGTTTGGAATCTCACTTTGTGTTTATGCATTGTGTTGATAATTGATTATTTGATGAGATTTCATTTTTAAGATTAATAAAGCGAAAAGAATTTAAATCTAAGTGATGCTGATTCATCCACCCCTCTCAGTATCATTGTGTATTTCCAATACTATTTGGGCTTGGTCAAAAGAAGTTGTACCTTGTCAAAGGGGTCATCTTTCAAAAGAGGCTCGAGAGTTAAAAGTATATTTTTTAAGATCGTGGGGACCTCAAATGACTTCTCATTGCACATGTGGCTTTTTACACTTTCTTTTATTATTATTTTTAAGTTAGAAAAAGACTTGGTCTTTTTAGACTAAGTCATAAAAAATAATAATATTTTATTGTAAAGGAGTTAAGGCCTCCTCCTATAAAGAGAGGCATTTTGTCATTTTGAAGCATGGTTGGAGAGTGAAAGTATTCCTTTCCCTAGGGACTGTTATCACTCAGAAAGTTTTCTCTTCGCTGTGGGAGAGAAGTTTCCAAGGTAACCTTTTCACTCCAACTTGCAGATTGAAGGCTAGCCCCTTCAATCTAGAGAGGGCTATCTCTGACCTTTACACTGTGGCTAGATTTTTAGATAGGTTTTGTTGATGTAGGGTTTGGTTGGGCCTGAATTAAATAATTCATTGGGTGATGGAGTCAAATAGCTAGGGTTTAGATTAATTTACCAAGATAACTAGCTGTCTGATCAGGATTGATAAAAGAAAGGTGGACAGCAGATCCTAGACCTTTGCCATTTGCTGTAGATAGATGAAGAAAAAGAACAGTCCACTACAATAGGGCATACACAATGAATCCTATAGTAGCTTTGGAGGATCAAAATGGGAACATTTGAAAAACTCAACTCAGAGAATCAGAACAGAGATGAATTTCTGAATCAATTGAACTTTTTCAAACACTCAGAAGACATACATTCATGAGATTATAAAGAAGCTGTAAAACACACACAGAGAATACATGCTAAAATCTACTATCGCATGGATCTTTATATCACTGGTCAGAATCTACTGATCTTGGCAAACTGAAGTTTGAAAGGAATAAAGTATTCAAAACACACAGACAGTGACTATTTCTTTTCAGAAAACCAACCCTTCTCCATATTTTTCATGTAATATATAGGAAAATACAATAGAGATAAGTTTCTTGAAGTATGGTAGCAATAATTACAAAACATTTACATAATTTGAGAGTTTAATTGACAAAAATCATAGTAACCCTATCATCTTAGCTACTCGGATCTCTAATCTAGTACATAATCAGCAGTCAAAACAGAGTACAAGGCTGCTATACGTCCCTCCTGCTGGTATCCTGGAAAAATAGTGACCTCGCTGCAAGATGGGATTTAGAATTGTCTACTGTTTTACAAGCTTGATATCCTGAGTCAAACTTGTGTTCCCTCCTTATAGCCAACTGATGCATGAACCTGGAAATAATGCCAAAACTATGTAACTGTCTGCTTCCTTCACTGCTTTCTTTCCTCATGTTGACAATACTGTTAGAATAAAATCATCTAGAAGAGATGGCTATTATGCAGGTGCCTAGATGCATTTTCAGCTTGCTGGTCACATAGATTCATGCTTGCAATTGGCTGGTTTTCTTTAGGGTGCTTTCCATTAGAAGGTAATGATTTTTGGTGTCTTCAAATCGGGAGTTCTTTCTGTCAATTTTATTATCATAGCTACTAGCAATTTATTAGAAAATCACTTTTTGTAAATTTTGTTGACTCCAGATTTATTGAATAGAAGTACCGATTTACTGAAACAAGCAATGCAAATAATTTTAACAGGTAAATAAAATATATAACAACCGAATCAAAATTGACTTATCTCATACACACACACACACACACACACATAAATGTTGATGTTTGTAGCTCGGGCATGTATTTTTGCACGGGTCTAAGCATTTAGACGTGCAGAGGTTCCCTACTTGAACCCTTAACCTTAGCAATACTTTAATATTTAAAGTAATTGACATTTCTAACAAAAAGGGAGTTAATCCAATGCGATGCAAAAAGTTATTTGCATTAGTGAATTAGATGAATTTCAACCATTGATTTCAAGTGATGTTGAGAGCTAATCTGAACCTTCAATCACTTTGGAAATTAGGGTTGTGGATTTGTTCAATAACTCAAACTTATAAAAGGAAGGTTAGGCTAACAGACAAGGCACATATTGAGCACAAGACACAATTATAGAGAGATCTCAGTGATTGGGTGGAGAAGGACTTCCATTCAAGTGTGTAGGGTTCAAGGAAGTGGGCAATAGGCAGTAAAGGAAGGATCTAGATTAGCCAGCAAATTGAAGGATTAATGAAGGGTTTGATCAATTGGATCAGTTCTGGGTTTATTGTTGTATGTATTTTTCCTTACAAAGCCATTATCTTAGGGAGGGAGGTTTTGAAAGTTTTGAAGTTATTTGCATGAAGAACTGATTTGAAGGGAAAATAAATCTTATGTGTGCATGTGAGTGAGATTGGAATTTAGTTTTGATTTTGCTATTATATTTGTTTAATCCCAATTCTGTCTTTTATTCAATATATTTGCATAATAATAATAATTTAATTTTTAGTTTGGAAGTTCATATTCACCTCAGTCATTTTGTAGGAATGTCTATGTTTCAGGTCCATAAGTGGATCTACCATCAGGGCATAAAAGCCTGACGAAATAATGTCAAGAGAACTATATATATATATAAGAAGCAAAAGGAAATAAAGAAATGTCCACTCTAATAATTTTATTGCAAAGAATCTATTTGGTAGTAATTGGTCAAGTTGTCGGGGTTAGAAAATTAACAAGAAAATTATGCCTTTCAATTCTGCTGTTCGTTAACATTAGTTTTACAACATACAAGGGCTTCCCATCCTTGAAAATTAAATGTCCACTGAGGAAAATTACAAGCAACAAAAATTGGCATTTCTCCAATAGATAAAATCCTTCGAAATTTGTTGTTTGATTTTGCTGTCTGCTAGATTCTGCTCCCTCACTGCTTCTTGTTCTTTTCCTTTGGAATTTGCACACATAGATGAATTTCCTTCTCTACCCAATCACTTGAGATTCTCACTATCTCATTGTTTTTTGCTCACTTGATGTGTCTTTTCCCTTAGTCCAACTTTCCTTTTATAAGTTTTGAGTTATTGGCTAAATCCACAAACGTAATCTCCAAAGTGATTGATGATTGAGATTAGATCCCAACTTCACTCTTTCTTATAAAAGGAAATTGCGAAGGTTAAAGGACCTTTGGATGATTTCCACTCATCTAAACACTTATATACGTGTGGAAGTAACTGTCTGATGCTACTATGATCGACACTTTCAGCCCCATCGACCATTGAAGCATACTTGAAGAATTGAAGACTCCATGCCTTAGGATATGTAAGAGAAATCATGTACCATCAGAGTTCAGATATCATTAGAGCTTTTAAGCTCTGTCTTCTTATTCTCATTATTCTTATATATTGTACTTGGAGTTCGCAAGCCCTACAACGATGTTGGAAAGTGATGCTAGTATGTTGAATTTAGTCATGTAACAGACATAGGTAACTTGGGACATTGTTATCAAGCGAGTCCACTCTAGGGAGTTTTTTTTACTTGGTTAATTATTGGTATTTTTTAGCACTTAATAATTAATCGAGTTTTTACCGCTAGATATAACCCCAAATCCGGAGTGCGGTTTGATGACAAGGCCTTGGGTGAGTCTTAGTGTCTAGAGTCATTGTATATTACCATACTCTAGATCACTCATAAAGTTTTGCGAAATTTGATTAGGTCTAGGGGTCATTTTTAAAATTTCCTGCAGGACAAAAAATTTAATAAATTCTGATTGTAAATTGTAATAAGTGGTGTCTAGAGGACTTGTATGAGGTATGTGTGCTCAAAATTACACCTCTACACCTCAACTTTCTACAATGACACACTTTGAGAGGTAAAAATAAGTTATGGACCCTCAAAACCCACTTTTTCCAAGTCTATGGGAAAATGTGGCAATAAATTGGCCGAGAAATAAATTATATAGAGAAAAATAAGAGAAATCCATGTGACAAAATGACATGGAAATGACTTGGAAATGATCTCAAGTCAAAGAGCAAGTCAAGTGATAGTTAAATAGTGATTTGACACATGACATCATCAAGAGATTAAGCACATGGGAAAATTGAGTTTCTTGCTACACTCGTGGAGTTTGATTTAGTGACTTGCACATGGGAGATCTTGCGTATTGGGGAATATTTGGTGGATATTTGATTTGAGTGTTTAGTGGAGTCTTGTCTCCATTTCAACTCTACCATCCCTCACAAATGGCAATGCCACTTCACCTCAAGTACCACCTAGCATCAAGAAAGGCCCACACATTCCTTGGTTGACAACTATACACATGGTAGTTTGGGAGCAACTTTGAGAGGTGTCATCTCGTTGATTGGCTTGATGAGATTCAATTGGGAGTTAAGGTTGACAACTATACACATGGCAGTTTGGGAGCAACTTTGAGAGGTATCATCTCGTTGATTGGCTTGATGAGATTCAATTGGGAGTTAACTCCCTCATTCACCAACACCTCCTCCACTTGGCAACTCGAGTTATTCACAAAGGAAATGCGCTGAGCAAGAGGAAGATTTCGACTTGCACATGTGTCTCATGCTCTCTCTCTTGGGATTCAATTTGCTCTCCTTGGGATCATCTCTGTTCACACTTGTCATATGGTTGCTTCATTGGGATTTGCTCCCATTTCACTATTTAAATGAGCCTTGGGCTCTCATTTTTGTATCTTGATTCGAGCTCTTGTGCTTGCAGAAGCTCTGCTACTTTGTATACTTTCAATATTAGTAAAAGACTTTGGGGCTCACAAATTTGATGTGCTTCCTCCTTGAGCATGGTATGGAATTTTGTTGATTAATGTGTTTATTTCCTCTTACATCTGGTATATATTTCATGCTTCCATATGCTTCTAGAGATGTACATATGTAGAGCTATCTTGCATCAATACATGATTTAAGAATTTGTCTTAGATTTAGATAAGCCTAGATGATTTCACATAAATCTCTGGGCCTCTTTTGTCATTGCTCATTTTAAATCTTTATGTAGAGCTAATATTTGATGGAGTTTTGTAGAAGCAAAATCTCTTGTTGGATCAATGATCAAGCGTGAGGGGATGTCTTTGGAGAGATCGACCTACTCTTGATATGCACTTGGAGGAACTCTTATTTGGTCTAGCCTTATGGTTTAATTTTACGAATTTACTTGTAGGGAGGCTTGCTAGTAGCTTATATACAAGTCAAATTATTTCAAAATTATCTACTTTCAAAATCTTTTGTGCTTTCATAGATTTCATTTGCTATATAGAGTATGGTTATAGCTAAACAAGTATGAGAGCTTTACTTGCATGTCTTGATCTAGTTCTTGTACATTAATTGTAGATGATTGTTTCCTTTTTTTAGTGTTTTTTTTCACTCATTTTGGATCTGTTTTGCAACCTCTTTGAGCAGATTTGTAAACACATTTTGGTGGCAGGTTTGAAGGAGCAATGTTAATTTCTGAACATGTTCTATGCCATTTCAGATTAGGGAACAAAATATTGAAGTAGATAGAACATACCGATAGATCGATTGAAGACAAGCCAAAACAGAGATAAAGAATGGTGGCGTTACGACGATCAGTAGGATGCTTCAACCAGCAAAGTCTTTCATAAGGTCAGCCACCCATATGTCACACAACCCCAAGACAACCCAGACAAAGAATACTCCACAAAGACGCAGCACCAAGAACGCAGATCCATCGCCATCAAGAGAGAAGAAAATCCTCCACACATTGTGTGTATAATGAACTCCAAGTCTCTCCAATATATAGGCATCTTTGGGGGTGTGTGACACGTCCTTTAAGACATTTAAGTCTATATTATATTCCAGGCCGACCTAGCACATAAGTGGAATAAATTCAAAGTACATGTTCTGCTCATCTGATTGAGATGATCTTTCGATCAATCTTACACCTCTTCGAAAGAGGAATCCAATAAAAATATTGGGATCATCATCTGAGGAGCACAACCCGGAGTTTGGACCTAGTTGCCCAAATTTAACACTCCCTCTCAACTAGGGCGGACTCCGTCCACTAGTGCAATCCAAACATCGTGTGTCATCCCGCCGTAACTTGCTTCGCTGGCTTCTTTATTTCAGAACAGAAGTGAGTCAATCACCAAGACATCATTCCCAGCTGACAGATTCAGCCTAGAGGTCCGAAACCTCTATAGGACTCACAAAGAGTCTCATACCAACCCAAAGTTGGTTTACCTGACCTAACGTCAGTTGGAGGTCCGAAACCTCACTAGGACTCAAGAGAGTCATATACTAACCCGAAGTTAGTTTCACTGACCCGAAGTCAGTTGGAGGTCTGAAACCTCTCTAGACTTGATCCCGGATCAAGTGGTTGGACTGTGCCATCCTAGATAGAGAGTACGACAATCTTTGATGCGTCCATCAGTCTTTGCTACTAGTCTCTAGCTTTTCCCACCTCATTGGCCAAATGAGAGGTACTTCCCATGAGTCCAAAACTTAAATGGGTAGGATGCATACGGGGCTCAGATTATGAGAGGTAAACCAACTCAATCATCACAATGGTGGGGTAGAAGCACACCAACAAGGTTCGGCAAGCCTATCCTTGTGGTTGCTTATAGCTCCGAGAAGCTATCCCCAAAGCCCCACAGAGCTCCAAGGGCTCATCATCCAACAGGACCCTCAAAATAGGGTCGTTCCACGATTCCAAGATTCTCACGGAAGGTTAGGACCATGATCTTCCCCAAGGGCATTGTGAGAATATCCACGACCTGCTCATCAGTTCCTATATGATCGAGCCTTACGGCGCCGCATCGTTGTACCATATCCCGGATAAAGTGGTACCAGCCATCAACATGCTTGGATCGATTGTGGAACTCGGGATTCTATGACAAACAAATCCCCCTCTAGTTATCACAAAGGATAACGGTGGCATCTAGTACATGCTCAAACAACTCACTGAAGAGCTTTCGCAACCAAGTGACTTCACAACGGGCCATACATGCTGCGATGTATTTGGCCTCAGCGGTGCTTAAGGCTACCGACTTCCATTTCCTGCTCGAAGTAGATCTACGTGTGAAGCAGCATCCAGATGTGCTCTTTCGATCCACCACACTGCCAGCCCAATCGACATCAGTATATCCAAGGAGTGTCATGCTCTCGACAATGTATCTCAGCCCATGGTCTATCGTGCCACAGAGATATCTCAAGAGTTTCTTGGCACCAACCCAGTCAATGTTATGATCAACCATGTGTTGACTCAAAGTGTTCACTGCACAACATACGTCCGGACGGGTGTTCACTAAGAACATCAGGGCCTCTACGAGTCGACAATACTCAGTAGGATTTGCTAACACAGGCCCAGCAGTGCTGCCACTCATCTTCTTAAAGTTGAGCTCCATCGGTGTTGACACGGACTTAAAGTCCACCATACCAAATCTTTCCAGAAGCTTCACAATATATCTTCCTTGAGGATGGAAAATCTCGCCAGGTCTCTGCCAGACCTCTAGGCCTAGGAAATAATGCATTAGTCCTAGGTCCTTCATCTCAAGCTCAGAAGTGAGCTCCCTCTTACACTGATGAATGAGAAGGTCAACATCTGTCAGGAAGAGATCGTCCACATAGAGAACCAGAATGAGAGGCTTTTCTCTATCAACCTTGAAGTAAAGGTTTGAATCATCATTACTACGAGTGAAGCCCAACTTTATCAAGTATCTATCCTCTCGTACCAAGCCTTGGGGGCTAGCCAACCTGCAAACATGGGTGTCTCGATCCTGGACTTTGAATCCCAAAAGTTACTCTTCATACACCTCTTCCTTTATTGCACCATGCAGGAAGGCGATCTTCACATCCATTTGATGAAGATTCTGTCCTTGCGTAGAAGCAAGGATAATAGTAAATTATAGGTGCTAACATAATCAATGCCTTCCTAGAAAGAAATCTCAGGCAACACATTTTCTATCAGATCCATGCTTGATCTTATATCAAGGTGACAACAACTTTGTCCTGTGGTCTAGGGACCATATCCCGGACATCACCCTTTATAATGGACTCGTACTCTTTGAGTATCACATCCTTCCAGACTTGATGCTTTACAACTTTCCCAAATGATTCTGGCTCATATTGTACTCATGGTAGTTAGATACCTTTGGTATTTATATGGCTTCTTTCTTCCGGAATTTCCCCCTTGAAGCCATATGTCTTTGAGCCATGAGGGTTGTAGTCTCCTTCTTAATGGCAGCTTCTCTTGAGAGAGAAGACATCTATAAGAACATCCTTCCAAGGTAGCATATCAGATAAGTCAGAATGCATCAGATGCCTTTGTGACACTTGAGGAATAAGGAAAAGTCCCCTATGCTTTCCTTTGTCCCAATCTTGACAAATGTCCTCATGATTGGGCATCCCAGACACCAATTCTTTGTAATCATGGGCCTAAATCTTTCTCGCCCACTGTCAAGGCCTTTCAAGAATCATAGCCATATACTGCCATATGTCACTGTCCTACACATTAAGAACAAATAAAGATGACTTACATGCAGAAGATGCTTTCTACTTGTGTTCTTTTGGCCTCTGTTCTTGATGTATCAAACAGATCTCATAGAGAATATTGCTACTTTAAAATCTGCCAGCCCATCAATTCCCTTAGTTTCTGCCAGTGCTGTCCTTACTGCTTGTACATAGTCTACAACTTATCACAACTACTGCGCATAATTCATATCACCATCTCTATCGTCATAGCCACAATATATGTTGCAACCAACACTGCTCCAAAAGACTTCTGTTAAGGATGCATCTTCAGATCACTGTTTGCATCACTACCATTGTATTAGAATTCGCTATTCCTTTGTCCTGAATAGTACATATTCCTCACACATTCTCATAGTGATTTTGAATGTCACAATGAGATCCTCTAGAAACATTCAAAACAATGATGAAATGATTCCCTTATAGTGACTTCTGGAACTGCTGATACCTCAGGTTCCCTAGGAGCAGTTATCTCATCATCATCTTCAGGAAACATCCTATCAGTTGTTATACGCAAAAGATCAGTCGCTAATACAGTCGGTACTAGGATATGTCTCTTTAGAGAAGATGGTAAGGTCTTCCACCTTGACTTTTAAGAGTCAATTTATTTGATAGTTATGAGGATTATCAAACACTATATATCGTCATATCTAGATGTCTATCCTTTGCAGGAGAGACAGATTATCATCAATTTTGATGCTTCCTCTGAGACCTTATTTCCATTGCTTGTCTAGCCTTGAATCATCAGGTTACTTAATTCAAGATTTCTCATTCAAGCATCTGCATCTTTCAACAAGGTACCTCATATTTCTGGTACATAAGGGTAGTTACAGGAAATCGTTCAGACTTCAAAATGACTATGACCCCTTTAACAGTCTTTGATTTCTAGTTCTAGAAGATTTTCATTTCTTCAAAGGTTATCAAGCACCTTATGGAAAGTCTCTAGATCTGTCTTTGAGTATGATTAAACACATACAACCACGACGCCACAGATACCAGGAGATCTTTCTACGTGTGATTATCCCTTCGTTCATAATGTGGATCTTGTTCACTTGGAGAAAAAAAAAATACTGAGGATTTGTAGTGTACAGAATAAGAGGCTCATACCAACGGAAAGTTCAATGATGAGAGATCAATGTGCAAGGTCAGGGCTTCATATAAACTTTGATTAATAGTGGCTCACTATTGAGGGTTTTGATGTTTTCCGTAAACAGTGTTTTTTGAATGCTGAATTGGTCAACGCAATGATGAATTCTCAGGTCTGCAACAAATAAAGGAACCTGATCATTAATAGTAGTTTCCAAACAAGTGCCTCTAGAGGATGCCTTGAGAGTGGCCAATTCAATCTTCTTGGAAAGGAATTCCAATTTCATTTGCGTGGTCGTGGAAGGACACCCAGAGCTTTCCCATTTTCCGTCCGTCGACTTTCGGTGCAGAGTTTCGCTGTGATTTTGTACACTCATGGTGAGAGCAGTGCTTCATCATGAGCTATCCCAGGGGCAGCTTCGCCTACAGGGTCTGCAACGACAACACTGATGTTGCTAGCCGAGTTCTCGGGTCATAGAGGTCATACACAATACTTGGGCAGCGAAGACTTCTTTTATATCAGTCGACAACAGCATTGCGACTTTTCACATAGTCTTGATCGGATATGAGGCAGCCCTCAGAACTGCTTGAAATTGTGAGGCAGCCGAAAAAAAAACTTACAGAACACTTGTGAAGAAGACAAGTTTCTCGAGTGTCAAAATTCGAGCTGCACGTCAAGATTCTCGATGTTCAAATTTCTCGAGCTGCACATCAAATAGAAATGAAAAGTTGGATGGAATATGCACCCGTTGCGACGACACACAATAGCCGACATGCAACCGACGCTGAAGGTCATCTGCGAAAGGAATGACGACAGGATCCTTTGAAGTAATAATGGCCGTTATATGCTCTAGATCAATGGCGCGCTCTCACCCGAGAATTGTGGAAAGCACGGGATCAAGAATGCGTAAATCCTGAGCTGGAAGTTTTGCGCGTCACATGATTACATGTTTGCTGACCTCGAGCAGCTCGACATTCCCTGTGGCATCAATCACCAGCCATGACCTCAATCCCCCGGTCCCCTCCACCAATAACAAATTCTTCTCTTCTCTTGCCATTGCTGCAGAGGGGCTGCTGATTTTGTTGGACGGGATTCAGTTCCCGATGCTTTACTTTTTGCTTTTAATCCACGGGACATTCAGGCAGGCCAACCTTCGTGACTTTGCTTTGATACTGTCGTTGAAGAATCCACAGATCACCAGCCCATATAGTGAGTCAACGTGCTATCTACCCCAATTATTTTTATGAATAACTTATTTTATTCATAAACGACCTCCTGCGATTTATGCCAACATAGGAATTCCTCGTCCGACTAGTGCGGGGCTTCAATGTTCAAAAATAAAATAAAAATAAACTGAGCCTTCAATAGATCTGCATTTTACTAACTGTCCCTTGACATAGATTGGACTTTGTCTTCCCCTCAGCTCCGATACCATGTTAATTTCTGAACATGTTCTATGCCATTTCAGATTAGGGCACAAAATACTGAAGTAGATAGAACATACCAATAGGTCAATTGAAGACAAGCCAAAACAGAGATAAAGAATGGTGGCATTACGACGGTCAACAGGATGCTTCAACCAACAAAGTCTTTCATAAGGTCAGCCACCCATATGTCACAAAACCCCAAGACAACCCAGACAAAGAATACTCCACAGAGACGCAGCACCAAGAACACAACTCCGTCGCCATCAAGAGAGAAGAAAATCCTCCACACGTTGCGTGTGTAATGAACTCCAATTCTCTCCAATATATAGGCATCTTTGGGGGTGTGTGACACGTCCTTTAAGACATTTAAGTCTCTATTATATTCCAGGTCGACCTAGCAAATAAATGGAATAAATTCAAAGTACATGTTCTGCTCATCCAATCGAGATGATCTTTAGATCAATCTTACACCTCTCCGAAAGAGGAATCCAATAAAAATATTGGGATCGTCATTTGAGCAGCACAACTCGGAGTTTGGACCTAGTTGCCCAAATTTAACAAGCAACCCCTTGAACTTACTAATACATCTTTTGCAGGACCTTTAACGTTCATTTGGCAGCGTTTGAGGATACCGTGAGCAGATATCAAGGTTGTCTTATTCCCTTGACAAGGCCGTTGGTTTTAAGGGGCTCATCCTCTCTTCTCCAAGCACAAGTCTCCACTCCTTTGAGGCTGATTTGTTGTAGCAAAACAATCCCTCACATTTTCAGATTTGAGGTAGCCTTTTTGTAATTCAAGTGCTATGTTTTTGCCTTCTTAAGGAGGAGAAGATATAGTTCTTAAAAGTTATTACTTTGTACAATCTCCTCTTGCCTCATTGGCAGCTTTTTGACAGACTTCTCTTCATTGTAACATCACTCTAATAAAATTATTTTTCTTGTTTGAAGGAGTTTGAGAATTTTCCCATGGCATCCCACCTTCTCATTTAGAAGGAGGGCTCTCTTGGATGGATTGATTTGCATGATCTAGTTTCTAACTTTCACATTCTACTTGCATGCATATTTGATTTGCTAAGCTAGCTTGCATGTGATTAATTTTTTTAGAATTAATATAACACTCATATTTGCTTTACATTTGCAAGGTGTACTTGTCTAATTTTCCAGTTTTTCAACTTTCAAGTTCTTGCATTGTACAATCTACTTGTTCAAACTACAATATTTGCAACATCCCTTTTGAGCAACATACTTTATGTGCTTTCAAGTACTTTATAGCTTTGGGCAAGATTAGATTAGTTTACTAATTCATCTACCTTGTTCATTTGGCAATTGTTTCATAATTCTCTTGGATACATCAATTCTTCATTTTATGTCAACTCATGCTCATATGGTATATTGAATATTGTTGATGTCCTTCAAAGTATTCCTGTGTCGCTTTATTTGAAGTAATTTGCAATTTAACATCTAGTCTATTTACTTCCAAGCATCTTTCATTTTGGGAAGCATAACACTCAATCATTTAGGCATTCTAGTATTAGCATCTGTAAAATTTACCTCCAAGTATAAGCTTGGTTGTATAGACAACATAGGACTAAATTTTTCTAATTTTTTTTTCCATTTGGTACAGAGTAAGAGAGTGCGTGACTCTACAATTATGAAGGTGACTTTGTCCACTTGTAAGAACGACGACACACATGATTTGTAAGGATTATGGGAAATGTATCATTAATGACGAACTATTGCCTTCTTTGCCCCTCTTCCTTGCAGGTCACCCCAATCTTTATCCTTTGGTAAGAATTTTAAAAGAGTTTCTCACTTTAAAATAAACATATAGATTAAAATTAACCAAATAATTGCACTCCACATAGTTAGTTTGCATACCATTTTAATCAAGTCATCTTTTGATCATTTCAAACATTACTTGCGATATTGGTATCTAATGTACTTGTCATTTTGATGATTATTTGACTCATTGTTATTTGATGTCACTATCTATTGTTACTTGAGCATTTCCTTTACAAGTACAATTTCCATTTACATATTGCAAGTGATATTTTATTTGTTTATCTTGATCTAACATTGGTTTTGCTAGACTACTTATTAATACACTTTGAATTACCATTTGAGCAAATACTTATTATTTATATTTGAGCAATCATTTACAAGGCACTAGTTTATATTCTCATTTCTTGAATGTTGCATTGATTATCATTGAATATATATCTTTATATTGCTCATTGTTTACATACTTGCTCAACATTTAATCAAGTTAATCTTAAACTCCTAGTACCTCACATTTCACTTTATTAACATTGTTTAGGGACCGCCCCCTTTAGCTTAACTAGGAGAGAGATTTAACAGAGAGGGTTGGGATTAGGTGACAACCCTTTCTCGTACTTTGTCACAAAGATCACACCCTGTGGGGTTGACGATTTTTCTCACACTAACCTAGGTGTGCAAACGAGGTGACAACAAACCCTTATGAAATCGTGCCATTGCCTCAAAATTGCTACTTTGTTCTCTATTTTGTAGTATTGGGGTGGGGGGGCAGGGGTTGCTGTCTTGCTTGCACACCTAGGTTAGTGTCGGAAAAATCATCAACCCCATAAGGTGTGATCTTGGTGGAAAACTAAGAGAAGGGGCTGTCACATAATGCCAACTTTCTCCGTTAAAACTCTCTCCTAGTTAAGCTAAGGGGGGTGGTCCATAAAGAAGGTTAATAAGGTGAAATGTGAGGTTCTCAGAGACTAAGGTTAATGGAGATACTTATCAAAGATAACTTGATTTCAAGTTGTACACAAACATATATATGAGAAATATTAAATGATATATTCAAAGGACAAAGAGTGTAGTCTAGTGCTTTAACAAATAATTGCTCAAAGTAAATGACAGGTGTTTGCTCAAATGGAACTTCAAAGTACAATGATAAGTAGTCTTGCAAAACCAATGTTAGATCAAGATGAAGAAATAAAATATCACTTGCAAAACATAAATGGAAATTGTACTTGTAATGGAAATGCTTAAGTAACAAGATATAATGACATCAAATAATAAGAAGCCAATTCATCGTCAAAGTGACAAGTACATTAGATAATAGTATTGCAAGTAAAACCTAAAATTATCGCAAGATGACTAAATTAAAATGATGTGCAACCTATCTTTGTGAAATGCAATTATCTTGGTTAATTTTAATCTATATGCCTATTCTAAAATGAGAAAATCCCATTTCAAATTCTTACCAAAGTGTGACTTACAAGGAAGAGGGGTTGAAGAGGCACTAGTCCGTTGTTAATGATAACCTTCCCCTAATCCTTACAAATCGTTTGTGCTGTCGTTCCTACAAGGGGACAAAGTCACCTTCATAACTGCAAGGTCACGCACTTTACCTTACTCCATACCAAATAGAATAATTTTTCAGGAAAATTTGGCCCTATGTTATCTAGATTCTATACAACCAAGTTTATGCTTGGAGATAAGTTTTAGAGATGCAAATTAGTACTAAAATGCCTAAATGAGACGCTTGAATGAATGTTATTGATTCCAAAGAAAAATATTGATATCAGTGCTTGAAAATAAGAGACAATGCTCAAGTAAATGGTACCAATATCTTCAATGGGAAAATGAGAGTGAAAATTAGCTTAATGTAGCTCCACAAGTTCCAAATATATTTCTTGCAAGTAAATGAAATAGATGCTAAATTGCTTAAATGAAGTGACACAAAAATGCTTTAGGAGACATCAACAATAATCAAAATGCCACATAAAAATGAGTTGACAATAAGATGATGAAACAATGTATTCAAAAAAATTGTGAAACCAAGTAGATGAATAAATAAACTAGTCTAAGATTGAAAAATAAATGGAAAGTACTTGCTTGCTCAAAAGGAAATATTGCATGTGTTGTAGTAGATTGCACAATACAAGTATTTAAGAAATGAAAATGGAAAACTAAACCAAACTCAATTTATGTAAAATGAAAATAGATATGAGTGTTATGTTAAGAGACTAATCATGCATGATTGAGATTACCAATGAAATTAGCAAAAGAGAATTAGAGAAACTAAATTAAGGAGATTAGTCCACCCACAAGCGAAGATCCTCCTTCTAAATGAGGGGGCGGTATACGATGAGAGAAGCTCCCAAGCTCTCTCAAGCAAAAATATGATTTTATTAGAGCGATATTACAATGAAGAAAGACCTTTTCAATGACTGCCAATTAAGAAGGACAATACTTTCCAAAGTAATCCCTTATAAAGACAATATCTCCTCCTTTAGAAGGCAAAAACTTAGCACTTGAGTTACAAAAAAGGCTTCCATAAATTTGAAAAATATATGGGACTGTTTGGCAACAATAAATCCACCTTGAATAAGTAGAAGATTATGCTCGGAGAAGAGAGAAGGAGTCTCTAAAATCCCACGACCTTGTCAAGGAATGAGGCAACCTTGATATCAACTTAAACCCTTGTCAAAATCTGCCCCAAAAAATGCCCACGATGCCCTCAAAAGGCTGCCAAATGAATGCTAAAGGTTCTGTAAAAGATATATTAGTAATTTCAAAGGGATCCTCCCTCAAACCTGCCACCAATATGGGTTTACAAATCTGCTCAATGGGGTTGCAAAACAGATTCAAATATTAGTGGAAAAAGACATAAAAAAAGAGAATAATATTCTACAATTAATGTACAAGGACTAGATCAAGACATGCAAGTAAACCTCCATACTTCTCTAGCTATAACAATGCTTTGAATAACAAATTGAGTGCGGATCCTAGAAAAGCTTCTAGGGTTATGACTTTCTTCAAGATGATGATGTGATCTTTGTTCTTGAAGTGCTTCTCTTGGATGCATATTTTCAAGCTATCTTGCTTTGTAGATCTCTTCAACTTGATGATGGCCTTGGTGGTGTTTTGATGATGGCTAGAGGATCCCAAGATTTTTGTTGGTGTAGACTTCTTCTTATATAGGGTTTGATACTTCGTTGTAGATCTTGACTTCAATTTGATATCCTTCAATTTGCTTTGGAGTCTTTCTCGAGATTTGCTCCTTGAGTGTCTCTTGATAAGATGCCCTTCCTTTGACATGATCCTTGACCTCATTTTCAATGGGATTCAGATAGTGAAGGCCGCCAAGGATCTAGCAGCAGATGGAAGCATTGGGAAGAACAAAGCAATGTTTGTGACAAAAGGATTCTCCTAGGATCAAGTTCAAGAGGGAAAAATTGTACAAACATCTAGAACCATGCCAACTCCTAGTTCAGAGGGAGCAGATAGTCAACTAGTTTTGGAAGAATGCCATCGTGAAGAATGTTGTTTGGAAATTGTTGAGGAATCTAGGGCATTAAGTATTAGGTGATTTATCTTCTTATGATAATTGCATGTGAACGCCTTTTACTTTCTTAGATTAAGATCTTTTCTTTATTAAATTAGTAGTATTCTTCATCAAACAACTACCAATGCATAAAACACAAAGAGACAAGAGACACAAAATATAGGCGATCAGCCAGGGTCAAAGCCTCTCCCACTTGATAGAAAAACCAGAACAAATTCTTCTTCTTATAGGGACTTCAATTGACGAATACCAAGACCAAGACCCTTGACCTACTTGCCACTCAAGGACCAAGACACAAGTTACCTTGATGAGATTTTTTGTCAAAGATAGTCTACCTTCTGCTCCTCCTTCTCAGCTTGTCTTCAACTTCAACTTCCTTCTGCTTTAGACATTCAGCCTCCTTGAATTAGTTCTGCAATCCTTGACCCTAATTCAAAAACCCTAACTTATACATAAGACCTTCTCTTATGACTTAATTCCATTCGCTTTAGTGGGAGATCTCCTTCGTAACTTGGTTAGAGATATACCCTTATCTCCTCTTGCTTTGACCTTCCAATGGACCTGCAATACTTCGACCTCTTCTGCAACAGAAAGTTGAAACAATCCCTTTTCTTTGCACGTGTGAGTAATGGATAACCCTAAAACAAACCCAAACAATCCTCACTCTTCCCTCCTTCCTTTCGTTTGCTATACGACTTCCTTCAACTGACGTTCGCACTTCTTACTATAGTCCCGCACTTGTCCAAAAATCTGTCTTCTGAACTGAGGTCGAGATGCCTATTTATAGTGGTTTCCCCCTCAAATTAGCCGACTTGATGGAGGATGAGCCGACGTGTCAGTTGGAGGAAATCATTTATTTTGTTTTGAAGCCGACTTGATAGGAGATACTTGTGCTTGTCTTGGAGGGTCTTTTGACTCTTTCAATGAATTATACAAATGTGTAACATGCCTAAGAAGGGTCCTTCATACATGACATAGACTCAAATTGACTTTTATGACTAGATGACAAATCCTAAAGGCTCACAATGGAAGCCATTACTAAAAATAAAATTCCTTGCTCATGAAACCCATGAGACAAGCATTACAACAAATTTTATTTTTCTTCTTTACATCACTTACATAAAATCACGTTTACACATGTCATTATGAAGACCGACCCTAGTTACACTTTTCAACACTCCCTCTTAACTAGGGAGACATTCATAATGGTACTTGGTCATTCTCAATCTGAAGATTTTTTCATAAGAAGGGTCAGATTGGTAACCCCTCTGTTTATCATCATATCAACCAACATTGTCACATAGCAAGGCCTTGACTAACAACTCTATCTCTCAACAAGATCATAGCACAATGTTGGCGAGACCAATATGTCTAGACACCCTCATCATTGTCTCTCTCGGAACATACTCCACCCGGGTTCTCAGAGTGTGTTCCACCAGGACTATTCTTATCTTGTATTCCCAATCCTCAAAGAATATTGGTCCTCTATGACTACTCTTGTCTTGGATGCCCTAACACATCCTTAAAGAGCTTCTGATGCCAAATGTTTACCCAATCCTCCATTCTGTCTTCCTAAGTGAAGTCAAGAATGATGTGTCTATCTCTCCTTAATTAGGGAGGACATATCTATTCCAATAATGGAATGTACTCATTCCTACGGAAGGAATGTACCTAAGCTCCCTCTTGGCTTAGGAATTTTTATTTCCAAGTTTCTACCAAGTAAGAAACTTGTTTCCAGGCTTCCTCTTAATTAGGGACCTACAATAGCTCCTCAGGTGGAGATGACGAGATAACCAGCTGCTTGATGAACTCCTCCTTTGTGATATCATGAACTTCTTTGCGTTATTCAGGAGTCTTCATGTTTGGTACTTCTACATAGGGGACAAACCATCCATCACTTTCATCCTTGAGCCATGTCCTCATTCCTTTCATTCGAAAGTGATCCATCAATCCATATCTGGTCTTCCTTCATGCTATGGTGCCTTCTTCCTGTCGTGTTTCTTTAAGGATATTTCATCCCACTACATGGTTATCAACGATGGAAGACATCTATAACTCTTCCCAAGGCAGCCTTGCATAAGCTCATCCAGATATCATTCAAAAATCATTAAATCAAAATTATCTTTGTGTTGATATTTCATCATGACATCTTCCAGTTTGCATCAATATCCTGCATACACATCGACACATCTCCCAAAGATATATATATATATATATTGTAAAGGGTCTCTTTCTTTTTCAGACTCCATCAGAGTCTTCATATCTTTCATGGAGATATCCTAGTCAAATCTTCTTCGTCTTTGGATGTTGATTTCCTTTTCCATGATTTCATATCCCACGATCTCTTCCTTCCTATATTCACACATTTCATTTCCATGAATTTCCAATCAGAATTCCTCCAGTTGTTGTCAACCACCTCATATTACAGATGAGGACATATTATGTTGATTTCATCTAGACAAAGTGTGACTCATCACTTTCTGCTCTTCTCAATGGAGGAAATCCTTTCCTTTGATCATGCTCTCAAAGTAGAGCATTCATTCATATTGTCTGCAACCATATGAGTTTTTCGAGCTCTTGCTTCTAATGCTTCTATGATGCCATGATGCATCCTATCATGCTATTCTAACGATATTTATACTTTACAATATGAGAACTTGAAAACCAGAGCTTGAAAAGAACTAGTTGAGAAAGACTATCTCAATCATAGTAGAGATCTTTTTCTTCCTTTTTCTTGGATTTCTTCTTTTCAGCTTCTTCCACTTCCTCAGTGATATGGGCTTCTTCTCTTCCTCTTTTATTGTCCTTGTGAAAATTTCTGAATTCTCTAAACATAAATCCTACTGAAGTAAATTTGATTTACTTCTCCTACTTGTTTATTTAACTTAACAAGTTATTTTCTGAATAATTCATGAAAACATTGAAGTAAATACACTACAGCCTACACAATTATACAAATCAAGTACTGAAGAATAAGCAACCATGCAGACAAAGGACACACAAATTTTTCGGACAACTGTCCCCGGGAAAACCGGTGCAGCAACTCTTGAGGGTCTTATTATTAAGCAGATTTCTAAATACAAACTAGGGTGCCAATATGGCTCACCCAACAGAGAAAATCCTCAGCAGAAGTACCTCTATCTAGAGACAGATATTATGGCTGATCCAACAACTGGATGAAGAAACCCCACAGGTGACTGCGTAGTCTCCAAGTGCTGTTGAGTAATGGCTATAGCAAGCTGGACTGCGTCACCTTCTCCAGGAGCTGCGTCACTCTCTTTGTGAGCCTTCCTGGCTTAGAAATTAAAAGGCTGGATGGCTGCCCAATCTGCCCCACAGAAACCCCGACACAGTTCTCTGAGCGACTGCGTCACCCTCTCTGGCGCTTCTCCCCTTTGCGTGAGCCCTGCTGGCTCTGCATCACCCTTCCTAGGCCTGCGCTGCCTCTCTGCTATTGTATTCTCGGCCTTGGATGAAAATTCTCGCTGCGAAACTGTCCCTCACTGCACTGCAAGATCACTCCGAAATTCACAACAAATCACGTCCCATAATTTCGACTTAGCTCAAGTGCTGCTACTATGTGTGTGTGTCCTCCAACTGACCCCAAGCCTTCCTTTAATACTTTTCTAGTTGACGAATCAACGACCGTGATCTAATCTCTAATTGATGACTAAGATTAGAAAAGACTTGATCCTCGTCACTTAGAACATTCTCACCCACATGTTTAAATTAATTCACTTTAATTATTTAATTTTCTTAAGTTAGACTTAGGGTCCCCATTAAAATAATTAATTATTTGAATAACTTAAGCTCCGGGTGGAATTTCTCCAAACGATTTCTAGGTCTTGGAGATCTCATGTGTTCTAGCCCCTCCACAAATTTTCGGAGCTAGAGCATATCCTATGCTACCCAAAAATCAACACTCCCTCTTAGCGAGGAATGTGCTCTAGTAACACTTCACCTTGAAGCATTACCCTCATTTACGACATCAGTCCTCTGTGCTGTTGATGCTCGACTGCTGCCCTTCATCCACTGCGCTGCGACTATTTGTACTGCTGCCCATGTCACTGCCACTTGCACTGCCTCATCTATACTGCAGCTCCCTCTCAAATGCTGCATCATGCTGCCCATAGCACTGCCATTGCTAATTGCTGCATTGCAACTCAGTTGCTAAGAAGTAAACAACTGAAACATCCCACAGACTTGACATAAAAGTCAGCCTGAGTGCACCTCGATACTGAAGCGCCCTTTGCTGCTGAACTGCGTTGACCCTCAAGAGCTTTGTGCTGACCCTCAAGAGCTCTGTGCTACTGCTGCTTTGCACTGCGTAAGAACCGCCTCTTCGCTATTGAAATCCATCAATCTCTACGTTGTTGCTACGCTGTTCCACCAGGATTATTCTTATCTTGGATTCCCAGTCCTCAAAGAGTATCGGTCCTCTACGACTACTCTTGTCTTGGATGCCCTTATACATCCTCAAAGAGCATCGAATGCCAGATGTTTACCCAATCCTCCATTCTGTCTTCCCAAGTGAAGACAAGAATGATGTGTCTATCTCTCCCTCTTAATTATGTAGGACATCTCTATTCCAATAAAGGAATATACTCATTCCTATGGAAGAAATGTACCTAAGCTCCCTCTTGGCTTAGGAACTTTTGTTTCCAAGTTTCTTCCAAGTAAGAAACTTGTTTCCAGGTTCCCTCTTAATTAGGGACCTACAACAGCTCCTCAGGCACGGGACAACCAACTGCTTGAAGAACTCCTCCTTTATGATGTCAGGAACTTCTTTGCGTTACTCAAGAGTCTTCATGTTTGGGACATCTACATAGGGCACAAACCATCCATCACTTTCATCCTTGAGCCATGTCATCATTCCTTTCATTCGAAAGTGATCCATCAGTCCATATCTGGTCTTCCTTCATGCTATGTTGCCTTCTTCATGCCATGTTTCCTTAGGGATATTTCATTCTACTACATGGTTATCAACGATGGAAGATATCTATAGCTCTTCCCAATGTAGCCCTACATAAGCCCATCCAAATATCATTCAAAAAAACATTTTATCAAAATTACCTTTGTGAAATCAATCAAAGGCCTGAGAGGAAGTCAATAATGACCTCCAAATAGATCTACAAGATCAAGCATGCGGTAGATGGAAACATATATAAGTACAAAGTAAGATTTGTGGCAAGAGGGTTCTCCTAGAAAGAGGGCGAGGACTATGAGGAGACATTTTACTCCTGTTGTGAGGTACACTTCTATTAGAACTATTATTTCCATTGCTTCTATTATGGGTTGGAAATTGCATTAGGATGATGTGGAGACCATTTTCCTCAATGGAGTAATTGAGGAAGAGGAAGTGTACATAGAGCCACCTCAGGGCTTTGAGGTACATAAGGAGTCCCATGTTTGCACACTGAAGAAAGCTTTGTACAAACCTCAGGCATGGATATCTGATGAATCTTGGTTGATCTAGTTATTATATGACTTGTTTCTGATGGGAGCAGTAGGAATTACGTGACAGAGGGAGTAGCAGTGGTAGGAGGATTTGCTTCCATGATAAAGGGAGAAGTTAAGCTCTTGCTTCAATGTTAGCAGGAGTTGACCTTTGAGTTCGAGATGAAGGATATAAGTTTGATGCATAATGTTAAGATCCTTCAGAGATTTGGGATGATGAACTGTCATGAGATTGAGATTGAGATTTTCAGACTAGATGCTTAGAGACGGGAAGTCTCTAAGAGCAGTATGCCTTCGTTGAGTGGAGCATACTAGACAACATATAACTTTAGTGACTAGGAAGCAACAGTGGCAAAGGGAGTAGTCAGAATTGCCACAGCAAGATCTGTTTTAGTGGTAGCACCAAGTCAGGGTGATCAGAAAGCAGTTATGGTGATGTATCCAGTGAAGGAAGCCAATCAATTTATGGTTGAGCCGAGGCATGCGACACATGTATTGAGGTATCAACATGGTACAATTATATTTGGATTGAGATATGTCTATAAAGATGAAGTACATGTGTAGGGATATACAGATTCAGATTTAGCAGAGAGTGCAAAAGACAAGAAGAGCACATCAAGATGTTTCTTCAGTTTGGGTTTTGCTATAATATCTTGGATGAGCAAGAAGTAGACATTTGTCACACTCAACACTGTAGAGACTAAGTATATTGCAGATAGTTTGGTGAGTTGAGAAGTGGTGTGGCTTTGGAAGTTGCTTGCAAGATTGTTTGATCAGGTGCTGGAGATGACCCTGATGACAAATCGAAGCACATTGAGATCAAGTACCAAGACATGGTATAAAAGGAAGCAAAATGGCTCCAGTACGTTTCTACAGACGAGCATGATGCTGACATTCTTCTAAAGCCTCTGTCCTAGGATGAAGCTTGTTTACTTCAGGGACAAGCTTGGAGTGGTTGAGAATGCTTCCCTCGGTTAGAGGGAGTGTTGATGTTGTAGCATCAAGGACAAACATTCTGCCTAGGTCAAAGGTATTGACCAGGTTTCTATGTAATGTGGTTTGGGAGAACAGTCTCGAGATCATCAAGGTCCAAAGTGCTCCAAATTTCCAAGAGGTTCTTGGCTAGTGGTTCGAGTTAGTGCCGAAATGGTCCAGAGAGCATCAAGGTTTTGACTATATTGTCAACAGGTGTTTGCCTATTGGGAAGAGTTAGTTCCTTTAACATCGAGCAAGTGCAATACCAATCAATTAGCATGCAAAAATGGTAATTGCCTAGTGTTTCACCATTGGTAACAGGTGCTGACCAAGTTTAAGGTAACAACTTGGATAATTAGTGACCCAAGACTGGCCTTGTTGAGCCTAGAAGGCCAAAAGGCTAGTGGGACCCCAAAAGGTCAGTGGGTGACTAGATCCATTTACAAATGAGAGTTGACTAGTAGGCAACCAAATCCCTTTAGATGATGCTGATGCAGGATGCTTTCCACATGAAGTGGATAAATACATTAACATAGCAAGCTCATTCAATCTTTTTTTGGTTATGATAAAATTTTCAGCAAACTGGATGTCTAAAGAAGTCAAGGTGAATACCTCCCTAGCTATAAGAGGGAGTGTTGATTTTTGGGGTAGCTATGGTCGGTATTGCCAACGATTTAAGTCAGCCCTATTACCCACCACCAGTGGGTGACCCCTATAGAAGAATATTTCTCCTAAATTTGTCTTTAGTCGATAGCCACAACCCCGTTCAACCACCAGATAGCTCGATGTGCCATCATTATCCGCCACTTGAGCCAGCCATTGTGTGGCCTTGTCCATTTGTTGTGATTGTATGTTTGAAGGTGGTCCTTCCAATCTCAAAGGTATGGCTTTTCATTATGTAATTGGGTATTTTTGATTGCTTTCCTTGGACATTTTTGGACATGGATTAGTGGGGGGATTTAGCGGAAAGAATGGGCTTGGATTGTACTCTTGCTCCCTTGTCTCAACTTGTTGGTTAATTTCGTATGCTAGTCCCGTGGGATATCCTTTATTGGATGATAGCTTTAGAAGTGGCACTAGATGGGAAACCCTGACTTTGGTGACCCCTATAGAAGAATATTTATCCTAAATTTGTCTTTAGTCGATAGCCACAACCCCTTTCAACCACCAGATAGCTCGATGTGCCACCATTATCCGCCACTTGAGCTAGCCATTGTGTGGCCTCGCCCATTTGTTGTGATTGTATGTTTGAAGGTGGTCCTTCCAATCTCGAAGGTATGGCTTTTCATTATGTAATTGGGTATTTTTGATTGCTTTCCTTGGACATTTTTGGACATGGATTAGTGGGGGGATTTAGCGGAAAGAATGGGCTTGGATTGTACTCTTGTTCCCTTGTCTCAACTTGTTGGTTAATTTCGTATGCTAGTCCCGTGGGATATCCTTTATTGGATGATAGCTTTAGAAGTGGCACTAGATGGGAAACCCTGATTTTGGTTGCGTGGTCCCACTTCCTCACACCATATAGATCACTCCACCCCGCTTATTATAACCCCTTTTAACACTTTTCCCATCTGGGTCCACATTTTCCCATTGGTTCCACAAGGAGTTAGCCTCCCCCTCCCCTTGTCCACACTTTTTGTCGGGCTTGGAACGATGCCCTGGAGGTTGCTGCAACTAAAAAGAAAGTTAAAAGCATAATTTGGCCACTTACAATAGGAAATGTACCATAAAATGGAGAAGACGACCAAGACATAAAAAATTAGCACGTGGGAAAAAGCCAAACATGAGCTCTACCCCTTACATTGTGGCCATCACCCTCGTTCCTAGGGCCCCTATGTGTGCCACCTGCATCATTAAGGAACCCATGATTGTCCCAACCCCCGGTGGACGATGAATTGCCCGACCTTAAGGGTGTATTCACTGCTTTATCATACATAGCATGCTCTCATTCCTTGGAGCCTCGAGCAATTAAAATAATGAAAATTCAATAAAAGGTAAAAGGCATATGAAGAAGGGTGGAAAAATGCCGGGGTAACTCATGTATCACGAGTGTTCCCTCCTACATCCATATATCCAATGTGTGGGCTTCCTTCATCATAGTTACCCTTGTACCATGGCATGTGGCTTGGAGCCTTCTCATTGCCCACACTCCGTTCCATCATTATTACAGATGACCCTGGCCATTTGATGGATGTACCATGGACCAGTCACTTCCTTAGAGGTTGAAATCCAAATAGCAAGAAATATGGGCAAAATTATTTAAGGGAATTACCCTTCTTCCACAAGCAACCCCTGCAGAGATTTCCTTTAGAAACTCGTCCTCGTGGAACCCTCATGCAGGCCTCTTCACAGTGCCTGCGTTGGCCCTATGACGTCTAGCCTAGAACTACCTTTGGTGAAGTCGTTCTGCCTGTCTCTGTTGAGGAAATCACTTCTCCGACACTCTGGAACCAATGCCTGGCCTCTGGAACTAAAAACGATTTTTCCTCTAGCTAAATCGAGTTGCTATTCTGAACCAACTAAGCAGTCCTCTATGTTGCCTCACTGGGAATAACTTGGCCCCTTGCTACTGCCTCTCCGGATCTGGAAAACTTCCTTTGGATCACTGTCTCCGCCCCTCACTGACTCTTCTTCGATCTCTGGTGCTTTGGCAACTGTTGCTGCTCTCTGGAAATCGACCTGCCAAGGAAATCAAATTACTGGTGTGTGTTCTCCAAGTGCTCATCGACTTCTTCTAAAGACTGCATTAAAACTTAATCAAGGGCTAGGATCATATTAGAGTCGATCTGTGTGAGTCTCTAGACTATTCTCACCTTGACTTAATTAATTCTGATTAATTAACGATATTCTCTAAGTTTAGACTTAGGAAATATTTAAAAATCGGCTAATAATCTAATTAAGTCATCTCTAGGTGGAATTTCCAGAAATGATTTCTGGGTTTTGGAGATCTCATGTATTCTACCCTCTCCACCAAATTTTGTGGCTAGAACACATCTGTTGCTACAAAAACTAACACTCCCTCTTAGCAAGGATTGTGTTCTAGTGCTGTACACCCTGCCACAAGACTCTGTCTCTAACTGTAATTTAATTATGCAGTTTATTGTTTATGACAACAACGAATTAATCACTACTGCAAACTTCACAAAAAATACCGCGGAAGAAAAATATCGCTAGAAACTGAAAAAATACTAGCACACACACATACAAATGACACCGTTATTTTTGGACAATTGTCCTGGAAAAACCCAACTTGGGAAAACTGGTGCAGTAGCTGAGGGTTTTTATTATTAAGTGTAGAAATTTCTGAATCTTATATCTTATGCAGAAATTATTACAGTTAATCCGGTTAAGCTCCTCCTACTTATACAATTTATTAACTGAATAAATTCAAGTTAAAATCAAAGCAAAACACATAACAGATCTCTACCAATGCAGATCTAGAATAAGCACATGCACACATTGACAAAGTGACACCGTTATTTCTGAACAAATAGTCCCTGGAAAAACCCAATGTGGGAAAACTGGTCTCTGCTTGCTGGAGGGTGTTGAAATTTGGTACCAAAGGACAGGTGGTTCCCTAAGGCTTTGATCTTTGGCCTAGGGAAAAGTGTCCAAAAGAATTTAATTTTTCTCCTAAAGTAACTTTATAATTTTTTATAAAGTTAAATCTAATTTAAAAGTGACTTAAGTGATAAAGTTACTAAAGTGACTTTATAAAGTTATAAAGTCAAGTCTAATTTTTAAAGTGACTTTAATAAAGTCAATATAAAATTAGAAAGGGAAAAGTGACTTTGGAAATAAAAGACTAAGTGGGTCTTTATTAAAGTGGGGTGAATTAAAAAATAGAAAGTGAGATTTAAATGAGCATTTAATCTCAGCCCTAGATCTCAATGTATCTCAGCCATTGGATTTAGGGATTCCCCAAAAGTCACTTAGGGTTAGGTTAAAGGAGAAAAAGGAGGAAAAGGTCATTCATTCTTTCATGAGCAGATTGGGAGAAGGAGAGCAAGAGAGCAAGGGAGATTTCTGGGCAGTGAGGAGAAGGAGGCAGCAGCTTGGCACACATTCCAAGGCAGCATTTCAGCAAAACATTTCAGCAGAAAAGTGCAGCAGATTTAGCAAACAACAGGCTGATTTTTGCACGGTTTCCTAGGCAGGGAGGCCGTACAGCAGTATTTGGCACAGCAATCGAGGCAACTAGTGGCTGTTCCGTACAGCTGAGTTTTGCAGCATTTTTGGCACGTTTTTCGAGGTCCGTACAGTAGCATTTATTGTTGTTTTGGCACAGATTTCAAGGTGGCCGTACAGCTGCATTTATTGCAGATTTCTGGGCACGCAAATCGAGAAATCCGTACAGCATTTATTGCTGTTCCTGTTTTTCTGTTTGTGCGTTTTCCGAGGCGGTGGTTAAGCACGGAAAAAGAGATAAGTTGTAAAAGTCTGTTTGCTGATTATTTATTTTGCTGAATATTTCTATCACTGTAAAAAGCATTTTTCCAGAAATAAGGAGCTTTCGAACTGGTTTTCCCCAAGAGTTGTAGGGGGTTTTTCCAGGGTCACCTTGACCAAAAATACTGAGTTATGATGTGTTGAATGACTGTTTGTTACCGCTGTTATTTTATTTCTGCATTTACAGCATTCTGAAAAATTTCCAGAATTTGTGTTTTCAGCAAAATTTATTTTCCAGTTATTAAATGTATGGATATGGGAAAGGGCATTTAATTATTTTGGAGTAATAAGGTGAAAACTGAAAACCGGGGTGGGAAACTATAAATTTCTACATGGTATCGGAGCTTGAGTGCTGAAAGAGCAGTTTGGGACAGCAAGGAGAAAATTACAGCCTGCTGATTTTTCACTCAGAAAATTCCAGCAAGCTGATTTTTTCACAAACAACAGTTTTACCTTTACTACAGCAGTGTTATTTTTCAATTTTAGGACAGCAGGATGTCTTTGGGATTGAGGGTGGAGGATAGGCTGGATGGGCATACAAATTACAGTGTTTGGAAGGAGAGAATGCAGAGTATCTTTGAGGAGGCGGAAGTCTGGGATATCATGGTTCATACCACACAGCAGCCTGTTAATGTGCCTACTGATCCTGTTCAGTTGGCAGCATATAACAAAAAGAACAACAAGGGTAAGAGACTGATTCTAGACGGTATCAAGGACCATTGCATTCCTCATATGAGAGGAAAGAGAAATGCCCATGAGATGTGGTCAGCATTGACCAACCTCTACCAGAGTACCAATGAGAACCGGAAAATGGTCCTGAAGGAGAAGCTGAAGAACATTAAGATGGCTAAGATTGATAGTGCAGCTGGATATCTCACAAAGATTACTAATGTGAGAGATGAGTTGGCAGCGATTGGAGAGGCCATTCCTCCCACTGAGTTGGTGCGGATTGCAGTGAATGGCCTCCCCAGTTCATGGATGAACTTTGCCGATGGGGTTTGTGCACGTGAGACCCTTCCCACATGGGAGAGGTTTTGGGATGATTGCATTCAGACAGAGATCAGGAAAGGTCAGCTTGGGGCAGCCAAGCCAGTTGAGCAGGATGAGGATGTAGCACTGTTGGCAGGACGCAAGAAAGGCAAAGGGAAGAAGCATGCTTCCACAAGCAATGGTGGGGGCAAAGGCAAAGGTAAAGGTAAACAGGATAACTCACATAAGGACTATTCCAAAGTGAAGTGTTGGAATTGTCAGAAGATGGGACACTATGCAGTTGTGTGTCCGGAGAAGAAGAAGAAGAAGGGGAAGAACCAGAGCATGGCAGCTTCAGCAGAGATTGAGGACTTTGCAGATCGCTTTGACCGGGAGTTTGGGTTCATTGCGTGTGAGTCTTCTAGTGCAGGATTATCTGCCATAGAGGTTCAGAGGGAGCATGCATTTCCCTCGATTAGCGAAGCATCTTCGGGTATCTGGTATGTGGACAGTGGGGCTTCACGTCACATGACAGGAGTCCGTGAGTACTTCTCAGAGCTTTCAGAGAGTGGCACTGATGTAGAGGTAGTACTCGGTGATGACAGAGTTGTTAGAGCAGCCGGTGTGGGAACATTGACATTTCAGAGGGAGTCCAAACCTCCCTTGAAGGTGTCAGATGTTCTTTATGTGCCAGGGATGAGGAAGAACCTCATATCCGTCTCAACTTTGGAGGATAGAGGATATGAGGTACTGTTCAGGGGAGGACAGGTGTTGATGTACCCCAGGGGCACTCCAGCTGATTCAGCTAGAGTGATAGGTGTACGCCATGCAAAGGTATACAAGTTTGCATTTCAGTCCCTTTTGGCATTGAGCAGTAGTACCGACAGCAGAGCTAGCAGTTCTGAGCAGTGTGAGATTTGGCACCGCAGGATGGGGCACATGCATCATGGAGCCTTGAGGACTTTGCGGGAGATCACTACAAGTGTGCCAGAGTTCAGTACTGATCACTTTGATACTTGCAGAGGATGTGCGATGGGCAAGTTTGCCAAATCCCCTTTTCCCAGCAGTGACAGCAGAGCGACTGGGATACTTGATTTGATTCATTCCGATGTGAGCGTTCGGATGTCTCATGTTTCCTTGAGTGGATATGAGTACTATGTGTTATTCATTGATGATCACTCCAGGAGGACCTAGATTTATTTCTTGAAGACCAAGAGTGAGGTCTTCAAGCGGTTTCAGGAGTTCAGAGCTCTTGTGGAGACACAAACAGGTCGGAAGATCAAGTCCTTGAGGTCGGACAATGGAGGAGAGTACACCCTTGGAGAGTTTGTTGACTATTGTGCGGAGGCAGGCATTAGGAGGGAGTTCACTGTTCCTTACAACCCCCAGCAGAAAGGGGTTGCGGAGAGGAAGAACAGATCCATCGGAGGGGCCGCCAAAGCCATGTTACATGATCAGGGGTTGCCATTGTTTTTGTGGGCAGAGGCCTGCAACACAGCTGTTTACTTGCAGAACAGGAGTTCGCATCGTGCCTTGGGGCACATGACTCCGGAGGAGGCTTTTTCTGGGAAGAAGCCTGATATTGGTCATCTTCGTATCTTTGGGTGCATTACATACTCCTACATACCCAAGGAGAAGAGGACCAAACTAGAGCCCATCGCAGAGAAGGGTATCTTTGTGGGCTACAGTGAGACCTCCAAGGCCTTTCGGATTTACATTCCCGCGCAGAGGAAAGTTGTTGTCAGACGGGATGTGAAGTTCGAGGAGGACAGGGCCTTTAGGAGGTCACGGGAGTTAGAGTATCTGGATCAGCCAGACCCTCAGCAGCAGTTGAGTCAGTCGCAGGGATCCAGTGGGCAGGGATCAGGAGGATCCTGAGGTACATCTATGACGATGTCAGGTCCGTCAGTGGGGAGTGGCTCGCAGAGTCAGAGGGGTGGAGCTATGGGCAGCACGCAGAGCAATGCCGTAGCAACATCGGGGAGTCCACCGATGGACAAGCCTATACCTACTCCTCAAAGATCTGCTGGTGTTCGTGTGCAGCAGGAGGACACCGTACGCATGGGCCGGGAGTTCGTGCTCCGATGTTGAGGAGGAGGAGTTTTATTCTCCGGCAGGAGAAGTGTGCTCAGGGAAGAGGAAGCCCAAGTGGCTTCAGGACACCTTGAGAGATGCCACATTTGTTGCTAAGCCTAAGAGGCCGGTCAAAGAGAGCAGACCACCTGAGAGGTTTTGTAGCTATATGCAATGGCTACCAGCATCTTTGACTCTGAGCCTTCTAGCTATGAGGAGGCAGCTAGCCAGCAGGTCTGGAGAGAGGCCATGCAGGAGGAGTATTCTTCTATCATGAAGAATGATGTTTGGGAGGTGGTGCCGAGGCCCGAGGGCAAATCCGTGGTTACTTCTAGATGGCTTTACAAGGTAAAGCATGCTAGAGATGGTAGCATTGAGAAATTCAAAGCGAGGTTTGTGGCTAGAGGGTTCTCCCAGGTAGAGGGAGTTGATTATGAGGAGACCTTCGCTCCCGTGGCTTGATATACTTTGATCCGCTCCATTATATCGATAGCAGCAGAGATGGGTTGGAAGATCCACCAGATGGATGTGAAGACCGCATTTCTCAATGGATTCATACATGAGGAGGTGTACATTGAGCAGCCACAGGGCTTTGAGGAGTCCCATGTGTGCAGACTGAAGAAGGCCCTTTATGGCATGAAGCAAGCTCCCAGAGCTTGGTACTCCAGGATAGATACATACTTGCAGGGGATGGGTTTCACAAAGAGTGAGGCAGATCCGAACCTTTACTATATTGTGATAGGTGAGGAGCCTCTCATTCTGGTGCTGTATGTGGATGACTTAGTCATTACAGGTGCAGAGAGACTCACAGAGCACTGCAAGAGAGATCTTGCGGCGGAGTTTGAGATGAAGGACATCGGCTTGATGCATTACTTTTTGGGTTTGGAGGTGTGGCAGGAGGAGGGGCATTTCTTCCTGGGACAGGGGAAGTATATTGTGAACATCCTTGGCAGATTCCACATGGAGGATTGTAGACCCATGTCGACACCGATGATCACCAACTGGAAGAAGCTTCATGCTTCGGATTCCGAGTTGGTGGATCCCACATTGTACAGACAGCTGATTGGTTCATTGATGTATTTGGTCAACAACACTAGACCAGATATCTGTTTTGCAGTCAACACGATGCGTCAGTTTATGTGTGAGCCTAGGAAGGTTCACTGGGTGGCTGCAAAACACATTCTGCGATACTATGGGGGCAGGTGGTTATGATGCGGACTACGAGCGGGGGATGGGGTAGAGATTGGCCGGGTTACAACGATTCGATTGGGCGGGTTGATAGCCCGATGGGAAGAGCACTTCAGGGTGTTGTTTTGGGTTGGGTTCGGCAGTGGTGTCATGGTTCAGCCGGAAGCAGCAGTCAGTAGCATTGAGTTCAGCGGAAGCAGAGTATATGGCAGCCAGTCTAGCTAGTTGTGAGGCCATCTGGCTTCGCAAGATTTTGTTTGGCTTATTTGGTCAGCCGTTGAGACCTTCAGTGATTTACTGTGATAATCAGAGTTGCATTAAACTCACGGAGAATCCAGTATTTCATGGCAGGTCAAAGCATATCGGGATCAAATATCACTTCATCAGAGACTATGTTCAGAAAGGAGCTGTGAAGCTTGAGTATATTCCCACTGATGAGCAGGTTGCAGATATTCTTACCAAAGCCTTACCACGGGGCAAGCATGTCTACTTGAGAGACAAGATGGGTGTGGTGAGGAACACCTTCCTCGGTAAGAGGGAGTGTTGAAATTTGGTACCGGAGGACAGGTGGTTCCCTAAGGCTTTGATCTTTGGCCTAGGGAAAAGTGTCCAAAAGAATTTAATTTTTCTTCTAAAGTAACTTTATAATTTTTATAAAGTTAAATCTAATTTAAAAGTGACTTAAGTGATAAAGTTACTAAAGTGACTTTATAAAGTTATAAAGTCAAGTCTAATTTTAAAGTGACTTTAATAAAGTCAATATAAAATTAGAAAGGAAAAAGTGACTTTGGAAATAAAAGACAAAGTGGGTCTTTATTAAGTGGGGTGAATTAAAAAATAGAAAGTGAGATTTAAATGAGCATTTAATCTCAGCCCTAGATCTCAATCTATCTCAGCCATTGGATTTAGGGATTCCCCAAAAGTCACTTAGGGTTAGGTTAAAGGAGGAAAAGGAGGAAAGGTCATTCATTTCTTTCATGAGCAGATTGAGAGAGGAGGAGAGCAAGAGAAGCGAGGAGATTACGGGCGGTGAGAGAAGGAAGACGACGACTTGGCACGCATTCAAGGCGGCATTTCAACAAGATATTGACAAGACAAGTCTGCAATGATTATAAACCGAGCGGTGATTTTTGCAGTTTTGTAGGCGGGAAGCGTCTGGCAAGCAATCTGTGGTCGATACAATGAGCGTACGCGGCCGTACAACAGTATTTGGCACAGAAATCGAGGCAGCTAGGGGCTGTACCGTACAGCTGAGTTTTGCAGCGTTTTTGGCACGTTTTTCGAGGTCCGTACAGCAGCATTTATTGCTGTTTTGGCACAGATTTCAAGGTGGCCGTACAGCTGCATTTATTGCAAATTTCTGGGCACGCAAATCGAGAAATTCGTACAGCATTTATTGCTGTTCCTGTTTTGCTGTTTGTGCGTTTTCCGAGGCGGTGGTTAAGCATGGAAAAGAGATAAGTTGTAAAAGTCTGTTTGCTGATTATTTATTTTGCTGAATATTTCTCTCACTGTAAAAAGCATTTTTCCAGAAATAAGAAGGAGCTTTCGAACTGGTTTTCCCCAAGAGTTGTAGGGGGTTTTTCTAGGGTCACCTTGACCAAAAATACTGAGTTATGATGTGTTGAATGACTGTTTGTTACTGCTGTTATTTTATTTCTGCATTTTCAGCATTCTGAAAATTTTCCAGAATTTGTGTTTTCAGCAAATTTATTTTCCAGTTTATTAAATGTATGGATATGGGAAAGGGCATTTAATTATTTTGGAGTAATAAGGTGAAAACTGAAAACCGGGGTGGGAAACTATAAATTTCTACAGAGGGTTCTATTATTAAGAATATTTCTGAATACACAAATCCAGGTTCCATATCTGGAAATCCCGACAGAGAAAATGCTAGATCTACAATTCACTAGCTGATCTAGGGCCAAAATGATGACTGATCCACACGCTCAAACTGGATTTATAGAACTCAGCCAAGATTAGGGCCTAGAAACCCCAACGCTCTCCCTGAAAGGCTTTTTGTCAGCCTCTGAAGCCCCTGAAAGCCTCTTCGTCAGCCTTGGAAGTCCTCCAAACCATCAGCGATGTTCCGGAAGGGATTGTGTTACCCCAGACTGGGTGACGCAGTCACTACGCTGCCCCTGAAGTGTCTCAGCGTAACCCTTGAGGGTTTCCTGCTGAAAATCACGCTGTCCTTGGAGAGACTGCGCTGTCGTTGCTGCTGCTGCTGCCTTCCTCCGCGCTACTGCTGCTGCTGCCTTTGCGCTGTCCTTGAGCTGATCTCTGCCTTTTGTGTATTCTAGACCCCGAGATCAGATCATCCCTTTGGCCTAAATTCTCCTCTCTGCAGCTGAAACACTTTTGAGTATTCTTAGCAAACACTGCCCTAGAATCTCAGCTTAGCTTCAGTGCTCTGCCTATGTGTGTCTTTACAAATGACCCCAAGCCTTTCCTTTATACTTTTCTCGCTGACAAATCAACGACCAAGAGTAAATCTTTAATCAATGGTTAAGATTAGAAGAAAGCTTGATCCATGTGACTTAAGACAATTTCATCACATGTTTAATTAAATTCACTTTAATTATTTTATTTTCCTAAGTTTTAACTTAGGAAATACATTAAAATAATTAATTAATTTGATATCTCTTAAACCAGATGAAATTTTCTAAATCCATTCTGGGTCTTGTAGATCAGGTGAACTCTAGTCCTTCCTCAAAATTTGGGACCTAGAGCACAACTGATGCTACCCCAAATACACATAATCTCAACACTCCCTCTTAGCATCAAGGGTGTGCTCTAGCAATACATCACACTATGCATTACGTGACTTTGAGTACTGGTTCTGTGCTGCTGAAGCTTGACCTGCTGCCACTCAACTCTGCACTGCTGTTGCCGTTCTGTGCTGCTGCCCATGACTCTGCCACTGCCATTGCAACTTTTGTACTGCAGCTTCAGTTGTTGAGAGAAACAACTGAATCTCCTGCCCAATCTTTGATAGACAAGTCAGATGGGCTGCATCCTCATCACTGAAGCTCCATAGGCTACAGATCTGTGCTGGCATCTGAAGAACGATGCACAACTACAACTCTGCTTGCATAATCAGACTCCCTCTGTACTACTGAAGTCACATCAACCCCTTGTGCTGAAATCTATCACGTTGTTGCTGCACTGTGCTGTCCCTCTGAAGCTTTCTGCACTACTGCAGCGCTGCACTGCGTAAGCAGTACTGCTCTGCGCTGCTGAAGCCACATCAGCCTCTGTGCTGCTACTGCTTCTACACTACTGCTACTTTGCTCCTTCGAGTCTTCAGATCTGCCTCTTCCTGCTTCATCTGTGATCTATGCACCCACTGCTCCACTTGCTAGCTATTGTCTTAAGGCTGGCATAGCTTGCATGTGATCCAAGAGATGAACTGCTCAAGGATCTCGCCTCTCTTTCATGTAGCTTCTCTACATGTCCATGTTACCCCACCTACGTGGTTCATGAGCACTCATGGCTGCATCATCTCCTGACCCATCATCTGCCACAGCTGCTTTGGAAGATGATGCTTCTTTGCCCCTTTTCTTCTCTGGACAATGGTTGGCAAAATGTCCTATTTCATCACACTGGAAGCACTTGATCTTTGAAAGACCCTTCTTCTTCTTTGGTTGCTTCTTCGATGCCAAGGCTGCATCTTCCTCATCTTCCTTCTTCACTTTGCTCAATGCAGGGCTGTGCTGCCTCTTGGTGAATCTGCGTTGTTCTTCTTGACGCAGGATTGACCACAAGTTGTCCCAATATGGGAGGTTCGCTCTGCCCAAGATATACTTTGGACAAAGGTTTCCCACTCATCCGTGACTACATTGAGGGCAGGCTTGACTATCACAGCATCATCCACCGTTGCACTCGTTGTAGTCAGTTGATCCCTGATTGACTGTAGTCTGAAGAGGAAGTGCTCCATGTCTTCTGCTTTGGCCATCATGAATGACCTCATTTGGGTCTCCAACAACATTTTTCTTTGGACAGATTTTCCCTCGTATAGGGAAGTCAAGGCCTTCCACATCTCGTTAACTGTCTTATTCTCAGCTATGTGTGGTACAATATGGTCCTTGATACTGTCCATAATCAATCGCTTGGCATGCCCAATAGCTTCCTGATGCTTCCTTAGGAGATCCACATCTTTCGGTGTAGCCAGAGTCTGCTCTGCATGGTCTCTTAGATTGTATGCCTCAAGGACAATCAGGTTGCTTGCCTTCCAAACGGAAAAGTTTGAGAGGCCATCTAGCCTATCCTGATCACGCAGTCCATGAGGAGCCATCTGCTCAAAATGTGTCGGAACTTCCTTGTCTCTTTGCTAGAGAAATGGATCTAAGGCCCTTGGTGAAACAGGTGCCTTCTGCTCCCTTTGACACTTGATTTCCCTCCTTGGAAATCTACCAAATCAACTATGGTTCAACTTCTTCTTTGATCCTCTGATCAAACTCTAAGTTTTCTTTGGCAAGAAACTTCTTGAGAAGCTGATCTCCTCCCAATATTTGTCACTTGTGCTAAGGCTAAAAATCTGAAAACTTTAGAATTTTAACCCCACCAGCTCTTCTAAATTTCTACAGCTTTTCTGCAGTGTTTTCTGGATCTGACAAATTCAGATTTGAATCACATTGGCTGGCTTCAGACCAAACCAACACTGTTTCGGAGCTGCCTCTGCGCAATAATTGCGTGGGCTTGCTAGGACACAGTGCTGGACAACGTCACCCTTCCCTCTGCGTGAATCTGCTCCTGAAAACTGCGTTGTCCCTTCAGATCTGCGTTTCTGCTGCTTTTCCAGTTGCTTTCTGCAGCTAGAACCTTTAGTCTCTTCAGCTAGTGTCACTCCTAGATTTGCAATTCCTCTGATACCATGTAGAAATTTCTGAATCTTATATCTTATGCAGAAATTATTACTGTTAATCCGGTTAAGCTCCTCCTACTTATACAAGTTATTAATTGAATAAATTCAAGTTAAAATTGAAGCAAAACATATAACAGATCTCTACCAATGTAGATCTAGAATAAGCACATGCACACATTGACAAAGTGACACAATTATTTCTGGACAAATAGTCCTCGGAAAAACCCAATGTGGGAAAACCGGTCTCTGGCTGCTGGAGGGTTCTATTATTAAGAATATTTATGAATACACAAATCTGGGTTCCAGATCTGGAAATCCTGACAGAGAAAATGCTAGATCTATAGCTCATTTGTTGATCTAGGGCCAAAATAATGACTGATCCACACCCTCAAACGGGATTTACAGAACTCAGCCAAGATTAGGGCCTAGAAACCCTAGCGCTATCCCTGAAAGCCTTTGCGTCAGCCTCTAAAGCCCCTAAAAGCCTCTGCGTCAGCCTTGGAAGTCCTCCAAACCATCAACGCTGCTTCGGAAGGGATTGTGTTACCCCAGAATAGGTGACGCAGTCACTACGCTGCCCCTGAAGGGTCTCTGCATAACCCCTGAGGGTTTCCTGCCGAAAATCACGCTGTCCTTGGAGAAACTGCACTTTCCTTGCTGCTGCTGCCTTCCTCTGCGTTGTCCTTGAGCTGATCTCCGCCTCTTGTGTATTCTAGACCACGGGATCAGATCATCCCCTTGGCCTAAATTCCCCTCTCTGCAACTGAAACACTTCTGAGTATTCTTAGCAAACCCTGCCCTAGAATCTCAGCTTAGCTTCAGTGCTTTGCCTCTGTGTGTTTTTACAAATGACCCCAAACCTTTCCTTTATGCTTTTCTCGTTGACAAATCAACGACCAAGATTAAATCTTTAATCAATGGCTAAGATTAAAAGAAAGCTTGATCCGTGTGACTAAAGACAATTTCATCACATGTTTAATTAAATTCACTTTAATTATTTTATTTTCTTAAAATAATTAATTAATTTAATATCTCCTAAACCAGATGAAATTTCCTAAATCCATTTCTGGGTCTTGTAGATCAGGTGAACTCTAGTCCTTTCTCAAAATTTGGGTCCTAGAGCACAACTGATGCTACCACAAATACACAAAATCTCAACATTAAGCAGTGGTGAAATCTGAGTACAATATATGGATGCCCAAATGGCAATCCAAACAGTAAAAAAATCTGGGAAAAATTACTTAAGGGAAATACCCCTGTTCGAAAAGCAACCTTGACAATAATTTCCTTCAGAAGCTCGTCGTGCTAGAACCCTCACGCTTGCCTCTGCGTAGTGCTTGCACTAGACCTATTATGTCTAGCTTGGAACTGCCTCTGATGAAGTCGTTCTATCTGTCTCTACTGAGGAAATCACTTCTCCGACGCTTTGGAACCTCTACACAGCCTCTGGAACTGGAAACAATTTTTCCTCTAGCTAAATCGAGTTGCTATTTGGAAGCAACTACGTAGTCCTCTGTGTTGCCTCACTGGGAATAACTCGACCCCTTGCTGCTACCTCTCCGGCTCTGGAAAACTTTCACTGTCTCTGCCCCTCACTGACTTACTTTGATCTCTGGCTTTTTGACAACTATTGCTGCTCTCTAAATCGAACTGTAGGTGTGTTTTCTCCAAGTGCCCATCGACTTCTTCTTATAATCCCCCGTTGGAGCACCAACTACTAATATTAAAACTTAAACAAGGGCTAGGATCATATCAAAGTCGTTCCGTGTGAGTTTCTAGACTATTCTTCGATGACTTAATTAATTTTCATTAACTAACAATATTCCCTAAGTTTAGACTTAGGAAATATTTAAAAATTGGCTAATAATCTAATTAAGTCATCTCCAGCTGAAATTTCCAGAAACGATTTCTGGGTTTTGGAGATCTCATGTATTCTAGCATCTCCACCAAATTTCGTGGCTATAACACATCCGATGCTACAAAAACTAACAGTTTGCAAGCTTCTTTACTCAATTGCACTAATGAATTGTTATATTGGAAAGTGAGGAGACACATTGGATCTTATACAGGATTGTAGGTGGGTCTTCATCCTGGACTTGGTCTCCCCCTATACGAGATCCAAGCCCTCTAGAGAGTCATAATGACACTTGTAAGGTGAACGTTGAGAGCCATGTGCCTCCACCATAACAGAGCATTGATTGCCATGCCACGAGATTCTTCAGCACCACATATTACTTGTTCGTGCCTCAGTGATACAGAGGTGATGATGCACTTGGACCACATTGCCCAGACGACCATACATTTGTACAAGACACTTGGCAGTTGATACAGAGCCCAGATGGGGTGTTGTCTCATCTAAAGAGACATGGGAGGGCTTGCATCATCATTCTAGCCCTTATTGATGGAGTATCGACATGTTTCATCCAGTTGGAGACCCATGAGACTATTCATTGTACCCCACAGCCACTTGGGGCACAACAGATGTTTTGCTTGAAAACCAAGGGGCTACCCCCTTGGTCATCATTTTGGAAGCTCTCTTCATGTTGGCACATGGAGGACTTATTTTGGCTTTCCAACAACGCTTTGTAACACTATTTTATCATTTCGACCTCATTAGGAAGGCTTATTTTGTACACTTGAGCTATTTGGTAGGCTTGTCACCAATATCATAGTTATTTTGCACATTAAAGTCATTTTAGGGGTCATTAAGCTATTTAGACTAGATCAAACCCCTTGAGGCTCATATAAATAAAAGTAAGCCTCATTTGTAAAGGATCATGACTTGGATTTCAATTTTCTCTTGAAAATAACTTGGACCTGTAGTAGAGAACGAAATTTGGATGTTTCTTGATGAATTATGATGTTTTGATAAATTCCTTGGCTATCTTGGAGCTTATTTTGGCAATATTATGGATGGATATACTCTTCTTTATCTTGTAAGTGCCATATGATGTTATGTTTCTATTTTGATAAATGTCTAATGCATGTAAATTTGTCCTTATGGTGAATAAATGTGCAGTAATCATAGTATTAAAAACCGGAACTGGTGATCGGATCGGTCGACATAATGAACCGGGTTTCTGACCGGAACCAGTCTAATCGATTCTCTCCATTATATCGATAGCAGCAGAGATGGGTTGGAAGATCCACCAGATGGATGTGAAGACCACATTTCTTAATGGCTTCATACAGGAGGAGGTGTACATTGAGCAGCCATAGGGCTTTGAGGTGCATGGGAAGGAGTCCCATCTGTGCAGACTGAAGAAGGCCCTTTATGGCCTGAAGCCACTTAAAGGGATTTAGGGTTTCCCCAAAAGTCACTTAGGGTTAGGTTAAAGGAGGAAAAGGAGAGAAAAGATCATTAATTCTTTCATGAGCAGATTGAGAGAAGGAGAAGAAGAGAGCTGGAGACATTTCTAGTTTTGAGAAAGAGAAGGAGAGGAGCAGTTTAGCAAATTTGTACAGCAAGGAGAGGCTGCACGCATTTCAAGGTAGCAGTCTGTACAGCTATAAATTAGCATAGTTTTCGAGGCATATTTTCGTACATCAGCAGTGGGCACGTTTTTCGAGGTCCGTACATTAGCAAGGAGGCACAGATTTCGAGGAGGAGAAGCAACAGTGTGCAGCATGCATTCTGAGGTTGAGTTGGCATGATTTTCGAGGCTGGAAGAGGCTACTGTAATTTTCGTACAGTCCATATAGCAGTACAGAATTTCTGGCATGGTTTTTGAGGAGGACGTACAACATTAAATGCTATTATCTCTTGTTGTAAAATTGCTGTTATTACTGTTTTGTTGATTTGACACATTTTTCGAGGCGGAGGCAAGCACAAAAAATAAGATAAGTCTGTACATTGTTTGTTGGAATTTTTCCTGTATATTTCCTCTCTGTAAAAGCATTTTCCAGAAATAAAGAGAAGCTTTCGAACTGGTTTTCCCCAAGAGTTGTAGGGGGTTTTTCCAAGGTCAAGTTGACAAAAAATCAGCGTGTCTATTTTCTGTGAGTGGCTGATATTTTTCTGAGTTTTTTTTCTGCATTTTAGCACTGTGAAATTTCCAGAATTTGTGTTTCCAGAAAATATTTATTTTTCCAGCTTGTTGAATGTATGGCTATGGGAATGGGCATTTAACTTTATGGGAGAAATAAGGAGAAATTGAAAACCGAGGTTGGGAACAGAAATTTCTACAGCACCGATTTTTGAGTAAGTTTGGGCATGAAAATCGTGCACTGTATTTCACAGTTTTTGGAGCAGTAGCTGGCACAATTTTCAAGGGACTAGCAAAACATTTTCCTCAGAATTCTGGGCATGAATTCAAGGAGATAAGTTGACTGCGTTTGTTGCATTTATTGCTGTAATATTTCTCTGAAAGAAATAAAAATCTCTCTCACTTGTTTTCCACGGTTTATTGACCAAAAATTACTTGTGTAAATTTTGTGGGTTACTTATGATTTCTCAGCAAAAGTTAAGAGGTAGAGTACGCTTATGTGTTTCAAATTTTGAAAATATTAATGTTTATGACAACAACAATAAACATGTGGGTTGGGATTTAAACATGATGAGAGTTCACTAAACTTGAAACCGGGTTGGGTCTAAACTGAAATTTCTACAAAGGGGTCATTGGTGGAAGGGATAGAAGTGGAGTCTTGAATCTCATAGTCATCATACCCACTCTCTTTCATGGCTTCTATTAATTCCCCCTTCCTTGCAATTTATCTTGGATGGTCTTCTCCCTAGCCTTAGTCTCCTCAAACTTTTCAAACTTGGCAAGGTATTCTGCCCTAACAAGACCTATCACTTCATTAGGTGCATGACATGGCTGTACGTGGCCTCTTATCCCAGCCAAGTGTTGTTTCAATCTACAAATACCCCCACTTCCAATAGATTTTTCACAAAATTTGCAAATCATTTTTCCATCAACTACATCACAATGTGCCCATGCACTGTCCTTGACTTTTGGAGCCATCTTGACTTGAAATAATTAAAATTTGCAAAGAAGTCTGCCATTTAAAAAAATTGCAGCTAAGATAAATGGAAAACCAAGGCTAAATTTAGGAAAAAAAATGCACTTTGAAACCTACAAAATTTGATAGCATAGGACTAGTGATTTGATAGCAATAGTATAGCTGAACACATAAAAAATTTAATACATGGACAACAGTGAAATGAGGGATTTTTCAAGTGAAAATGCTTACCTGGAAATGCAAACTAGCTTCATTAGCCTCCTCTTGAAGATGCCAACTCTACTGATAGCTCCAAACTATCTCCAAAATAGCTCCAACTCCAACTCCAAGCCTCCAAGATCAATGCTCCAGCAAAAACTCAACACTCTCCAAGCTCTCAATCAAACTCACAAAAGCTCCAAATGAAATGTGTGAGACAAATGAGAGTCTGCCCTTGCTTATAAAGGATTGGGGAGGGTGTTTTTGGAGGCAAACAACCCTCCTCTTCCCTCCAAAACAACCCTAAACAACTGAAATTGCCGTGCGTGGGTTCTAGCTGCGGCTTGGCCGCTAACTGACTGGTTAAGGACAGAACCGACCGGTTCCATCCTTAACTGGCTGATTAGCACTAGTCAAACTGGAAAAATGGGCGAAGAGGGGCATCTAACCCGGTTTTTTGTCCAGTTTAGCCTGGTTGACCTTCTGACCGGCCGGTTTGACCGATTACCGGTTCAAACCGGTCGATTTTGAATACTAGCTGTAATTGATGCAAATTGCTTGGACAATTGAAAGCTATTGGAATTTTGCATGTGTTACTCATTAGATGAAGATTGAATGAATGTTCCTAGAGGATTGATTAATATGCATCCTTGAAACTCCATAAAATTTGCATTGAAGTATAAAATTCTAGAAGTTTTTTTGTTTGTGTTGCATCTAGGCTAACAAAATTTCTTCTAGGTCTCCTTGAAGAGCGAATTACCATCTTATGGTTTATCTTGACCCCATTTTCTCGCAAAAGGAAGACACTAGTCTAGAAATCCTTCATGGTCATATCAACTCAACGAAACTTCACCACCTTCACTTTATTTTCTCCCTCATTCTTTGTCCTTCAAGAATATGTAGCCCCTCTAGGGCTTGGTGCGATATCCCTTAGGTGTGAGATATTTTAAAACTAATCTGATAGTCTCCTGCGCTGGTGTTTCTTCTAGCTCTCCTCTAGTTTTGGGGTCATTCTCACGGTTGGATTTCAAAATATTTGATGCCCTAGCCTTCCTACCAAGTGGTAACCCTTGAAGCTGCCTTGACCTGGGGATTTCTTGAAGGTTCTGCTTAACTTCTTGTTCAAGTACATCATACAAAGCCTTTTCTCTTACTTACCCTGACCTTGGATGAACCTATATCTTGGCATGCACGTCAAACCTAGGTCTCGTGTAGCTATCTATCACAAGGGGTTTTTCGTGGAAAGCCTTTCTAGCTTCTCCCGAAGCTTGGACCTTTATTGAGCCTTTCCATAGAATGAGCTGCCTTGCCTCACTTCAAACTTATCGTAGGGATATCCTCACAAGTGAGGGATACTTGCACTCCTCCCGTCGGTGAAAATCCAAGGAAAGAAGGGGACATAGGTTGTGGTGACAGTGGGCCTTTGTCCCATATTTTTGCTATGCCCTAGTAGTTGTTCCTTTAGAGGACCTTGGTAGTTTGTGCAGTAACAAGCCACTAAAAGGAATAAATTCAAAATTAAAATTTGAATTTATTTTGTCTCCAAAAGTCGGCTCCAAGCTATTCATGTCGGGCTAGCCAAGGAGACACACCTTTTGGGGAATCCTAAAACCACTATATATTACCATTCGACCTGATCACTTGGGAGCAATTCAGATCATCTCACAACATATGTTCTTTTGTTCACACATATGAAGGAGCTGAGGAAAGAGGCCAAGTTTTCTGTGGAGGATAATCTTCTGTGGCAACCAAGTTTATCTTATGTATGACCAACGTTGACCAACATGCTAGCTCGCACGTGTGGCTGAAGGAAGCTAAAATTTTCCCTTGTTGACCAAGATCGACCAAATTTCCAAGGCAACAATAAGAATACTGAAATTGGTTTATTTGGCCAAGTTTGAATTATTTGTTTATGTGGTCAATTTGACTTGTTTTGACTGGAAATCAGGTTGTACCTTTTGTTGAATTGAATAATTTCTCCTAGAAAGGATTGCTTGGTTTACTCCTGAGTTTGGGTTTCCCATGTGAACAATTTGTGTCTCTTTGTGTGCTTGACTATCTCTTTATGATCCTACTGTCATTATTGCATTATGATTGAGATTTTCTATATATAATTGCTTAATGATGAACGTGACATAAGTGAACCTGTTTAAGAAATCATTGGAAGTAATTATCAATATACATGATCAAATTTCTCTTTAAGAAAATAAACATGTACTACATGTCACGTGAAGATGGGATCATTGGACCATTTTTGTGCCAAATGATTTCTCTTCTTCATGTAAATCTATTTAAAAACAAATCAATTGCACTCACACAGGGAAGCATTGCAATTCTAAGTTCTAACTCGGGGCTCAAATTGCAAACTTTTGCATTTGGCTATCGAATGGCTCCCATTAATTTGTTGCAAAGACAGAGAGTTCAAAAAAATAGATTGTGAATTTGGCTAAACTAAATAAAGCTTAGGAAATGTTTAGCTGGTTGGTCCACATCTCTTGCAATATTTGCAAGGTTTTTTCTAAAGGTAACCGTGGCTCTAGAGAAAGCACCAATCTATTAGTGTATCTCCAGTTTCTCCGTCATTGGGGACCATGCACTCTAGGCATTTTTATAATCTATCTTTGACCTTTGAAGTTTGATCTTCTTGTAACTGAGTTCTGTAATAATATCCTTGGTTCAAGAAATACCTAGTTTCATGTATAGGGTGGTGGAGTTGATTGTTCCATTTGTTATTAATAATCTCCTAAACAGTGCATACTTACCTACTCTATCCTTGTATGTTGCCTTTATTTGCTCTGCCTAATCCATCGTCTCATAAATGCAACTGATGGTCAAGTTCTCCCCATCCATCAACTGCAACATCTTAATAAGGGTCTAAGCAATTTTCACAACCTTTGCTTCTCTTTTTCAAAATGTGTTTTCAAAAGCCTTTTTTATCGTCCTTTTATCTGGACGTCTTTTCCATCTTGTTTATAGGCCCATTGAGATCCATTCCATTCATTACTTGAAAACATCTTTTGCAAGTTTTTCTCTTGGGAAAGGAGAGATTGTTGTGAAACTTTCAGATCTGAAAATTATTACTGCAATGATTGGTTTATTTCTCCTACTTATGAGATAAGTTATTTACAGATGCTTCAATAAATTTTGAAATAAACACATTTGCAGTACTTCACTCTAATCAAAAGCTTAAGAACAGAAACTACACCGGTAGCACAATAGAAACAACCATATGAACATATTTATTTTTGGACAATTGTCCCCGGAAAAACCGGTGCAACAAATGAAGGTTTTATATTTATCTTCAGTAATGAAAAGTTCATTTACAAGAGTCCTGATGAGCAAAGTAAAATTAGCATACACCTGGCTGAATTTTCTGGAACCTTCATAAGTGTTTCTGACCCTCAGGGTGATCTCCTACACCCTATGCGTCATCCAACGTGTGAGTTCTGTGCAGTACCTCTCTGGACTGCGTAACTCTGCGTGGAGGGGTTCTTGCTGCCGATTAGCACACCCTTCCCTTCATCCTCCTGCCTTATGCTTCTTCGATAACTAAATCCTCCCTCCTCCTTCTGCTTCTACAATCCCGCCTCTACAAACTCACCCACTGAAATCAATTCTCTTGCTTCAGAATCGATTCCCTTCGGGTACTAAGAATGTCCTTGACTTGATCTCCAAATGACCCTCAAGCCTCTTCATTAGGGGAATTTTGAGGTCTAAAATGGGCCTCCTAAGGAAAATGTACAATCAAAATTCACTTTATGAGAACCAATCACATTTTAGGGGATGACATCATCCCCAATGGGCCTTGCTTGAGTTAAAGGTACTTACTTGTTACATTTTCAATGGTGGATAAAAACTCATGGTTAACCATGGTAGTCTTTTAAGTACTTTTAAAGTAAGTAAAATACTAATAATAAATGTCATTTCACACTTTTTGAATAAAATATTATTATTGTCATTTCATATTTTTTGAAAGAAACAATGCATATCCTTACATAATCTTCATGTCTTTACACATATTTCAATAAATATTATATTTATATATTTTCATGTATTTATTTTTGAATTATATATTCATCTCATTTTTTTAATATTGTAATTTCAAAATAGTTATAATTTATTTTAACTTATTCAAGTACAAAGGACAAATGCATTAGTTGTTCAATGATAATGACATTTTATTGCAAAGCTCATTCTTATTTATAGTCACATCAATACAATTTTTTTTATTAATTTTATTTTGGTACACCTTTTCATTTGAATTTAACCATAGTTACATGGATTGTGGTGAAAAAAATAAAATGCAAATTCATAAATATTATTTTATTGGTTTAGCTATTATTTTATTATTTCCTTAGGAGGCCCATTTTAGACCTCAAAATTCCCCAAATGCTTATAGTCTTCTCGCTGATGAATCAACAACCAAGATTATATCATTAATCAATGGCTCAGATTAAAAGATGACTTTATCTTCGTTTTCTAGAAGATTCACACTCTGCTTTATTAATATCCTTTAATTTATTAATTTCCCTAAGTTTAGACTTAGGGTTTGCATTAAAATAAAAGCCACATCCGAGTGGAATTTCCACAAACGATTTCTGGGTTCTCTGGATATTTGTTGTCCAAGCCTCTCCACTGAATTTGAGAATTGGAACACTTCCCAATGCTATAAAATCAACACTCCCTCTTAGTGAGGAAAGTGTTCAAGCAAGATACCACTGTACTGCTCCGACTCTAAAACATCTGCTGCGCTGATGATGTCTTGGTTGCTGCCCCTCATTTCTGCGCTGCTGCCCTCTGTACTGTTGCCTGTGACACTGCCTCTGCCACTGCCTCATTCGTACTACAGCTCCCTCTGTTTCTGAAGACCTCCCGTTCCTCTAATGGAAAGGGTTCTCGACCATCCCCATCTCTCTGAAGTAAGTGAAGTTAATCTTACTCAGAGCCTTGGTGAGGATATCTGCCACCTGTTCCCTTGTGGGAGTGTACCTCAATTGTATTGCTCCTTGTTGGACATAGTCCCTGATGAAGTGGCACCGAATGTCAATGTGGTTCGACCAGCCATGAAACACAGGATTCTCAGAGAGATTATTGCAACTCTGATTATCACACATAATCCCGGTCAGTTCCGTCCTCTTCTTGAGTAGGTTCATGAGTAACATACGAAGCCATATGGCCTCGCATGAAGTTGTGCTTGCTGCCATGTACTCTGCCTCGGTTGAACTTAGTGCTTTCGACTTCTGCTTCTTGCTGCACCAGGAGGTCATTCCTGATCTGAGACTGAAACAATACCCACTGGTACTCTTCCGATCCACTCTGCTTCCAGCCTAATCTGCTTCTGTAAACCCACTCAATTGGACCTCATTGCCCTTGGTGTAATTCAATCCATACTTGACTGTCCCCTTCAGATATCTGAGAACATGTTTTGCTGCTGCCCAATGAGCCCAGTTTGGTTCCACCATGAACTGACTGAGGGTTTCATTGCTTAACATATATCCGGTCTAGTATTGACCAGATACATCAATGATCCGATGAGATGCTTGTACAAGGTGGGATCAGCCTCATCATCTTCCATTGTGTCTATCTTGTGAAAATTCTACTGCAGTGTATTAGTTTATTTCCTCCTACTTGATTTTATTTATACAAGTTATTTTCAGAAATTAGATTAAGAAAATGCCAAAAATAAACACAACTACAACCTACACATGCAGATCATTTACTGAATAATTCACTCATGCAACAAAGTGACACATGGATTTTTGGACATAAGTCCTCGGAAAAACCCAAAGCGGGAATACCGGTACTGCACATATAAGGGTTTTATTATTAAGTAGTTATGAGTACAGTAAATCTCGGTTCCAACCTTGGAATACCCGATAGAGTATAAAATATATAAAATCTGCAGCTAACCTGAAGATCTAGTGCCAAATATCTGGCTGATCCACACCCTCAAACGGGATTTACAGGACTCAGCCCGGATCTGACCCTAGAAACCCTTAGCGCTGCCCCTGAAGCCTCAACATCAGCCTTGCTACGCTCAAATGCCACTGTGCTGCACCAGAAGGGACTGCGTCACCCCTGGAAGGGTCTCACAGCCTTGTGTTGGCCCCAAAAGGCCCTCTGCGTGATTTCTAAAGCCTCCGAGTGCCTCTGCGCTTTCCTGCATAGCACCTACATAGCGGTTGCGCAACACCTGCATAGCTGCCGCCTTGCTTATCTGCGCTGTCCTTGAGCTGCTCCTCTTGCCTCTTGCTGTCTGTTGGCTCTTGGAATCAGACTATTCCCTCAGCTAATACTACCCCTCACTGCAGGAAATTCCACTGGAAATTCTTAGCAAACCCGCCCTAGAATTCCAGATCTATTCCTCAGTTCTACAGAAATTGTGTCTTCAACTAAACCTCAAGCCTTTTTCTTATAAATTTTCGTTGAACCCTTCAATGGCCGAGATTAAATCATCCATCAACGATTGAGATTAAAAGACTGCTTGATCCATGTGACTTAAGACAATTTCAGCACGTGTTAATTAATTCACTTTAATTATTTTATTTTTCTAAGTTAGATTTAGGAAATCCATTAAATATAATTAATTATTTGAATAACTTGAACACAACTTGAAATTTCTCAAATCCATTTCTGGGTCTTGTAGATCAAGTGTACTCTAGTCCCTCCACAGAATTTGGGACCTAGAGCACAACTGATGCTAATACACAAGATCTCAACACTCCCTCTTAGCATCAGAAGTGTGCTCTAGCAATACATCACACCATGTATTACAAGATCTTGAGTACTTGGTTTGTGTTGCGGATGCTTGGTCTGCTGCCCTCCATCTACTGCACTGTTGCTCTTTATATTGCTGCCCATGCCACTGGCATTGACACTGCCACATTTGTACTGTAGCTCCCTCTCAAATTGCTGCATATGTTGCCCATAACACTGCCACTGCTAACTGCTGCACTGCAATTCAATTGCTTAGAAGCAAGCAACTGAAAGACTCCGCCCAACTGTTTGACAGACAAGTCAAGTTGCTTGCCACCAATGAAGCCTCCTGGATGCTAAATCACGCTATCCCCTTGGAGACACTATCATGCTGCAACACTGCACTGCGCGAGCCCAGCTTCTCTGCATTGTTGAAGTCCCATCAGCCTCTCTGCGTTGCTGTCTCCACGCTGCTGCTGTCTCTGCATCATGCTGTTCACTCTTCAGCTCTTTAGCTCCCTATTGCTCTTCAATGTGGTTATTTGCAACCATCTCCCGACTCATCTCACTACCGTCTTAAGGCTCCCGTAGCTCGTATGTGATCCAAGAGTAGGGCTGACTCAAGGATCCTGCCACTCAATTTGGATACTCTATATATCCATGTCACCCCACCTCTTATCTCGAGGTGCATGAGCACTCATGGCTATATCATCATCAGAGCCATCGTCATTTGCTGCTGTAGCCTTGGAATTAGAAGCTCCCTTGTCCTTTTTAGGACAACTACTGGCGAAATGACCAAGATCACCATAGTTAAAGCACCAGACCTTGGAGAGGTCCTTCTTCTTCTTCCCTTGCTTCTTTTCCCTTGATGTAAGCGCTGCATCCTCCTCTTCTTCTTTCTTCACTTTGGCTGATCCGCTTCCTCCACTGTTGGATTGTTTCTTGGTGATCCTCCTGATCTCCTATTGGCGGAGAATAACCCACATATCTGCCCATGATGGTAACACTGCTCTTCCCAAAATGCTTTGGACAAACGTTTCCCATTCTTCAGAGACAACATTCAGGGCCGTCCTCACTAAGAGCCCTTCATCTGGATTAGCACCCATGCCAATCAACTGGTCACAAATAGCTTGAAGTTTGAAGAGGAATGGATCAATCTCTTCACCCTTCATCATTTGGAACATCCGCATCTGATTTTCAAGAAGCATTCTTCTTTGCACAAAACCTCCTTGGTACATCACTTCCAACGCTGACCACATGTCATCTGCTGTATTCTTACCAGTCACATGAGGAATCACGTGATCCTTGACTCCGTCTATGATCAACCTCTTCGTTCGTGCTTGATTTTCTTCATACTTCTTGAGTGGATCTGCGTCGGTTGGTACAGCAAGTGTCTTCTCTGCATGATCTTTGAGACCATACCCATCCAGAACTGAGAGGATTCTAATCTTCTAGATAACATAGTTGGACATGCCATCCAATCTATCTTGATCCCTCAATCCATATTGAGCCTTCTTTGCTCAGATTTGAAGCAAATAGTACTTCTCCCTCTGGATCTGGGTTTCTTGGTGATTAGAAACCCTCTAGTAACTGCTTCTTTCTGCAGACTGACTTCCCTCTTGGAAATCTTCCACCAAAACTCAAACAGATAGTATTCTCCGATCCTCCTGATCGAATCTTAGATTTGTTTGGCTCAGATCTGTTGAATGACCGTCTTCTTCTCGCCTTTGTTGCCTTAGCTAGGCACAATTCTGCACCTGCAGAATCTCTACCCCACCAACACTGCTGAAAATCTGAAGCACTGTTTCTAGAACTCGGCTGAATTCTTCTGCAGCAAGGGAATTGACTGGACAACGTCCTCCTGGCTGGCCCAACGTAGTCCTAGTGTGGCTCAGAATTTGACTGCGTAACCCCAGACTGGGTGACACAGTCCTTATGCTGCCTTGGGAAGGGTCTGCGTAAGCCCAGAGGCCTTCTGTAGCTTCAACACTGTCTCTTGGATCTACTTTCCCTTGTTGTCAAGATGCCCTTTCCGGATCTGCTGCTTCTTTTGCTACCGTGCAGAAAAAATAATTCTTCAGCTGATTGCTGGAGATTCAGCTTGATCTGCTATCGCTCTGATACCATGTGAAAATTCTACTACAGTGTATTGGTTTATTTCCTCCTACTTGATTTTATTTATACAATCTATTTTCAGAAATTAGATTCAGAAAATATCGAAAATAAACACAACTACAACCTACACATGCAGATCATTTACTGAATAATTCACTCATGCAACAAAGTGACACATGGATTTTTGGACATAAGTCCTCGGAAAAACCCAAAGCGGGAAAACCAGTTCAGTAGATATGAGGGTTTTATTATTAAGTAGTTCTGAGTACAGCAAATCTGGGTTCCAACCTTGGAAAACCCGATAGAGAATAAAAGATATAAAATCTGTAGCTAACTTGAAGATCTAGTGCCAAATATTTGACTGATCTGCACTCTCAAACGGGATTTACATGCCTCAGCCCGAATCTGACCCTAGAAATCCTCAGCGCTACCCCTGAAGCCTCAGTGTCAACCCTGCTACCCTCAAATGCCATTGCGCTGCACCAGAAGGGACTGCATCACCCCTGGAAGGGTCTCACAGCCTCACACTGGCCCTAAAAGACTCTTTGCGTGATTTCTGAAGCCTCCTAGTGCCTCTGCGCTGTTCTGCATAGTGGTTGCGCATCACCTGCGTAGCTGCTGCCTTGCTTCTCTGCGTTGTCCTTGAGCTACTCCTCTTGCCTCTTGCTGTCTCTTGGCTCTTGGAATTAGATCATTCGCTCAGCCAATACTACCCCTCACTGCAGGAAATTCCACTGGAAATTCTTAGCAAACCCGCCCTAGAATTCCAAATCTATTCCTCAGTTCTACAGAAATTGTGTGTCTTCAACTGACCCTCAAGCCTTTCCCTTATACTTTTTCATTGAACCCTTCAACAGTTGAGATTAAATCATCCATCAACGGTTGAGATAAGAAGACTGCTTGATCCATGTGACTTAAGACAATTTCAGCACGTGTTAATTAATTCACTTTAATTATTTTACTTTCCTAAGTTAGACTTAGGAAATCCATTAAAAATAATTAATTATTTGAATAACTTGAACACAAATTAAAATTTCTCAAAACCATTTGTGGGTCTTGTAGATCAAGTGTACTCTAGTCCCTCCACAGAATTTGGGACCTAAAGCACAACTGATGCTACACCAAATACACAAGATCTCAACATATCTTCTTCTAGTTAGTAATCATTGGTGTGGCCATGGGTCTACAGTCTTCCATTTGAAATCTCTTCAGGATTTTTGTAGTGTATCTTCCTTGCCCCAGGAAGATTTCCCCCTTCTGTTGCCAGACTTCTAATCCAAGAAAATAGTGCATTTGCGCTAGGTCCTTCATGTCGATTTCTGTAGCCAGATTCTCCTTGCAGTCCTTGATGAGCTTAGATGATCCAGTAAGAAATAGATCATCCACATATAATACCAGAATTAACGACTCATCCGCTACTCTCAGGTAGTAGAGATTGGGATCTGCATCACTCTTGACGAACCCCATCTTTTGCAAGTAGCTATCAATTCGCCCATACCATGCCTTGGGGGCTTGTTTTAAACCATATAAGGCTTTCTTAAGCCTGTAAACATGAGTCTTCTGCTCATGTGTGCCCTCTGGTTGTTCTATGTACACTTCCTCCTCTATCACCCCGTTCAAGAACGCTGTCTTGACATCCATTTGGTGAATCTCCCATCCTATCTGCGCTGCTAAAGAGATGATGGATCTGATAGAAGTGTAGCGAGCTACAGGGGTGAAGGTTTCTTCATAATCGATCCCTTCTTTTTGTGCGTACCCCTTTGCTACAAATATGGACTTGAACTTCTCTATGCTGCCATCTGCAGGATATTTGATCTTGTAAATACACCTGGATCCTACAATTGATCTGTCCTGTGGTCTAGGGACTACCTCCCAGATGTCGTTTGTCATGATGGAGCTATACTCCTTCACAATGGCATCCACCCACACTTGATGCTGAGCTGCTTCCCGAAAGCTGGAAGGTTCTCCAATCCTAGTTACCAGGGCCTGGTATCTGTCAGGTTGCTTCCATATCCTCTTCCATCTCTAGGGGTTCCAACAAATTCTTCTACATCCTTCAAAATTTGTTGAAGTTCTCTGCTTGGTCTCCCACTGGTGTTGGGCGAACTCACATGATCTCCTCCCTATTCTTCTTCAGAGGAACTCTCCTCAGAATCCTTGTGCCTTGGAGAGGCACTTGACCCATCCTCTATAGGCCGTTGAGGCTGTACTAGTGGATCCACCTCAATTTGCGTATCTGTAGCCATTTCACAGGATTTCCTAAAGGTTCTCTCCTCCATGAATTTCACATCTCTCCTTACTACGATTTTCTTGCTCTTTGGAATATAGATGCGATATGCTTTCACATTTTCACTATAGCCCACCAGAAAACCCTTTTCTGCAGTCTGATCCAACTTCTTCCTCTTCTCATCTGGAATGTGGCAGTACACCATGTTGCCAAATATCCTGATGTGGCTCACCTCCGGCTTGCTGCCTGTGGACACACTCTCAGGAGTTACCTTCTCCAATGCTTTATGGGGAACTCTGTTTTGCACATATACCGCTGTATTGCAAGCTTCTGCCCACAAAAATTTGGGCATATCTTGGTCATATAGCATCGCCCTTGCAGCTTCTATTATGGTCCGGTTCTTCCTTTTCGCAACTCCATTTTGCTCTGGGTTGTATGGAGTTGTCCATTCTCTCTTGATGCCTTCCCTTGCATAGAAATTGGTGAAGTCCTTATCGATATATTCTTCACCGTTATCTGATCGCAGCTTCTTGATCTTCTTTCTTGTTGAATTTTCTACCAATGCTTTGAATTCTTTGAACCGATCAAAAGACTTCATCTTTGGTTTTTAGAAAATAGATCCAATTCTTCCTGGAATGATCATCAATAAAGGTAGCAAAATAAATTGCACCACTGAGAGCAGTTGTGGACATTGGACCACAAATATTTGTGTATTAATTCCAATACACTCTTAGCCTTGCTGCTGCTTCCTGGAAACGCTGCCTTAGCATACTTCCCTTGTACGCATCCCTTGTAGACTTCATCTCTCTTCGTGTTGAGTTCAGGAGCTCCTATGATAGTATTCTTGAGAATCCTCAAGGCTACATGATGTAGATACCCCATCCTTCTGTGCCATAATTCATTTAGATCTCTATCGTCCGTACTGCCAATCAGGGCCACCGAGGATTCAAGCTGGAGTTTATATAGCTTATGACTCCTTACTCTAATTTGTGCCTTCTTGCTCCAGCTAGGACGTGTGACATACACCTTATTTCCAATAAAGTATACGTCATAGCCCTTGTTCTGAAGCTGAGACACTGAGAGTAAATTCATCCCCAACCCTGGTACATGCAGAACATTCGTGGCCTGAATCTTGTTGCCAGCTTTTGTCTGAAATGTTATGGTACCTCTTCCAACGGGGCTACATTTGGCCTTGTTTCCCATAGTTATCTAGAAATTCATCTGTTCTTCTTGGTAGCTCGAAAAACATTCTCGAACCCCCGTCATGTGAGCAGATGCTCCACTGTGAATATACCAAACACTTAGAGGAGCTGTGCTTGACACACAAGCAAGATCCTCCTCTAGTCTAGATGCCAACACTTTCATGTCGTGTTCTCTCTGCATTTCTGCATGCTCTGGAGGATTGTGTGAGTCCTTCTGACTGCGTGAACTCTTCCCTTCCGGATGTCAGATCTTTGCTCCATGGCAGATCCTCCCTTTTTGTCTTTAGCCTTTTGCTCTGATACCATGTGAAATTTTCAGATCTGAAAATTATTACTGCAATGATTGGTTTATTTCTCTTACTTATGAGATAATTTATTTATAGATGCTTCAGTAAATTATGAAATAAACACATTTGCAGTACTTCACTCTAATCAAAATCTTAAGAACAGAAATTACACAAGTATCACAATAGAAACAACCATATGAACATAGTTATTTTGGGACAATTTTCCCTTGAAAAGCCCAATGTGGGAAAGCCGGTGCAACAGATGAGGGTTTTGTATTTATCTTCAGTAATGAAAAGTTCATTTATAGGAGTTCTGATGAGCAAAGTAAAATTAGCATACACTTGGTTGAATATTCTGGAACCTTCGGAAGTGTTTTTGACCTTCGGGGTGATCTCCTACACCCTTTGCGTCATCCAGCGTGTGAGCTTTGTGCAATCCCTCTCTGGACTGCGTAACTCTGCGTGGAGGTATTCTTGATGCCGATCAACGCACCCTTCCCTTCATCCTCCCTTACCTTCTGCTTCTCCGATAACTGAATCCTCCCTCCTCCTTCTGCTTCTGCAATCCTGTCTCTACAGACTCACCCACTGAAATCGAATTATCTTGCTTCATAATCAATTTCCTTCGAGTACTGAGAATGTCCTTGACTTGATCTCCAAATGACCCTCAAGCCTCTTCTTATAGTCTTTTCGCTGATGAATCAACAACCAAGATTATATCATTAATTAATGGCTCAGATTAAAAGATGACTTGATCTTTGTTTTCTAGAAGATTCACACTCTGCTTTATTAATACCCTTTAATTATTTAATTTCCCTAAGTTTAGACTTAGGGTTTGCATTAAAATAATTAATTATTTTAATAAAGCCACATCCGAGTGGAATTTCCACAAATGATTTCTGGGTTCTCTGGATAACTGTTGTCCAAGCCTCTCCACCAAATTTGAGAGTTGGAACACTTCCCCTAAGTTTAAACTTGGGGTTTGCATTAATATAATTAATTATTTTAATAAAGCCACATCCGAGTGGAATTTCCACAAACGATTTCTGGGTTCTTTGGATAACTGCTGTCCAAGCCTCTCCACCAAATTTGAGAGTTGGAACACTTCTGGATGCTATAAAATCAACAATTGTAACATGAGGAAGTGAGTTGTAAATCTCGTGATGGCAGGCGAAAAGATCCTTGTTCCTTGCGTTTTTCCTCATTAGGTTCGATACCCATTAGTGGTTGATATATTTTGCAATGTCTTGTGGCATACTCTACAATGTTCTTGATCAAATCTCGTTTTCCTATATTCTCAAGCATGAGGTCTATGCAATGTGCAACACATGGGGTCCATAATATGGTTTTGTATTTGCTTTTTAACATCTTACTAGAAAGAACATAATTAGAGGCATTATCTGTGATGCTCTGGACATTTTCCACCACCACCTCCATAATAATCTAATGCAAAAGCTGAAATAAGAATTTTGCATCTTTCACCTTATCAAATGCATCAATTGATTTAAAAAACATGGTTCCTTGTTGGCAAGAGACATGGAAATTGATTTTAGCATGGTTCCTTCCACAGTCCATTTATGTAAGATGATGGTACATCATGTTTTTACCCATGACTCTTTAAAATCCTTCAAGGATTCATCTATGGACAAAACTGCTTTGTGCAAAGGAGATTTGCCTTTCAAGAACTTACTGGTAGCAATAATTGAATCCCACATAAGTTGGTAATAAGTTGAGTGGGCAACATTGAATGCAATTTTTGCATCATAGCACTATCTAGCATTGGACTTACAAGCAACTTTCTTGTATTGCTTGTTCCAATGGTCATCTAAGGTGGGATGTGTCTGACTCGGTTGAGACTGAGAGGCATTGACACTAGTAGAGGTGCGAGAATTTTTAGTAACATAAATTTGAATGCTCTTCTTTATTTGAAGCTGCTTTTCATGGGAGTGAGGAACATAACAAAAGGGTTCCCTTACATTGCTAGAAGGGATAGAGGAAGAGCCCTCAAAATCAAAACTAGGATTTGCTCCAGATCCCCCAATCAAGGCAAGTTGCCACTTCCGCCCTCTTTCAGCACCTATCCCTATCCCTATCCCTATTCCCTATTCCTTGCTAGTCTTCTTCGACATCCATCCAATCTCTTCTGTTCGTACTTCACATGGAGAAATTTGGCCTCTTACACCAGCCATGTGTTGCTTCAACCCATGAATCCTGTCAACTCCTCCTCTGAGCTTGAATATGGGCTGTAACCTCCCAAGTTAGATGCAAAATCCACAGTAAACAGCCAGAAAATTTGCCAAACAAGCTCCAAGCTGACTCAAATCAGTCTTTAGTGCTGCTCCAAAAACTCCAGATGCTTACAAATGCTCAATAGAAGGGTTTAGGGTAAGTGGAATTAGTTCGTAGGTGTAATTCCCTTTTACAATTTAAGTTTACCCTCAAAATATGCGCCACAGACCTGTAGGGTACAACTCGGCTGAGTCAGATTGGTGTGGTGCCGAATTGGCCAAGTCAGTGTACAAGTCAGTCAGCTCAGTGCCAAACCAGTCATCATACTGTTTAAATAGCTGAGTTGGAATGTGCAAAGGTTAACCTGGTCAACTTGGCCAAGTCTGAGTCCGAGTTGACTGAGTTGACTATGGATACTATCAGCAATATATATTGTATGCTTTAGCCTTGAATTTATCAAAAGTAAAATGCTCACTTGGAAATGAATGTTAAAAGAAAGTAGCAATAAATGTTGAAAATGACATGGAACTTAGTTCTTTAGAGTAAATTTGTATGTTCATATTATTTTTAAATTTTAATGTCATGCATTTGTTTTTCTTAGAGCTTGCAATTATTTCTCTAGAGAGAACCTTGGTTTTATTATTCTGAAATATTTTAGCATGTCCTTTCAGTTAGATTCTATCATGCTGGTAAGGTTATAGAGTTGGTTATAATTATTGACTGATGCAGGGGCCCTGCTGGAGATCTCTATGTATACCTTAATGTGAAGGAGATTCCAGGAATTGAAAGAGATGACATCAATCTCTATTCGACTATTTCAGTTAGTTATGTTGATGCGATACTGGGAACTGTCTGCGAGGTAAATAACGATCTCCACCTTTTTATGCACTAACTATGCTGTTATTAAGATTGATGAATATGTTTGTTGTGAAAGAAATAATTAACATGGTCATAGTGTAATAAACAAATCATCTGTTTCCATTTTTTCTTCCAATTGGAAAATGTTTTCCTTTATCATGAGATTGAAAAAAATTACATACAGCCAAGTTCAGGCAAGGTTGGGCTTGGCAAAGTTCACTGGAGAGGTCTATCCCAGTTTGCACCCACATAGTCTTTTGGACCTGGGGGGTGGGTGAAGAATGCTTGGAAATTGGATTATTTGTTACAATGGCCTTATATATTCTATTGTGTGCTCCAAAAATATTTGATACTGAGGTTTCCTTACTGGTAGCTACTTTTGATCTAATTCTATATCAAGATATCAAATACTTGGCCAAACCAGTCAAAACAAAGAGGAAGCACAACAGAGAATTTTAGTGTATGCTCTAAGGGATGTTGTCAACTTATAAAACCACAAATTGTTCCTATGTTAAAATACCTAATGTCTGGGTAGTTAATGGTGGAAGACATATCTTCTGGATTTATATCTACTTTGCATCTCTATTAGATATGTGCAGAATTCTAACAAATATTATTTGTACGTTGAATAACATCAGAAGAAAATTACACGCATGGGTACAATAGAAACATAAAGGATTGGAAAGTTCATTTAAAATGTCAGAAAGAAATTTCATACAGGGCATTGTAGAAAAACAACTAAGGTAATCAGAGCGTTTTGTAAACAATGTCAATGGATATCTACGTTACCAGGAAACAAAAATGGATACACATTTGGATTCAGATCTGGATACGCAACCACCATATTTTTCAAAAGCCAGCATCTGGATACAGTGGGGAAACACCATGTACAAAAACTACAAATATATATACATATATATATGTGTGTGTGTGTGGATATATATATATATATTTTTTTTTTCAATTTTGGAAAACATATTCAAAGTGAAAAATCAAAACCATTCATGAATCACACATTAGAGCTGGAGTCATTAGATAATTTATAAATCTGAAGACTGAAATCATGATGCATCATGCTTTATACCAAAAGGATGATTGTAAATACAAAATTGAGTGTTTCATTGATGTTCACTCTATTGGTATGATGATCTAGAGTACATATTTAAAAATGGGTCTACATGCTTATCATTTGAAATTTTCAACTCTACATGATGATCAATGTGTCATCTTGCTTGAAATTTTTCCTTAAAATCTAAAAGTCCCCAGCTAGTTGCAATGGTAGATGAATTAATTGTACACTGCTTGAGAACATGCTATAGTCAATCTATCATACTGTCTAAGAGGACTCTTTACCCAGAGTTGGATAGGATTGATCTAATTAAAATATGAAAGATACGGCTACCCTTTGTGCACTATATTATTATCTATGTATCGTCTCAATGGTTTTGTGTTAGCATTATAAAAAATTGAAAATTAAAATTTTAATGTCTCAGACCTTTCCTTCTAGCATCATCATGTTCTATACAGCCTATAGGTAATTAATGACTTATACAACTATACAGGCTGCAGATTACCAATAAATAATCTAAGTAAACATTGAAATAGAATATTTGTTTATAGGCTTTCAAATAGGTGGCAAATATTCTTAAAAAGTAAAAGATAAACCTAAAACTCTAATGTTATTTGCTTGGGGTTTGGCATGTGAGGCTAGCTGGCACAGGATCTGTTTCAGCAGCATAGGACACTTTTCTGGTTTGAGGGATCCATTTACGTGGTAAATCGTACACGGATTTGTTGAGAAATCTATAGGGCAATAGTTAGGACAATTTCTCTTTCTTGATAACTGCTTCTGATGTCAATTTACCTTTATTTTTTCTTACTTATTTGCTTCTTCACTTATTATTATGTTTGTGTATCATCAAACAGCTACCAAAAACAAGAAGAACAACAATACACAAGAACACAGAATGTAGGCTGCAAGCTAGGGCCAAAACCTCTCCACTTGAGAGGAAAACCAACAAATCTCTTCTCTTCTTATAGATTCTTCAATTGACAAATTCCAAGACCTCTAGATCAAGACCAATACGCTCCAAGACCAAGTCCAACCCTTCCGGATGATGTGCTTCCTTTGTCCAAGTCAAACCCAGTCAAATCTCTTCTAGTAGCACAACTTCGACCCCCGGTTTCGGATTTTCGGCTTCTACTGCAGGTCTGAAAATTTCGGCCCTCCTCGCAGTAGCTGCTGCCACATGTGTGGGCTTATTCTAGCCTCCCAAGACTTCTTCAAACCTTCGCTTGGATTTCTCCTTCTTCTGGTGCTTGATGATGGCCTAATGTGACCTTCGCTGACCTTCTTTCTCTTCCTTCTTCAAGATCAAACCTGCAGAAGAAAAACCCTAGCTTTGCTTCTCACGTGTGGGAGAGAAATAACCTAGAAACAAGTCTTTTTCGTCCTCTTCCTTCGTCGCTGCCTTCTTCCTCTTCCTCCTTTGTTTGAATGAGTGAGTGATGAATGCCTTCTAAGGAGGTCGAGTTCCCTACTTTCTGTAGGCTTTTCAAGCTGGACGTGGCTCCTCAAATTAGGCTGACTTCCCAGTTGCCAGGATGACTTGGTCTTGAAGGGTATTTTGACACTTTAATGAGAAATAATTTTCTTTTTCAAGTTACAATGTGCCTGATGGGGTCTTCAACTTATGACAATGACTCTTTTGACTTCTTGTTCTAGGACAAATCCTAGAAGCACTCAATGGGTGCTTTGTGAAATTTTTTGAATCTTCTAAACAAAAATCCTACTGCAGAAAATCTGATTTACTTTTCCTACTTGTTGATTTAACTTTACAAGTTATTTTTTGAATTATTCATGAAAACATCGAAGTAAATACATTGCAGCCTACACAATTTTACAGATCAAGTACTGAAGAATAAGCAATCATGCAAGCAAAGTAAACATAATTTTTTGGACAACTGTCCTTGGAAAAAACCAATGCGGGAAAATTGGTGCAACAACTCTTGAGGGTTTTTATTATTATGCAGAATTCTTAATACAAACTAGGGTGCCAATGTGGCTCACCCAACAAAGAATTTCCTCAACATAAGTACCTCTATCTGAAGACAGATATTATGGATGATCCAGCGTCAGAATGAAGAACCCCACAAGTGCCTACGCAGTCCCCAACAAGCTCTGCACTGAGACTGCGTCACCCCTCTGTTATCTGTTGAATCTGAGCCCGATCTGCCCCACGGAAACCCTAGCGCTACAGCCTTTGGCTCTGCGTCACCTCCTCTTGGACTGCGTCACCCCTCTGGGCCCGTGTCAGCTCTGCATGAGTCCAGCTGGGCCTGCGTCACCCTATCAAGGTCTGCGCTGTCTCACCTGGGTAGATCTGCCTCTCTGCAACTGTATTCTCGGCCTTGGACTAAAGTCCCACTGTTGAACTATCCCTCACTACACTGCAAGCTCACTTCGAAATTCTCAGCAAACTGTGCCCCAGAATTTCGACTTAGCTTAAGTGCTGCTACTCTGTGTGTCCTCCAACTGATCCCAAGACTTCCTTTAATACTTTTCCTGTTGACAAATCAATGGACGTGATCTAATCTCTAATTGACAGCTAAGATTAGAAAAGACTTGATCCTCGTCACTTCGAACATTCTCACCCACATGTTTAAATTAATTCACCTTAATTATTTAATTTCCCTAAGTTAGACTTAGGGTCTCCATTAAAATAATTAATTATTTGAATAAGTTAAGCTCTGGGTGGAATTTCTCTAAACGATTTGTGGGTCTTGGAGATCTCATGTGTTCTAGCCCCTCCTCAAAGTTTCGGAGCTAGAGCACATTAGATGCTACCTAAAAATCAACACTCCCTCTTAGCGAGGAATGTGCTCTAGCGACACTTCAACTTGAAGCATCACCTGATCCACTAAATCGGTCCTCTGTGCTGCTGATTGTCAGTTGCTGCCCCTCATCCAATGTGCTGCTGCCTTCTGTACTGCTGCCCATGACTTTGCCACATTCACTGCCTCATCTATATTGCAACTCCCTCTCAAATACTGCATCATGTTGCCCATAGCAATTCCACTGCTAACTGGTGCACTGCACCTCAGTTGCTGAGAGTTAAGCAATTGAAGCATCCCAAAGACTTGACATACAAGTCAGTCTGAGTGCATCTCGATACTGAAGAACCCTCTGCTGCTAATCTGTGCTGACCCTCTAGAGCTTTGCGCTGTTGTTGCTCTGCACTGCCTCTACGCTGTTGAAATCCATCAACCTCTGCGCTGCTCAAGACTTCAGTGTCCTAGCTCTGCCAATGCTGCTCCATCATCCTCTGCATCAATTGACTCCATTCATCCTGCTATCCTCATTAATGGCTCCCGTAGCTCGTATGTGATCCAAGAGTTTGGGACACCTCAAGGATCATGTCCCATCACTGCAGTTCGAAAGAACTACAGATCAATGTCGCCCCACCTTTTCTTTCGAGGCACATGAGCACTCATGGCCACATCGTCATCATCTCCATCATCGTCTTTAGCTGCGGTAGCCTTTGAATCAGACTTGTCTTCACCCTTCTTCTTTTGAGGGCATTGTGTGGCGAAATCTCCTAGTTCACCACACCTGAAGCACCTGACGTTTGAAAGGTCTTTCTTCTTCTTCCTCTACTGCCCATGCTGTCCCTTAGATGCGAGAGTCACGTCTTCCTCCTCCTTCTTGATCTTGATCCCTCCGCCGCTCATGCCCACCTTGGTCATCCTCTTGATCTCTTCTTGTTAAAGAGCTGCCCACATGTTTTCCCAACTTGGAAGTGCTGCTCTGCCCAAAATGCCTTGGACAAAGTTCTCCCACTCATCGGAAACTGCATTCAGAGAAGTCCTTACCATAAGACCTTCATTAGGTGTGATCCCCAGGGCAACCAGCGAATCACGGATCACCTTCAATCTAATGAGAAAGGGGTTGATCTCTTCTCCCTTCAGAATCTGGAATAGTCGAAGCTGATTCTCCAGAAGCATTCTCCTTTGAACAGAAGACCCCTGATACAATGTGGTTAGAGAAGTCCACATCTTATGTGCTGTTGCCTTCTCAGCAATGTGTGGGACCACATGATCCGTGACTCCATCCATGATCAAGCGCTTAGCCTTCGCTTGAGCTTCTTCATACTTCTTCAACGGATCAGCGTCAATAGGAACAACAGCTGCGCTCTTGACGAGATGTCTGATGTGATGCTCATCTAGAACTGATAGGATTTTGGCTTTCCAGATGACGAAGTTGGATGCACCATCCAACCTGTCTTGATCCCTCAGTCCATGTGTGGCCATCTCTGCTCAACTGAAAGATGTTGAACTGGTTCACTTCTCCCTCTTTTGTTGTTGCCCCAACAAAACTCGGATCTGAGTTTCTTGGCGATAGAAACTCTCTAAGGAACTTGCTCCCTCTGAAAAACGATTTCCCTCCCAGAAATCCTTCGCCAACTAATGTCGAATCAGCCCTCTTCGATCACTCTTTGCTGCTGGTCAGCACTGGATCTAGAATTCTTGGCGAGAAGTCTTTTGAGGAACTGCTTTCCCTTACTTTTCCACGCCCCGCTAGACACTGTTCTGCACCAACAGAAACAATGCCCCACTAGCAACTACTGAAGAAAAATGATCTGCACTTCCAGCCATTGTCACATAGCAAGGCCTTGACAAACAACTCTTTCTCTCCACAAGATCAAAGCACAATGATGGTGAGTCTAATGATTTATAGACACCATCATCATTGTCTCTCAAGGCACATACCCCATCTGGATGTTCACAGAGTATGTCCTTCCTTTGACTATTCTTATCTTGGATAACTAGTCCTCAAAGAATATCGGTCCTCGACTATTATCTTGGATGCCCTACCACATCCTCAAAGAGTATCAGATGCCAGATGCTTATCCAATCCTCCATTCTGTCTTCCCAAGTGAACAAAAGAATGATGTGCCTATCTATCCCTCTCAACCAGGTAGGATATATCAGCGAAACCAAGCTTGTCTCTGAAATACACAAGCTTCTTATTAGGAAGAGATTTTGTCAATATGTCAGCTACCTGCTCATCGATGGAGATATATTGTAGGTGCATCACAATATCTTTTACTAGCTTCCGAATGTAGTGATACTTGTTGTTTATATGCTTTGTCTTTCCATGAAACACTAGGTCTTCAGACAATCTTATACAATTGGTGTTATCGCAATGTATCACTGTAGGGTCCATTGGTCCTTCGAATAAGTTAGACAACGATTTCCTCAACCAGAAAATTTCTGTGCTCACTTCACAGGCTGCAATATATTCAGCCTCAACACTCCTCAAAGCAACCGTATCTTGCTTTCTGCTCATCCATGAGATCATGGAGGATCCCAAACTAAAACATCCTCTTGTAGTGCACCTTCCATCCTGCTCACTTCCTCTCGAATTAGAATTTGTATATCCAATAAAGTGGATATCATTCCTCCTATTGTATTTTTGGTAGCAGTGGATTGTTCCTTGCAAATATCTCAGTATGTACTTGGCTGCTATGCAATGATCATGTTTCAGCTCCACTTGGAACTAACTGAGAATATTCACCGCAAAACATATGTCTAGTTGAGTATTTACCGAGAACATTAACGAACCAATCAATTGTGTATACCTGGTAGGATCCACTGGGCTAGATTCAGAACTCCTTAGTCTCTTCAAGTTTGTGATCATTGGGGTTATCTTTGGTTTGCAATCCATTACGTCAAACCTCTTAAACATCTCGATCACATACTTCCCTTGATCTACATAGATCTCATTAGGTTCCTGCCAGACTTTTAGTCCCAAATAATAGTGCATCAACCCAAGATCCTTCATATCGAATTCTGCTGCTACTTCTTGACTTCTTCAATTCGAACTTCCACACCTGTCAAGAGAAGTTCATCCATATATACAGAAGACTGATTACAGGCTCACCTTTTACAACCTTGAAATAAAGGTTTGGATCAACAAAAGTTCTTCTCAAGCCCAATATTTGAAGGTATGTATCCATCCTTGCATACCATACCATTGGTCCCTGCTTAAGGCCATATAATACCTTCTTCAACCTGCAAATATATGCCTCTCTATCTTTGACTTCAAATCCCCAGGGTTGCTCTATACAAACTTTCTCATCAATTGTGTCATTTAGGAATACAGTCTTGACATCCATTTCGTGGATGTTCCATCCCATCAATGCTGCCAAAGAGACCAATGAACATATAGTTGTATTCCTTGTTGTCGGAGCAAATTCCTCTTCATAATCGATGCCTTCCTGTTGAGAGAAGCTCCTAGCCCCAAATCTTGCCTTATACTTGTCAATGCTTCCATCTGTCGTATGCTTGATCTTGTAAAGCCATTTGGAAGTTACTACAAACTTGTCTTCAGGCCTAGATACGATCTCCCATACCCCATTCTTCATTGTCAATTGATATTCTTCATTCATGGCATCTTTCCATTCTTGATGATTGACAACTTCTTCAAAGGTGGATGGCTCTGCTTTTATTAACTTTGTCATATATGCTGCATACCCTCAATATATTTTGGGCTTCTTTCTTTCTCTAAATGTGCCTTCAGTTGTACCATGACCCTTTGCATCTAATCGGGTGGATTTCAACCAATTAGGTATTTTTCTAGTCTCGGGGATTACCACAGGTTGTATATGTTCAATGGGACATTCATCCTCATGATTTGATTCTTCTTCCTCCCTATCAACTTCCTCTTCAAATACCGAAAGTTCTTCATCATCAGAGTCCATAGGGAGACCTTTTGATTTCTTGAATGCAATACTTTCGTCAAATATCAAATTTCGATTGACTTCTATTCAGTGTCCTTTTATTTAGATCCTATAGGATTTTGAAGAATTACTGTAGCCAACAAAAGTTCCCTTCATGCCTGATGGATCCAACTTCTTTCTCTTGTCCTTCGGTATATGAATGTAAATAGGACAACCAAAAATTCGAAGATGATCTATGCTTTGTTTCTTTCCAGTAAATACTTCTTTAGGACTTAAGTTATCTAGTGACCTGTGGGAACTTCAATTTTGTATAAACACAACTGTTTTTGTTGCTTCACCCCACAGGAATTTCGGTAGATATTGATCAAGTAGTATTGCTTTCACACTTTCTTCAATGGGTTGATTCTTTCGTTTTGCAATTCCATTTTGCTCGGGATTACATGGGACTATTAACTCCCTCTTGATCCCAGATTCCTTACCAAAGGCTATAAGTCCTTTTGAAGTATACTCTCCTCCATTGTCGAATTTCAATATCTTGATTCTCCTTTCTGTAAGGTCCTCTACTTCAGCTTTGAATTCTTGAAATTTGGTAAAAAATTCATCTTTGGATTTCATTAAGTAAACCCAAGTTTTCCTTGAATGGTCGTCTATGAATGTGACAATATGGATGACCTCCAAGTGACGTTGGAGTCATAGGACCACAAACATTAGAATGAATAAGATCCAAGATTTCTTTTGACCTTGAAGCAGTGCTTCCAAATGGTCTCTTGGTGTCCTTATCCAATGCACATCCCTTACCATCTCTTTCATGATCTTCTTTTAGTTTGGCGATGCCATTTACTATGAAATTTAGGGTTGGTAAGGTTTTGTAGTGGAGATGACCAAATCTTCTATGCCAAAGTTCACATGTGCTTGTTGCAATGTGAACCAAAGCTTGAGCGAGGGGAGTTATCAATCTATGGAGTCTTCCTTCACAAATCTCAATCATTCTAGCATCTTCTATGGTTGAGTTTTTACCCCATACTACAACCTTTCCATCAATGAATGCAACTCAATCACCCTTGTCTTCTAAGCATGAAATGGAAAGTAAATTCTTGTGCAAACTTGGAACAAATAAGATATTGTTGAGATGAATGTTTCCTCCATTTTCCAACTCAATTGAAGTAGACCCAATTCCTCTCCGGTGGTAGCTTTTATTATCACCAAGTTCTACTAAGTAAGAGGACTTCCCTTTTGATAATGTCTCCAATTGCTTATGTTGACCAGTCATATGCCTTGATGCTCCACTGTCGATCACCCAAATATTCTCATCTTGAAATGTACCAGTGAGTGCGGAGAATAATCCTTCATCCTTTGTAGATGTCTTGGTCACTGGAATGAACACAGTTCGTACCTCAAGTCAAATTCTCCAGAAGACTTGGAATATGAGAATATCCATTGAGGATAAAAGTATATATATTAAATGTATGAATACGAATGGTTTATCAATGTTACAAATGAGGCCTGCTTATATACTTAGGCAGGTACCTCTTCAGGGAAGGTCATGTCCCATCAGACATGCTTCTTTAGTACTAATTACTAATTAATTATCATTATTTTTGATTATTATCTTTTATGTTATTTTCTATATATTTTATTCATAACATTGCCTTCCTCCTCAAAAAGCTTTGTCCTCAAAGCCTGTTGATGAAAGGGCTTGGTCTCTTTTTCTGCTACGAATGTCTTCTACTTGATCTCTTTTCTTGCTACGAACGTCTTCTTATGTCGTGACAATCATATTTGTCGATACAAGTTGATATGATCCTTTAAGTGACAAACAAAATTGTTGCACCGAGAAGGGATTAGACCATCCTGTTGTCATACAAAATTTCTGGGCACCGCGATAACGACTTAGATCGGGGGTTGTCACCCTGATCCCCAATCTCTCTATTTAAGCTGTCTCCCTATAGCAGACTAGGGGGTAGACCCTATGGAATAGAATTAAGGAGAACTAGTTGAAAACCAACTAGTTCGGGAGACACAGTTAAACAACCAAACACTTGTAATAGATCTAGCAAGATTAAAGAATTCGATTAGATTTGAATGATTGATACCAGTGCCTTGTAGAAATTTTTGAATCTTAATTCTTATGGATAAATTATTTCTATTAATTCGGTTAAGCTTCTCCTACTTATACAAGTTATCAACTGAATAAATTCAAGTTAACATCAAAGCAAAACACATTACAAATCTCTACCAATTCAAGTCTGAATCTAGAATAAGCACATGTACATATAGACAAAGTGACAGTTATTTCTGGACAAACTGTCCCCGGAAAAACCCAATGTGGGAAAATTGGTCTTTCGCTGCTGGAGGGCTCAATTATTAAGAATATTTCTAAATACACAATTCTGGGTTCCAGATCTGGAAAACCCTACAGAGAAAACTCTAAATCTGCAGCATCTAGCTGATCTAAGACCACAATACTGACTGATCCACACCCTCAAATGGGATTTACAGAACTCAGCTAGATCTAGGTCTAGAAACCCCAGATCTGCCTCTGAAAGACACTGCGTCAGCCTCTGAAGCCCCTGCTGGGCTTTGCGTTAGCCTTAGATGGCCTCCAAATGCTCAGCGCTGTCACTGGAAGGGACTGCATTACCCCAGATTGGGTGACGCAATCATTACGCTGCCCCTAAGGGTCTCTGCATAACCCCTGAAGGGTTTCCTGAAAATCACGCTGTCCTTGCTGCTGCTGTTGTCGTCTGCTGCTACTGTTGCCTGCTGTTGCCGTCTGCTGCTGCCTTCCTCTACGCTGTCTTTCTTGATCTCTTCTTTGCTTCTTGTGTATTCGAGACCTTGGGATCGGATCATCCCCTTGGTCCAAATTCCCCTCTCTACAACTGAAACACTTGAGAATTCTTAGCAACCCTGCCCTAGAATCTCAGCTTAGCTTCAGTGCTTTGCCTCTATGTGTGTTACAAATGACCCCAAGCCTTTCCTTTATACTTTTCTCGTTGACAAATCAATGACCAAGATTAAATCTTTAATCAATGGCTAAGATTAAAAGAAAGCTTGATCAGTGTGACTTAAGACAATTTCATCACATGTTTAATTAAATTCACTTTAATTATTTTATTTTCCTAAGTTTTAACTTAGGAAATACATTAAAATAATTAATTAATTTAATATCTCCTAAACCAGATGAAATTTCCCAAATCCATTTCTGAGTCTTGTAGATCAAGTGAACTCTAGTCCTTCCTCAAAATTTGGGACCTAGAGCACAACTGATGCTACCCCAAATACACAAAATCTCAACACTCCCTCTTAGCATCAAGGGTGTGCTCTGGCAATACATCACACTTATGCATTACATGATTTTGGGTACTGGTTCTGTGCTGTTGAAGCTTGGCCTCCTGCCACTCAACTCTGCACTGCAGCTGCCATTCTGTACTACTGACCATGACTCTGCTACTGCCACTGCAACATCTGTACTGCAACTCCCTCTCAATATGCTGCATCTATGTTGCTCATAGCACTGCCACTGCTTATTTGCTGCATTGCAACTTCATTTGTTGAGAGAAACAACTGAATCTCCTGCCCAATCTTTGACAAACAAGTCAAATGGGCTGCATCATTATCACTGAAGCTCCATAGGCTACAAATCTGTGCTGGCATCTAAAGAACGATGCACAACTATAGCTCTGCTTGCGTAATCAGACTCCCTCTGCACTACTGAAGTTACATCAGCTCCTTGTGCTGAAATCTATCACGCTGCTGCTGCACTGTGCTATCCCTCTGAAGCTCTCTGTGCTGTTGTAGCTCTGCACTGCGCTGCTGAACTCACATCAGCCTTTGCGCTGCTACTGCTTCTATGCTGCTGCTGCTATGCTTTGCGTTGCTCCTCCCAACCTCCAGATTTGCCTCTGCCTCTGCTTCATTTGTGATCTATGCACCCATTGCTCCACTTGTCCCACTACTTTCTTAAGGCTGCTGTAGCTAGCTTGTTGATCCAAGAGATGAGCTGCTCAAGGATCCCGCCTTATTTCCATGTAGCTCCTCTACATGTCCATGTCACCCCACTTCCGTGGTTCATGAGCACTCATGGCTACATCATCTCCGGACCCATCATCTGCCATCATTGCTTTGGAAGAAGATGCTTCCTTGTCCTTCTTCTTTTCTGGACAATGGCTGGCAAAATGTCCCATTTTGCCACACTGAAAGCACTTGATCTTAGAAAGATCCTTCTTCTTCTTCAGCTACTTCTTCAATGCCAAGGCTGCATCTTCCTTCTCTTCCTTCTTAACCTTGCTCAACGCAGGACTGTGCTGCTTCTTGGTGAACCTTCGTAGTTCTTTTTGCTGTAGGATCGACCACAAGTTGTCCCAATCTGGGAGGTCCGCTCTGCCCAAGATACTTTGGACAAAGGTTTCCCACTCATCCGTGACTGCATTGAGGGCAGTCCTGACTATCACTGCATCATCTACGGTTGCACCCGTTGCAGTTAGATGATCCCTGATTGACTGCAATCTGAAGAGGAAATGCTCGATGTCTTCTCCTTTGGTCATCATGAATGACCTCATTTGGGCCTCCAACAGCATCTTCCTTTGGACAGACTTTCCCTCATATAGGGAAGTTAAGGTTGCACATCTCATTAGTTGTCTTCTTCTTAGCTATGTGTGGTACAATATGGTCCTTGATACTGTCCATTATCAGTCGCTTGGCATGCCCAGCGGCTTCTCTATGCTTCCGTAGGAGATCCACATTTGTCAGTGTGGCCAGGGTCTGCTCTGCATGGTCTCTTAGACCATATGCCTCTAGGACAATCAGGATCCTAGCTTTCCATACTGAAAAGTTTGAGAGGCCCTCTAGCCTATCCTGATCATGCAGTCCATGAGGAGCCATCTGCTCAGAATGTGTCGGAGCTCCTCTTCTCTATGCTAGAGATCTTAGATCTAGGGTCCTTTTTGAACTGGCAACCCTCTGCTCCCTCTGACACTTGATTTCCCTCCTTGGAAATCTACCAAATCAACTATGATTCAGCTTCTTCTTTGATCCTCCAACCAAATTGCAAGTTTCCTTTGGCAAGAAACTCTCTGAGAAGCTGATCTCTCCCCAAATTTTGTCACTTGTGCTAACGTTAAAAATCTAAAAACATTAGAAGTTTAACCCCACCAGCTCTTCTGAATTTCTGTAGACTTTTTTTGGATTTGACAGATTCAAATTTGAATCACACTGGCTACTGCTGCTGTCGTCTACTGCTACCTTCCTCTGCGTGAATCTGCTCCTGAAAATTGCGCTGTCCCTTCAGATATGCTTTTTTGCTGCCTTTCCAGCGGCTTTCTGCAGCTAGATCCTTCAGATTCTTCAGCTGGTGACCTTTCTAGATCTGCAATTGCTCCGATACCATGCACAAATTTCTGAATCTTAATTCTTAAGTAGAAATTCTTTCTGTTAATCCGGTTAAGCTTCTCCTACTTATACAAGTTATCAACTGAATAAATTCAAGTTAACATCAAAGCAAAACACATAACAGATCTCTACCAATTCAGATCTAGAATAAGCACATGCACACATAGACAAAGTGACAGTTATTTTTGGACAAACTGTCCCCGGAAAAACCCAATTTGGGAAAACCGGTCTCTGGTTGCTGGAGGGCTTTATTATTAAGAATATTTTTGAATACACAACTCTGGGTTCCAGATCTGGAAAACCCTACAGAGAAAACTCTAGATCTGCAGCACCTGGCTGATCTAAGACAACAAACACTGACTGATCCACACCCTCAAACGGGATTTACAGAACTCAGCCAGATCTAGGCCTAGAAACCCCAGATCTGCCTTTGAAAGACAATGCGTTAGCCTATGAAGCCCCTGTTGGGCTCTGCGTCAGCCTTGGATGGCCTCCAAATTCTCAGCGCTGTCACTGGAAGGGACTGCGTTACCCCAGACTGGGTGACACAGTCACTACGCTACCCCTAAGGGTCTCTGCGTAACCCCTGAAGGGATTCCTAAAAATCACGCTGTGCTTGCTGCTGCTGCTGCTGCTACTGTCGTCTGTTGCTGCTGCTGCCTTCCTCTGCGCTGTCTTTGCTAATCTCTTCTTTGCTTCTTGTGTATTCTAGACCCCGGGATCAGATCATCCCCTTGGTCTAAATTCCCCTCTGTGCAACTGAAACACTTCTGAGAATTCTTAGCAACCCCACCCTAGAATCTCAGCTTAGCTTCAGTGCTCTGCCTTTGTGTGTGTTACAAATGACCCCAAGCCTTTCCTTTATACTTTTCTCGTTGACAAATCAACGACCAAGATTAAATCTTTAATCAATGGCTAAGATTAAAAGAAAGCTTGATCCGTGTGACTTAAGACAATTTCATCACATGTTTAATTAAATTCACTTTAATTATTTTATTTTCCGAAGTTTTAACTTAGGAAATACATTAAAATAATTAATTAATTTAATATCTCCTAAACCAGATGAAATTTCCCAAATCCATTTCTGGGTCTTGTAGATCAGGTGAACTCTAGTCCTTCCTCAAAATTTGGGACCTAGAGCACAACTGATGCTACCCCAAATACACAAAATCTCAACATGCCCTTATGGAGTCAAATATCTTGCTAAGAGTTTGGGACCATGTTCTTGATGATAAACTGTTGCTTGGATGGATAACTATCCTATATGCAATGCTCACTTAGAATGCAGAATGCAAGGAGAATGATTAGAAGACAAAGCGAGATGAAGCAAGTTTCAAAGATGAGAGGTGATGTTAAAAGCCAAAAGCACTTAGATTACAAATTATCTAATTTAACCACTAAGTACTTAAGCGAGAGTGCCAATTATGAAGATGCCAAAGTTCACTCAATTAAAAGATATACAATTTGTCACAAATCCATAACAGAGCTCTCAAAAATAAGATATCGATCGCACTTGATTTTTTTTTTCCAAACATTAATATTCAATAAATATCCAATATTTAAAGCAAATGAAACAAGAGTTAAACAATAGGCGATTTTAATCAATATCAAACATTTAAAAATCTCATGCCGATGATCATCAAACTCAACCGAAGTATATGAAAGTAACTAGCACTTAAATCTCAATAAGAAATACCATGAAATTTCGATGTTAATAAACACTTAGTCAAATAATTTTGGATTAAACAATCTTCTAAAATAATGCAAATCCAATTTTTTTTTCTCCTATAGTCAAACTTAAGGGTATTTAAAAAATTAAATCAAATTGACTATAAGAATTAAAAAGTTTCTCCACAATAATTTTTCTTAAGCCCAAATTTCAACATTAATGAATAGCCCAAAACTCTTTATCAAAAATTAAAATTTCCCCCAAAAAAAATTCTAAGTATTATACAAAAAAGAATTCAAAGAATTTTAAATTAAATTGGACTAATGTTAAAAGAAATTAATGAAAATTTGATTTTGTTATATTAAAAGTTAAAGTTTTTATTTATTTATTTATTTTTATTTAAAATTTTCAAATGGCAAAAGTTAATAAAAATTTTAATTTGATTTTACACTAATGCCAAACTAAAAAATTCAAAATCGAATCCCATCAAAGTCAAATGTTACGCTTTATTTGTCTTATGTGTTAGGTTTAGGTATATGCAGGTCGAAAAGGAAAGGAAGCGGAAGAGGGCAGGGATATGACAACGGGAGCTTGTAGATGAGAGGCTGATGAACGCGGGAGAGAAGGCTGCAACAAGGATGAGGGAAGCGAATGGCAACAGAGAGTAGCGTGAAGGAAGGCAAGGAGCCTGCGTGAAGAAGCAAGATCGAGAAGGAGCTTGCAGGTTCACGCAGGGGATGGCAGTGATGGGAAAATCAAGGGAGAGGGCAGCAAGGAAAAATCGAGGAGAGGGAAAGGGACTGCGCAGGCAGAGAGGAAAGGGTAGCTTGCAGGAAAGGAAAGAAGGGTAGCAGGCTGCAGGTAGAGGGATGGATGCAGAAACACGCAGAAATGGAGCTTGATGCTTCACGCAGGGCAAGGAATGAAGATCTACAGACAATGAGCTGAGGGTTACGAAAATAGCAAAGAAAACGTAGCAGCAAGTGAGGGTAGCCAACAAGAGGAAAACGCAGGCACAACTCGTGCACAAAAAAAATTGAAATTTTTCCTTTTGCCCAACAATGACTCAGATCTTAAAACTCAGATTTGAAAAATTTAATTTAGTGCTCTTGCAAAATTTTTATATTCCGAGGCAATATCTTACCCTCCAGGGCCTAGATCTTGCTCAGATCTCATGAAAAACATCAGATATCACCTGCACAAAGCTAGATACCAAAACGCAGAAACCCAACACATGCACAAAAATCGAAAATGAAACCTCGATCCAAGTTGGAAATTAGAAAAAAAACTAAAAAAGATTACTAAATATTTACACCATTAAAATTACAAAACTATGTACAAAAGTTGCAGATCTGCTAGATCTTAGGAGTGTAAGTCTGAGTTCGCTCCCAGATCTGAAGATCTAAGGCTCTTACTAGCCAGATCTAACTTTAAATTCAGTAAATAAAAGCTAAGATAAATTTTTATTTAGGCACAAGCTCTAGAAAACCCTGCAAGAAGAGAACTTAAGATAAGTTTGGGGAATTAGATCTGGAGGGCTCTTTGGATCTTATTTCCTTAGGAGTTAGCTGGTCCAACCGAGGACTTCCCCAAACACCCAATTATAAATCCGAGAGATTTATGCACTTTTAAAGTTAAACTGTTAAATCAATAGAGAAATAAGATAAAAATAATTTTTTCTAGAATCAGAGATACTTGCTAATTCAATCCAATTAAAATTCTTACCTTAAATCCAGTAACCTAAGCAAGATACCTGTGCAATAGATTACTCTACAAGAACTATTAATCAACAATTCATTAAAATAATTACCGACATAATATAAAGAACAAGTTTACCATAAAATGCCGAAGATGAACAACACCATCAAATAAAACCCCAAAGACTTCGTTTGTATTATTCCAGAGAGTAGTACAGGAGAGCTTCAAGAGCTAGTACACAATCAAAAGATTGGATGATCTAAAAAAATACTGACACTAACCTTTAATTTATAGATAAATTCTCCAATGGCTAGTTTGCCTAATCCCTGTCAAAGTAATCTCGACCGTCAAAAAAGATTTGATTATCTTTTAATCTTGTTTGTCGAAAATATCATTTTTTGAGGGATTTCGAAATTTTCATTTAATTCCTTTTTAATTAACTCAAAAATAAGAATTTTGAGTTAATTACCTCAAAAAATTGACTTTGACTTAACTACCAAGGCCCAAGGGTCCAAAATTTCTCAAAATTTTCAATATTCTCTTGGCCTGGGACCTTTAATTTTGGCTTTGAAGAATTTAATTCGACCTAAGACATAAAATTAATTAAATTTCTGGCTTAGGATTTTTTGATTTAATTTGGTTAGAAAATTTAATTAATTGACTTATGAGGGGATTAATTATTTTTCCAACCCTCTTTACATAAGATTAATACATTAAACCCATGAGGTGGAACACCCGTTCGTAATAAACCCTTAATAATCTACTCAATTCTGCGACTCAAAATATGATCTAGTAGATCCAACAATCTGTAATAAAATGATCTAGCCAATTAGCTAGGATCATTCTCAAATTACTTTTACAAAGACTTGATAAAAAACACTAGGACTCACTTAGTACGTTGACGACAAAATCCACCCTAGCTTTGGGGTGAGGCTGGAGGAGAAATACTTTGCCAATCATTTGTGTCTAGAGACACAAATGAATCAGTGAGACGAAAAACCTCCTAGGATAGAAATCGTCACCAAAATACTAGGCTTACCTAGGTTGTTATATACATGATGGTCTTACTAAGATCATTTACATTATAAATATGCAGAATGGGTTTACATCTTTTACAAAATTGTCGACTGAATGATGAAATCAGATTGGCACGAACACTCGAATTTGATAGCTCCCTTTTCCGAAAAAAAGGGGGTGTACTGCTATGGGGTTGTTGACACAGAGTTGTCAACGCATCCTAAATTAATCTTCTGTCAAATTTTTTGATTATTGGAAACTTGTGATGAACTGTTATCACTGGATTGAGTTGTGCGCACTTTAGTTTTCTTCGGAACATTATTTTGTTGTTTCTGTTCTAAATACGTAGCTTGATTGAGTTGTCTACTCTCGTTATTCAAATGTTGATAAGGAATTCTAGTGATTTGATTTTCTCTTATCTCGTTTGTGTCGTTTTCTTGATTTGTTTGAAGTACCCGATTCCCTATAGTTATGGAAGTTGAATGGTTAATTTCTGGATCTTCACTTGAATCTTTTGTTGCTAGAACTGCAACTTCTGAGTACATCTTTACTGAAACTAGTTTGTCTTCTTCTTGACTTGTGATACTGACTGGATCGGTTTTGCTTGTTTTTTCATCAACTTGAATTTCTACATTTGAAGCTTCCTTCTCGATAAGTTGTTGTACCTTGTTTTCTAATGACTTCTTGTCCTTCTTAAGATTCTTAATTTGCGTCAGTTGTTTTTCACTGTGGTCTTTAAGTTGAGAAACTTCTTCATTTTTGTTAGTGGTGATTTTGTCAACTTCTCTTTGCATATTTTGTATGGCCTTTTTACTTTCTTGAAGAGTTACTTTTGAGATTTCTTGTATGTCTTCAAGCGTCACTGAATTTGGCTTCAAAGTAACATCCTGTAACGTTATTTTTTTCTTTTTGTGGGAAAATGTTAAAAACTTCTTTTTCGTATTTAGGATAAAGGGATCCTAGAGTTTCCATCTAGGGTGAGCCCAACACAATGTCACTATCGTCAAAAAGTAAGGATTTTACGGTAAATTGAGAGATAAAAGTATAATCCTCAATACTTAGTTGTAGATTATTTATATCGTATTGTTTTTTGTTGAAAAAGTCTATTTTTTCGATTATATTTAACTCGAGAATCACCAATTGGTTGGCAATTTTACGGTTTATATAATTTTTATCTTCGACAAGTGAGATAGCAATAGTGACATCTTTTCTTGCGAGGGTTCCTTTAAATTTAAATAGCACTTTAGCATAGGTGGGTAAGGTTTCTAAAAATCTCCCTTCTTTCAATTCCGCTATAGACTGCATTTCTTTCTCTTTAGAGATTAATTCCTTTTTGTGTTTGTTAATAAATTTGTCAAATGGCACTCGAACTTTTATTTTTCTAATTATATATATTTTTTATTTTAATATTATTTTTTTCTTTAATTCCCTTTTTTCTTGAATGATTACCTTTTAAAAAATCAACCTTTCCCTTTTAAAAAAAATACCCTTTTACTAAATATTCTTTTTATTTTTAATTGTCCCTTTAATAGTTTATAAAAAAACACAAGTAAATAATCCTTCCTTAATTTAATTCACTTATCCTTCCTTACTTTTACTTGGCTTAACCTTAATAATTTTTTCTCCTTACTTCAAAAATAACTCTTATTTTATTTAAACTTTCTAACTTTCTTTAAAATGAACTTCAATCGCTTTTTTCTTTTTCCTTGAATCATTGTGTGACTTCTTTAAATTGATCATAAGCTTTATAACTTGGATTGAGATTACTCAATCTTTTTATAATATCACCGTTGTATGACTTCTTTAAATTGATCCTAAGCTTTATATAAACTTGGATTGAGATTAGTCAATCTTTTTATAATATCACCGTTGTATGACTTCTTCTTTAATTTGATCTTAAGCTTTATATAACTTGGATTGAGATTAGTCAATCTTTTTATAATATCACCTCTTTTATGAGGTATGGCCACTTAATTGTCTTTTAATTTCCTTTTTTTGTGAACGAATCAACAAAACTTTGTTTTTTATTTTTTTAATAAAAACTAAATGGCTTCAACAATCGTGACCGTTTGAAAAATTATGCACCATAATATTTACACACCTCAATATGTTCCTTGATTAATTCGAGGGTAGAGTCGATGATGACATTGAATATTGTGGCTAGGTTTGGAGGGAAATTTCTCGGATTAATTAAATACTACGAATATAAATTTTGTTATGAGAGGTCGTGTGGATAACTATGAATGATGGTTGTGTTTGGTGGAAGCTATCTAACCAGTGATGCGAACGTCAACACTAGTGACAATAGCGAGACAACGACAGACTAGAAGTCAATGGTGGCGAATTTGGCAACAGTGATGACGAGTTGCTACAGGAGGATGCAACAGGGTGGCGAATGGTGACTCGGGTTTTTTCAGCTACTGAAGTTACAGGTGGCTGGACGAGAGTTTTGGCGACGACGGAGCGCTAGAGATTATGCAATGGAATTGACGAGGGCTGGCGGTTGTGGTTTGGTGGAGGTGATGGCGGAAAGGAGTTTTGTGGCAAGGTGAAATCAACGTGGTGGGGCTGCGACTTGCTTGAGAGTCAGGACTCAGAAGGCAACGTGGTAGTTGCTCGACTGGTGGTGTAGCTATGGTGTGCGACTGGACGATTGTGGTGCAACCTGCAGGGATGATTGTGTCGTGAGCATATGGTCAACAAAGCGAGGGTGGCCAGAGGCTGTTGTCGGGCGACTGTGGCTTCAAAATTGATGTCTATCGACAGACGCAGGGAGGAGTACCATTTCAATAGTTTGGTGTCTCATCTAGGCAGCGAGAATGACTGTGTTACTACGATGGAGCCTCAGGTAAGTCACTTTACTCTTTGTTTTTGTTTTGTATATAATTTTTAATAATACTTTTTTCTTATAAGTTTTTTTGTTATGTTTTTTTTTCTTATATCTTTTTGTTTTTTAATAAATTTTTATTTCTATTTTTTCTATAATTTTTTTATTATTAATATTTAACATTTATAAGTATTTTTTTTAATTTCTATATTTTTTCCTTTTTTTTTATCTATATATATATATATATATATATTTTTTTTTTTTTTCTTTTTTTTTAAATATGAATTTTTACTCTTCCTTTCTCTTCCTTTTATTTCTTATATGGCCAAAGGCCTCATGGTGAACTGAGAAACTCCAAACCTTTTAGTGAAATGCTTTCAACAGAAACAAGGTCGACGAATTTTGATGGTCAAGGACCCAGATCAGAGATCATGGCTTTGTGTAGCGGTGAGCGGCTAAAGGATCAAACTGCTCTGATACTAGATGGAACGAACAAAGTTCGTACCTCAAGTCAAATACTTCAGAAGACTTGGAATATGAGAATATCCATTGAGGATACAAGTATATATATTAAATGTATGAATAAGAATGTTTTATCAATGTTACAAATGAGGCCCGCTTATATACCTAGGCAGGTACTTCTTCACGGAAGGTCATGTCCCATCAGGCATGCCTCTTTAGTACTAATTACTAATTAATTATCATTATTTATGATTATTATCTTTTATATTATTTTCTATATATTTTATTCATAACGATCACTTTCCTTTCAGAAGAAAATAGGAGATCCCATACTTATTGCAGCTGACTTACCACCTTCTTACACTTCTTTAATGTAGTAGAGATCTTCATTATGCCCTTTGCCAACCTTAGCTCTAATACCATGTTGAGAAATCTATAGGGAAATAGTTAGGATGATTTCTGATTCTTGATAACTGCATGTGATGTCTTTTTACCTTTTTTTTTTCTTACTTATTCGCTTCTTCACTTATTATTATGTTTGTGTATCATCAAACAACTACCAAAAACAAGAAGAACAACAATAGACAAGAACACAGAATGTAGGCTGCAAGTTAGGGCCAAAACCTCTCCACTTGAGAGGAAAACCCACAAATCTCTTCTCTTCTTATAGATTCTTCAATTGACAAATTCCAAGACCTCTAGACCAAGACCAATACGCTCCAAGACCAAGTCCAACCCTTCCGGATGATGTGCTTCCTTTGTCCAAGTCAAACCCAGTCAAATCTCTTCTAGTAGCACAACTTCGACCCCCGGTTTCGGATTTTCGGCTTCTACTGCAGGTCTGAAATTTTCGGCCCTCCTAGCAGTAGCTGCTGACACATGTGTGGGCTTATTCTAGCCTCCCAAGACTTCTTCAAACCTTCACTTGGATTTCTCCTTCTTCTGGTGCTTGATGATGGCCTAATGTGACCTTCGTTGACCTTCTTTCTCTTCCTTCTTCAAGACTGAACCTGCAGAAGAAAAACCCTAGACCAATAGGAGAAACCCTAGCCTTCCTTTGCACGTGTGAGAGAGATAGCCCAGAAACAAGTCTTCTTCGTCCTCTTCCTTCTTCGCTACCTTCTTCCTCTTCCTCCTTTGCTTGAATGAGTGAGTGATGATTGTCTTCCAAGGAGGTCGAGTTCCCTCCTTTATATATGCTTCTTAAGGTGGATGTGGCTCCTCAAATTAGGCTGACTTCCCAGCTGTCAAGCCGACTTGGTCTTGAAGGGTATTTTGACACTTTTAATGACAAAAATATTTTTCTTGACAAGTTACAATGTGCCTGATGGGGTCTTCAACTTATGACATTGACTCTTTTGACTTCTTGACCTAGGACAAATCCTAGAAGCACTCAATGGGTGCTTGAACTCTAAAATAAAAGACCTTGAGCATGAAACCCATGCTCCAGAAATAATAATAATATTTTTTCTTTCATTTTACAATACACAAGAATCAAAAGTACATTTCATATTTATGAAGACCAGACTTAGTTACAAGATTTAGTGCCCTTTAAACTTCTAAGTTGGATTATAGGAAGTTACAAACTCTATGCATTTAGTACACGTGGAATGGAAAATAAAATGCAAGTTTTGCTTAAAATGACACATTCCTGGAAATGCGCATGTACAGGTTAATGTAAATTCAGTGATGCAATATTTGGTGTCCTTTTAACTTCTAATATGGCCTATAGAAAATTACAAGCCACATTGCCAACATGGAAAGGAAAATAACATGCTGGTCTTGCTTAAATAACACAATCCTGGAAATGCAGCTGTAATTTGGCTATGTGGGACTTTGAGCAGTGGTCTAGACTCAACAATTGACTCTGTTATAGCTGTTAGCAAGTCATCATATAGAAGACAATGTGTGTGACTGTAATACCTAATCTGGTCTCTGATAGATATTTTATATAATTTGAACTGCCCGACCTACCTGGATACACTTGGAACATTAGATAGAACATTTAAATCAAAATGAAGCTTTCCTAACCTTTAGATATCTAAAGGCCCACTAAAGTCTATAAGATGGCCTAAGGTAACACTTAAAAGGAAAATGATCAAATATCAAGTTCAATTAATTTTTCTGTTTGAAAAGAAATGTAAGGGCCAAATAACCTTTTACATTGTGCATTTGTTTTTATGGTTATGAATTAGAAGCATAATGTATCCGGTCAAGTCAGGAAAGGAAGTACATACTCGTCCTTAAATTTCTATTACAGTCAGACCACCGAGGAAAGGATGGTTTTTGTGTTCTCGTGATTGTGAATTAAATTATTTATTATTATCATTTTCCTGCCAATGTTCAAGGATATCTCTATTTAAGCTGCATTTGCCTCCTTCGTTAATTCTGCCAGACACAATGGCATTCTTAAATCTACGCTTTATTATGTTTCTTGTTGGAATGCTCTTCAACTGGTACTGAAGAAATTTGTACAGACTATGACGTTCTGGTGTTTTTTGTCAGTCCAAGCTTCTGTTTTTGAACTTGCTTGTTATTTTGTTCTGCATCTTTATAGATGTTTCACAGGAAGAGCCCAATTGAAGAGGGGAGAAATTTCAGAAGGTATAGTTTTAGTGTACAACACAAAAACAGGGGGAAGATTGACATCTTTGTAAAGACCAATTGGGGGTTTTCATAGTGCTGTTTCACTGAGGTGACTGCAATTGTTGAGGAACAGTAGGATGTGATCAGTAAACAACAAAAATGCAATCCATGACCAATCTGCTTAGATTATCAAGCTGAAATCATCTCTTTGTGAAATCAAACTCTCAGCTGCTCTAAACACAGTTAATGACAAGCTAGAAGAGATAACTATGCTTTGAGCAGATTTGGTCGCTAGCAAAGAGGAATGGACTTGGCTTCTAAGGTGGAGTCTAAGCACTGCCACTTGGATTCTGTTAACCATCGACATACATGGGTAGCCCTTCGAGAATTTTTCTCCTATGATTCAGCATGCCAGCCAGCAGCCCCTTTCATGACCCACAGATAGCCAGCCTCACCTATTCTCCGGTCAGTACACTAATTGTTTGTAATATCCCAAATGCAAATTTAGCCCGATATTGCTTCAGAAACTATGTATTGATTTAAATAATCAATTTGCACAATTTTGAACCACAAATCGACAACGAAACTGGAAATATAATCTGCAACTGAAGAATAAACGAGATAAACATGCAGAAGAAATCAGCCTTATTTTATTAATATACAATAACTGACTGGAAATGGCTGAGATGATGGCCACCCAAAAATATCTGCTACAAAACTGCTTTGGCCTCCAGAAATAAGCTAAACTGATACATGCACTTGTGAATTTTGGATGAATTCACCAATGGTAGAGATGGGTTCTCGCCCACTCTCACTGAATCACCCGAGGGGTTTCGTCCTGGGGCTACTATAGTAGGAAAATGAATTTTCCGATCTACACCAAAGACAAATACTCAAGACCAAGATGTCCCCAAGCGATCTCCTCCTCCTTTTAAAGATTCAATTGATAGATCTCCAAACTTCTAGAAGTAGATTATATTAATATTACTCTAGCAACTCCCCTTTGACTCCAAGTGACTTTTATTGTTATTTTATTTCACGTAAGTCACTTTTGGCCTTTTTCCTCCAATTAATTATTTTCCTCTCCTTTTATTTAATTAAGTGACCAATTATAGTCACTTTTTAATTTGAGAAAATGGTAAATCACTCACCATACTTTATCTAGCCACTAGAAGTCTCTTCTCATCATCACATCTTGTAGATCTTCTCATTCCAATTCCAAAGAGCTATTACATTGAGGTGTTCCATCAAATATTCCTCCCGGAATGCGACCTCACGCGTAATTAATTAAGTCAGTCCCAATAATAACCCCTTTTAATGAAAGTTGTAAAAATGCAATGGAACAAATGGCAAGTTGTGTGGATGATGGAATATTCCAAGTGAATGTCATTGGATTCCATAAAAACTCCTCAAAATCCCTCCGGAACTTTTGATGATGTAATCTTGCACTTGCAGCCTAGTCATCACATACCCTAGAAACCCATCTTGGCCATACTATAGAGGAAACTAAAAATGGGGACATTACATTGGTTTAGCCTATTCATTTGATGAAGGTGGGTCATTTATTGTGAGGTACATTAACCCTTTTTGCATTTAGCTACTTTTATTTAATGTCGAAGAGAATCTAGTATAGATCATAGGTTGAAATTGGATTATAGACCACCATTGGTTGTGTTGTTGTTGTTGATGTTTGTAGCTCAGGCAAGTAATTCTACACAGTTCTAAGTGTCTAGGTATGTAGAAGTCGCCCAAAATCTCCTTAGGACACTTGCTCAAGTGTGAACAAGTTCCTATTGTAACTTAGCCTAAAACATAGGAAAACCACATAATTAGTTATGTTGGCTATTGAGCTAAAGAAATTCAGGAAAAATAGAGTAATTTATTTTAGTGATTATGTTTTAATCTTAGCTGTTAATCTCAAGTCATGCAAGATCTAATCTCGACTGTTGATCACTTTGGAGATTAGGTTTAGGGATTTAGCTCCATATAAAGTTATAAAAGCTAAGGAGAGGAGAAAGGAGAGGAGAAAGACACACCATACAACGACACTAGTCATTGATAGAGGGGTTTTCTCAAGTGAGGAGTGTGATACTGAAGTGTATTGGGTCCAAGAAAAGTGCAATAGTGCAGTGAAGGAGATCTAGATCAACCAAGGAGATTGAGGACATGTCTAACACCTGATTTGTTGGATCAGATCCAAAGTATGTTGTAACTATAATTTTCTTCAGTTGGACCATTATCCCACATGGAAGCCCAAGTAGATTTTGAGTTATTGATGAAGAACTATTGATTGGGTAGAATATGTTTGTGTCACTTATGATCGAGATTGGTGTAAATTTTCTTTCGCTAATTGTGTTAAGAACCTCTTTGTGCATTTATTCAGCAGATCTGTAATTTGCTAGGTTTATAAAGTGTTGCTTGCTGGGTTCATGGAAAATTAGCATGGTATCAGAGCTTGATCTTTGAGAATGATCTTTGAATCATGTAGGGTGCAAAGCTCGTACAAGCAATGCAGCAGTCAGGTTTGGTTGCAAATGTACATGGAAAAAAGGTTTTTTTTTTTTTTTTTTATTTTAATAAATTTATTTTTGCAAGACCACGAAGTTCGTACAATGGTGTCGTGTAATGATTGAGAAATACAACGAAATAATGTTATACAACCAACTCACAAAATAGAAGAAAAGATAGATCAACGACTTAAAAATTATCCTCTTCGAGGGGGAAACCTCCTTTAGATTACATAAATGAACAAATTCTTAGATAATACAAATGATAAGACCTCCTTGGTATATATAGGAGTCTAAGGGGTCACAATATAATCAAAGCCTACATAACAATAATAATGTAAGGGCACAACAATAACAATAGTGAGCTTCTAAGAGGGCACAACAATAACAATAGTGGGCTATACTAACAATAACAATAACTGGAATACGCTAGTATTATAGGGACCTAACATGCCCCTCTCCTTCAAAAAAGTGCTATCCTCAACGTTTGAGTAATTCCAGATGCTTCTGTATAAAATTCTCATCCTCTCATGTGGAGTCTTTAGCGGGTAAGTGCTTCCACTTAATGAGATACCCTGTAATTAATCGATTTCGTAGCTGTCGGGTTCTTGTTTTCATGACTTCTTTAGGCTCAAATATGATTTTTCCTTCATCGTCAAGTTTTGGTAAGACTGTTTGAATTGGGAGCGTGTCACCAATAACCTTCTTTAAGCATGAAACAAAGAAAACTGGGTGTATTCGAGAAGATGCAGGCAACTCCAATTTGTATGCCATAGTACCAATCTTTTGCAACACCTTGTAAGGACCATAGCACTTGGATGATAATTTATTATCCTTCTTAGCTTGCTTGAGAGACATTTGTTTGTATGGTTGTAGCCATAAAAATACCCAGTCGCCTACATCAAAACTTCTTTCATTGCGATGCTGATCTGCCTGTTGTTTCATTCGATTATGCACCAAAGTGAGGTTATCCTTTAAGAGTTAGAGAACTTGTTGTTGATGCTCGATGTGAGCTTCCACTGCTTGCACCTTAGAATTTTCTCTTAAATATGATGTGATGGATGGTGGATGATATCCATAAAGTGCCATAAATGGGGTCATTTTTGCTGAAGTATGGAAGGAGGTGTTATACCACCATTCAGCTAGAGGTAACCACTTGACCCATTGTGTTTGTTTATCAGATATAGAGCAACGAAGATATCATTCCAAACATTTGTTGACTATCTCAGTTTTCCCGTCAAATTGAGGATGATAAGACGAGCTATGAGCTAATTAAGTACCAAGACAATAAAATAATTCCGTCCAAAAATTTCCAGTGAAAATGGGATCTCTGTCACTTACAATAATCTTTGGGTTTCTATGTAGCTTTGAATTGTTTTCATAGAAGCAGTAGCCACTGTAATGGCTTTAAAAGGATGAGATAATGCACAAAAGTGTGCATACTTGGTAAGTCTATCGACTACCACCATGATGACACTCTTTCCTTTAGATTTGGGTAAACCTGTGATAAAATCCATTGAGACCTCCTCCCAACACTGACTTGGAATGGCTAAAGGTAGTAACAGACCTAGGATCTTAATTTTTTCAACTTTATTTTGTTGGCAAACCAAACATTCTGCCACAGACTTTTGAATATCAAATTTAAGAACATCCCAAAAAAATTCCTTCTTGACCTTGTTGTAAGTTTTAAAAAATCCAGAGTGCCCTCCTAAAGGAGAGGTGTGCAATTCCAAAATAATCTTTTGCTTGAGTTAGGAATTCTTACAAAGATATAAGTGATCTTTGTACCATAACGAATCATTTTTCGAGCTAAATGTTTTAGATGTACTGAGATCTTGCTGCAACTTTTGAATAAGTCTTCACACCTCTTTGTCATTCTTCCATTCATCCCTTGCTTTGGTTATCCAATTAGGCTGGGTAATAGAAATGACACAAAGCAATGCTTCCACATCCACATCCTTTCATGAGAGTGCATCTGCAACAACAGTTTTCTTCCCTTTTTTGCAGATGATTTCAAAGCCATAACCCAACATCTTTGTGACCCATTTTTGCTGCTCTTTTGAAGGTAATCTTTGTTCCAAAATGTATTTAAGGCTATCATGATTTGTTTTTACCTTAAAGTGTCTTCCCATTAGGTAAGGTCTCCATTTCTTTAGTGCATGTAGTATTGCCAACAATTCTTCCTCATAAATAGGTTTGTGTAAATACTTTCCTTTGATTGGATGACTTTGAAAAGCAATGGGTCTTCCTTCTTACATTAAAACAACACCAATTCCATTTCTTGAGACATCACATTCCACAATAAAGTTTTTTGTGAAGTCAAGCATAGCTAAAACCGTTGCTTGGCACATTGTCTTTTTAAGATGTTCAAAGGCCTTAGTTGCTTTTGGAGCATCTTTCTTCAGTAATGTTTTTAGAGGTGCTGCTATTCTCCCATAATTATTAACAAACTTGTGGTAATACCTTGTGGACCGGAGAAATCCTCGAAGATGCTTTATCGTTGTGGGGATTTTCCATTCCTTAATGGCTTTAATTTTGTTAGGGTCTACCTTAACACCCTCATGAAATACAATATGACCCAAATATTCCACCTCCTGTATTCCAAAGAAACATTTGGAGTTTTTTGCATATTATTGTTTCTCCTCCAATAGTTTGAGCATCCTGTCAACATGTTGAACGTGATCCTTCCAAGACTTTTTGTAGATTAGTATATCATCAAAAAATACTAACACAAATTTTCTAAGGAAGGGTTTGAAAATGGAATTCATCAAACCTTGAAATGTTGAAGGTGCATTAGTAAAGCCAAAAGGCATGACCAAAAATTCAGAATGACCCTCATGAGTTTTGAATGCTATTTTCAGAATGTCTACAATCTTCATCCTAATTTGATGATATCCTGAATGGAGATCCAACTTGGTAAAGTAAATTGCTCCATGTAATTCATCCAACAATTCATCAATGACATAAATTGGAATTTTATTTTTAATAGTGAGCTTGTTGAGCTCCCTATAATCCAGACACATATGCCATGATCTACTGGAGCAGAGAAAGAAATTTGACTAGGTTGAATTATACCAACCTCTAGCATTTCTGCAACCATACATTCAATTTCACTCTTTTGGGTATAGGGATATCTGTAAGGTCTGATGTTTGGAGGAACACTTCCTGGAGTCAAATGAATAACATGATCATGATCATGAATAGGTGGGAGGCCTTTGGGAATCTAAAATACCTTGGAATGATTGCCCAAGACTTTTTAGAGATTTGGAGAAATAGATAGTTTTGATGTTTGAACCTCTATTGAGCATAATTGTGCAATCACACCCTTTCGTTCTTTCTTCAGAAGTTTTTTCATGCCATTAGAGCTGATTATCTTTCCTGGTTTCCTTGCGATACCCCTTAATTCAACTTCCTTTCCTTCCCAAAAAAATTTCAAGAAAAGTTCTTGAAAATTAAAAGCTATTGTCCCCAAAGATTGTAAACATTGGACTCCTAGTACAACATCAACACCACCCATTGTAATGGAAAGCATTGGACTATTCAATACATATTCCCATATGGTTAGCTTGATATTATGGCACTTTCCAGAGCAATTTATAGTTCCTCCATTTGCAACCATCACTTGACATTCTGGTGTTGGATATAGGAAGCAATTCAATTCCTTGGCTATCTTACAATGAATAAAATTATGAGTACCACCTGAATCAATCAACATTATTACCTTTTTCTTCTTGATATATCCTTCTATCTTGAGCATTTGACGAGTGGTAATTCTTGCAAATGCATTGCAAGATATGTCAGATTTATTTCTTCTTTCTCAGGGGTCGGTTCTTGGTGTATATCCTCTTCTTTTGATGTTTCTTGTTCCTTTTCTTCCTCCTCTTCACAATCTATGTAGAGTAATTTATTCTCAGCACACTTATGACCTTTAGTGTATTTGCTATCACAACTGTAACAAAGGCCTTTTGCTTTTTTTTCCTTCAATTGTTGTGGCGTCAACCTTGTAGGTTGTGGAAGGCTAGGAGCAACAACACTTCCATCTTTATAGTTGTGAGTGGTAGACTTCCTTGTTGCCATGATTTTTCTTTCAACTTTTCTTGCCACCCTGAATTCATTCTCCAATGAATTAGGTTCCCAAAGGCGAACGTCATGTTGGATGTTATCTTTCAAAGTCCCTATGAAAACATCAATCCTATGCTCTTCAGGAATATCAACTACCCTGATATTCAATTTTTGGAAGTGCTCAATGTGCTCCGCCATTGAACCCTTTTGTTTAAGATCTATCAATTGGCTAAAGAAGGTTTTGCTCTTTGTATCCGCACAATGTGCTATCATTTCCTTTGTAAAAATTGACCAAGTGACAAGTGGTTTATGAGAACAATGCCATCGATACCATACAAACTGATTGGGTTCTAAATATAAAGTTGCAATGTGGACCTTTTGTGTGTGTTCCATATCATGGAGATCAAAATATTGCTCCATCTGTAGTATCCATGTTACTGGATCCTTGCCATCAAACTTCCTCATATCGATCTTTGGAATGTGGTGGTTCTTAAACCCAACATTGGAGCCTCTAAAATCATAATTCATATTCCTTTTGTCCTCATCATGATTTTCATGGATTACCTTGTCATCACTGGGAAGCCTTTCTTGCAACAACTTTGTCAACCCTTCCAATTTGACATTCATTGCGTCCATGTCTACTTTAAAACTCCCATATCTGCTTTTAAACCATCTTTCAAGCCTTCCATGTTGCCTTTTATTTTTGCTTCCAAACCATCCATCTTAACATTCATCATTGCTTCCAATTCATTTTTGGTTATTCTTTGCGAGTGCGAAATACTTTGCACTCGGTCTCGTAATTTTGATATATCATGTTGCATTTCTTCCTCTTCTTCATGTGTCATAGTAGAGCTTTCTAGTTGCTTACTAGGTGTTTCCATTTTCTTGCTTCGAGTCATTTTGGAATCAAACAATGATATTTATGCTTCACTATGCCCCTTGAATCACTTCAAGTTGATTTTTCAAACAAAACTTATGCAAATTAAAAAAAAAATACACACTTTTTTCTTCCTTTTCAATTGCTCGATATTGAGGCTATTGTATCTCTGTAATTTTGGATCTCCAACGTCTGAAATTTTTTCCTGTGATAGCCTTTAGAGTCTTCTTACTTGACCTAAAATTAATTAAGATTCTTCAAGAAAGAGTTATGCCTAATCTCCCACGATGACATGATTATAGACTGGTTCAGTAGAGCGAACTTCTACGAAATGCCACGTGTCACTGTTTCGACCTTCGGCTCTGAAAATGATACACAAAAACTAAAGTCCATGCACTTTCAGTCACTTCTTACGAAATTCAAAGCCGATGCTTAGAGAGAGAGATATGACGATTTTCCCTAGGTCACCTGTTTGAGACTGAATTCTGGAGCATGCAAAAACGCTAACTTCCTCGGATCATATCTCCGAAAATTTAGCGAACCAAGATTTGAAATTCGTACATGAGGTTCAACAATATTTCCGCGCCATGTGGTTGCAATTTCTGCTTCTGAAGCTTTGTAGAAAAAAAGTAATAACGAAAATGCTAAGACGTCTTGTTTGAAGAAGCGAAACCCTAGAATCCAAAGCTCTGATACCAAATGTTATACAACCAACTAACAAACTAGATGAAAAGATTGATCAACGACTTAAAATTTATCCTCGTCGAGGGTGAAACCTCCTTTGCATTACATAAATGAACAAATTCTTGAATGATACAAATGATAAGACCTCTTTGGTATATATAGTAGTCTAAGGGGTCACAATATAATCAGAGCCTACATAACAATAATAATGTAAGGGCACAACAATAACAATAGTGGGCTTCTTGGGACACAACAATAACAACATGGGGGATACATGGGCACACCAATAACAATAGGGGGCTACACTAATAATAACAATAAGGGGAATACACTAGTATTATAGGGATCTAACAAATAAATTATTACTTTGTAGAAAAAAGTAATAACGAAAATTCCAAAATGTCTTGTTTGAAGAAGCGAAACCCTAGAATTCAAAGCTCTGATACCAAATGTTATGAAACCAACTAACAAAATAGAAGAAAAGATAGATCAACGACTTAAAATTTATCCTCGTTGAGGGTGAAGCCTCCTTTGCATTACATAAATGAACAAATTCTTGGATGATACAAATTATAAGACCTCTTTAGTATATATAGTAGTCTAAGGGGTCACAATACAATCAGAGCCTACATAACAATAATAATGTAAGGGCATAACAATAACAATAGTGGGCTTCTTGGGACACAACAATAACAACATGGGGGATACATGGGCACACCAATAACAATAGGGGGTTACACTAACAATAACAATAAGAGGAATACACTAGTATTATAGGGACGTAACAAATAAATTATCAATTTGTTTGGATTGTGCAAGAGTTAATAAAAGAAAAGATAGGAAAAGGGGCAAGGGTACTTGTTGGCTAATAGCTAGAGAGATATTAGACCTTGTCGAGAGGCTTGCGCACAAGAATTCGGCCTCACTAGAGCCTAACCGATAATGAGATAGATCTAGGGGTGTTGGACTTGGCCGACAATTGTTAGGAAGTGAGTTTGGAGGGCGACTAAACTGGGACTGTGCAGGTGAACAAGCTGGTGAAGTAGTTGTAGAGCTACTGTAAGACTAGTTGTAGGTTAGGGTTGGCATTAAAGGCACATGCAATGGCAGTGGGTTCACAATAAATCTCGAGATGGGATGCAAATTTTCTCATATACAAATATGCGAAGTTTCTCATATATATAGCAAGGGTGCATATAACCAAAATAACACTAAGTGCAATCCATATTTGAACCAAAAATAAATCAACAAAGAGACTCTAGATGGCCTCTGTAGTCCAAAATAATTCGTACTAAAACAAAGACCTACATATCATCAAAATAATTGTGTATATCTCAGCATCAATATCACCCTCAAAGCATTAAAATAAGATAGAAAAAGCTTAACATGTCAAGTTGATATTTGTTTGAGTGATAGGTACAATTTTACTAGGGTCATGACAAAGGAGTTCAATAATCAATGCCACCAACATTGAGGTACATAGATGGCTTGGTGCTCTTAATTAAATGCCCATTCCATACCCTCATACATAATAGAATCCAATGAAAACTTTGCTATCCCCCCAATGCTAAAATCCTGAAACTGTTAAGTTTGTCGTATTTCGTGCGAGATCTAAAATACTACTTTCTTCATATGAAATCCAATGAGGTCATAACCACTCTCAAACATCTTGAGTCAATTAATGGTAATGTTAAAAATTTAACATTACCATTGATTACATAGCATTAGTAGGGCCTTAGAGTTGAATATTAGGCTTCCCCTCTTATAAATTGTTTTCAAGAAACGTTCAGGGGGTACACCCAACCCTTTTTGAGGGGGGATGCCCACAAGCACCCTTTTAGGGAAACACGTCCCCTGTGAAAATTTCTGAATCTTATACTTATCCAAAAATTTTTATTGTTAATCTGGTTATGCTCCTCCTACTTAGATAAGTTATTAACTGAATAAATTCAGATTAAAATCGAAGCAAAACACATAACAGATCTTCACCAATTCAGATCTAGAACAAGTACATGCACACTTAGACAAAGTGACATAGATATTTTCTGGACAAATAGTCCCCAGAAAAATCCAATGCGGGAAAATCGGTCTTTTGGCTGCTGGAGGGTTATATTATTAAGGATTTTCTGAATATAGCAAATCTGGGTTCCATATCTGGAAAGCTCGACAGAGATAAAATAGATCTGCAACTCACTGGCTGTTTCGAAGCCAAAATAATGACTGATCCACATCCTCAAACGAGATTTACAAGACTCAGCCAAGATTAGGCCTAGAAACCACAGCGCTGCCCTTGAAGCCTCTGCGTCAGCCTCTGAAGCCCCTGCATCCCTCAGCGCTGCTCCGGAAAGGACTTTGTTACCCGAGACTGGGTGACGCAGTCCTTACGCTGCCCCTTACGGTCTCTACGTAACCCCCGAGGGCTTCCAGCTGAATCACACTGTCCTGGGAGGGACTGCGCAACACCTGCGTAGCATAGTTGCTGCCCTCTCTGTTGCTGCTCTCCTGCTTCTCTGCAATGCCTCTCTGAGCTGATTTCTGCCTCTTGCTGATTCTAGAACCTGGGATCAGATCATCCCCTTGGCCTAAATTCCCCTCTCTGCAGCTAAAACACTTCTGAGAATTCTTAGCAAACTCGCCCTAGAATCTCAGCTTAGCTTCAGTGCTCTGCCTCTGTGTATCTTTACAAATGACCCCAAGCCTTTCCTTTATAATTTTCTCGTTGGTAAACCAACGGCCATGATCAGATCTTGAATCAATGGCTAAGATTAAAAGAAAGCTTGATCCGTGTGACATAAGACAATTTCATTACATGTTTAATTAAATTCACTTTAATTATTTAAGTTCCCTAAGTTTAAACTTAGGAAATACATTAAAATAATTAATTAATTTAATATTTCCCAAAACAGATGAAATTTCCCCAATCCTTTTCTGGGTCTTGTAGATCAGGTGCACTCTAGTCCTTCTACAAAATTTGAGAGCTAGAGTACAATTGATGCTACCCCAAATACACAAAATCTCAACACTCCCTCTTAGCATCAGGAGTGTGCTCTAGCAATACATCACACCATGCATTACAAGACGGCATCGGTTCGTGTCGCCTGCTGCTTGCTGCCACCAACTCGCACCGGCCATCGCCATTCGATCACGCTCTGCGCACTCGGGATCGCCATCGCAACATCTCAGACATCGTTAAACTCCCTCTCAATCTGTTGCATTTGTGCTGCCCATAGCACTGCCACTGCTAACTGCTGCACTGCAACTTCAGTTGTTGAGAGAAACAACCGAATCTCCTGCCCAATCTTTGATAGACAATTTAGTTGGGCTGCAACCTCATCACTGAAGCTCCATTGACTGCTAATATATGATGTCATCTGGAGGATGATGCACAACTACAACTCTGCACTGCGTAAGCAGACTCCCTCTGCACTGCTGAAGTCACATCAACCCCTTGTGCTGAAATCTCTCACGTTGCTGCTGAACTGTGCTGTCCTCCTGAAGCCTTCCACGCTACTGCAGCTTTGCTCTGTGCTGTTGAAGTCACATCAGCCCTCGTGCCACCGCTCGCTACACCGTCGCTTCCGCTCGCGCGCTCGCTCCTTCCGGGGCCTTCGTATCCGCTCGCTTCATCTATGATCTATGCACCCACTGCTTCACTTGTCCCGCTACTATCTTAAGGCTGCCATAGCTTGCATGTGATCCAAGAGATGAGCTGCTCAAGGATCCCGCTCTACGACCTATAGCTCCTCTACAGATCCATGTCGCCCCACTTTCTTGGTTCATGAGCTCATGACTGCATCATCTTTTGATCCATCATCTGCCACAATAGCCTTAGAAGAAGAAGATTCCTTGTCCTTTTTCTTTTGAGGACAATGACTGGCAAAATGTCCCATTTCACCACACTGAAAGCACTTGATCTTTGACAGATCCTTCTTCTTCTTTCCCTGCTGCCTCTTTGATGCCAAGGGTGCATCTTCTTCATCCTCCTTCACTTTGCTCAATCCAGAGCTGTATTGCTTCTTGGTGAATCTGCGAAGTTCTTCTTGACGCAGAATTGCCCACAAGCTCTCTCAATTTGTGAGGTCCGCTCTGCCCAAGATACTTTGGACAAAGGTTTCCCACTCATCTGTGACTGCATTGAGAGCAGTCCTGACCATCACATCATCCAACACTTTAGCACTAGTTGCAATCAGTTGATCTTTGATCGAATGCAATTTGAAGAGAAAATGCTCCATGTCTTCTCCCTTGGTCATCATGAATGACCTCGTCTGAGTTTTCAACATCATCTTCTTTTGGATAGATTTTCCCTCATATAGGGAGATTAAGGCTTTCCACATCTCATTAGTTGTCTTCTTCTCAGCTAAGTGTGGTACAATATGGTCCTTAATTCCGTCCATGATCAGCTGCTTGGCATGCCCAGCAGCTTTCTTATGCTTCTGTAGGAGATCTACATTGGTCGATGTGGCCAGAGTTTGCTCTGCATGGTCTCTTAGATTATATGCCTCAAGGACTATCAGGATCCTTTCTTTCCAAACTGAAAAGTTGGAGAGGCCATCCAATCTGTCCTGATCACGCAGTCCATGAGGAGCCATCTGCTCAGAAATGTGTCAGAACTTCCTTTCTCTTTGCTAGAGAACTGGATCTAAGGCCCTTGGCGAAACAGGTGCCTTTTGCTCCCTCTGACAACTGATTTCCCTTCTTGGAAATCTGCCAAATCAACAATGATTCAGCTCCCTTTGATCCTCTAATCAAACTGCAGGTCTCTTTTGGCTAGAAACTCTTTGAGAAGCTGATCTCCTCTCGCTCTTTGTCACTTGTACTTAGGCTAAAAATCTGGAAACTTCAGAAATTTAACCTCACCAACACCCACTAAATTTCTGCAGCTACTTCTTAGCCTTTTTGGATCTGGCGGATTCAGATCTGCATCACATTGGCTGGCTTCAGACCAATCCAACGCTGTTTCTGAGTTACCTCTATGCAGTAATTGGGTGGGCTTGCTAGGAGACAGCGTTAGACTGCATCACCCTTCCCTTTGCGTGAATCTGCCTATGAAAACTGCGTTGTCCCTTCAGATTTGTGTTTTTGCTGCTTTTCTAGCTGCTTTCTGCAACTAGAACCTTCAGTCTCTTGTTGGTGACCCTCCTAGATCTGCAATTGCGCTGATACAATGTGAAAATTTCTGAATCTTATACTTATGCAGAAATTTTTACTGTTAATCTGGTTATGCTCCTCCTACTTAGATAAGTTATTAACTGAATAAATTCAGAGTAAAATTGAAGCAAAACACATAACAAATCTTCACCAATTGAGATCTAGAACAAGTACATGCAAATTTAGACAAAGTGACACATATATTTTCTGGACAAATAGTCCCCGGAAAAACCCAATGCGGGAAAACCGGTCTTCTGGTTGTTAGAGGGTTTTATTATTAAGAATTTTCTGATTACAACAAATCTAGGCTCCAGATCTGGAAAACCCGATAGAGATAAAATAGATCTACAACTCATTGACTGTTATGAAGCCAAAATAATGACTGATCCACACGCTCAAACAGGATTTACAAGACTCAGCCAAGATTATGCCCTTGAAACCCCAACATTGCCCTTGAAGCCTCTGCGTCCCTCAGCGCTGCTCCGGAAAGTGCTGCATTACCCCAGACTGGGTGACGCAGTCATTACGCTACCCCTTAGGGTCTCTGCGTAATCCTGAGGGCTTCCAGTTGAATCATGCTGTCCTGGGAGGGACTGCGCAACACCTGCGTAGCACAGTTGCTACCCTCTCTGCAACTGCGCTCCTGCTTCTCTGCGCTGCCTCTCTGAGCTGATCTCTACCTCTTGCTGATTTTAGACCCTGGGATCAGATCATCCCCTTGGTCTAAATTCCCCTCTCTGCAGCTGAAATATTTATGAGAATTCTTAGCAAATCCGCCCTAGAATCTCAGCTTAGCTTCAGTGCTCTGCCTCTGTGTATCTTTACAAATGACCCCAAGTCTTTCTTTTATACTTTTCTCGTTGGGAAACCAACGACCATGATAAGATCTTGAATCAATGGCTAAGATTAAAAGAAAGCTTGATCCGTGTGACTTAGGATAATTTCATCACATGTTTAATTAAATTCACTTTAATTATTTAAGTTCCCCAAGTTTGAAGTTAGGAAATACATTAAAATAATTAATTAATTTAATATCTCCTAAACCAAATGAAATTTCCCAAATCCATTTCTGGGTCTTGTAGATCAAGTGTACTCTAGTCCTTTCTCAAAATTTGGGAGCTAAAGCACAACTGATGCTACCTCAAATACACAAAATCTCAACATCCCCCACATTGGGGAAATGTTTCCCTTTGCAACTCCTTAAGTTTCCCCAAAAGGGGGATGTGGGGAAATGTTTTCCTAGGCATCCCACCATCTTGAGAGCATGGGAAATGTTGGGAGCACACCCCCCATCCTGGGGGACACGTCCCTTAGAACATTGATTACAAATGAGGGTCCCGTATGAATACCTAGGCGGGAGTGCCTTTTCATTAAGAATCATGTCTTTTAGTTGTGGTTTCATTAGAGGAATTTTTAGGTCTAAATTGGGTTTTCTAAGGAAAATAGTAAACTAATAGTTAAAATAATAAAATAAGATTATGAGTTTCTAAAGAAAAAGAAAGGAAACTACTTTTTTATTGTATTTTTTGTTTATCTCGTTATATTGCACATGCATCGAGTACTTGCTCTACATGCTTCTGAGTATACCCAAATTGAAAAAAAAATGAAAATACATGAAAATTGTATTTTTTTGTTTATCTCCTTATTTTTGAAGAAAAAGAAAGTAAACTACTTTTTTATTGTATTTTTTCTTTATCTCCTTATAACTTTACTCAAATGTTAAGTGTAGACGCCCATTGGATGCAAAACTAAATTGCACATCCAATGAGTATCCACTCTGTATAATTTTGAGTATACCCAAATTAAAAAAAAAAATGTAAATACATGAAACATGCATTTTTCATGTATTTTCAATATCTTTTTACAATTTGGGTCTGCTCAGAATTATGCAAAGTGGGTATTCGTTGGATGTGCAATTTAATTCTGCATCCAACGGGTGTCTACACTTGACATTTGAGTAAACTTATAAGGAGATAAGACGAAAATACAAGTAAAAAAATAGTTTTATTCTTTTCCCTCGAAATCTTTTTCTCTGGGGATGATATCATCATCTTGAACTCTATTGGTTCTTTTAAAGTTAATTTTGTTAGTATGTTTTATTGTTTTGAGCCCCATTTTTGACCTCAAAATTCCCCTAATGGTCCTTTCGTTAGAATGTGACTCCACTCATCTTTAATTTTTATTATTTGTATTTATAGATATTTATATTTGTTACAGCAACCATGTTAAGTTTAATCAATATTGCACTTGTGTTTAGGGATTTACCAGTGTTACAGGAGTCTTTGATCACTCACGGGTACTCACGATTCTGACTATGATCTTCAACCAAACGAGCCGATTTGAATCTCGACGATTCAAACTCGTGTTGACCAAGTTTGACTCGTGGTCAATGTGAGTTTTACTCACGATTTCGGAGATTTGCAGAGGACTCGACGAGCCACTCAGATTCTTAGGTTAAAAGAAACTAGTTGTAGTATGTTCAAGTTCTATATCGTTTTGAATAGAAGAAAATCGTTGCAAAATGTTGGAACTTTACAAGGACCTATAATAATGAAAAAATTCCGTAAATTCATTTGTGATCGTCAAGTGTATAAGTGATCTACCAATGGATATAACGCATTACCAATCCAAACTTAACCCAATTTAGAAGCCATGCTACTGTAACCCCAAGTAAAATTTTAGCAATTCTGCGGTGTTTGTTCACAAAAACTTGGAAGTTTCTCTTCTCATTTGAATCTTTGTACCTGTTTTGAATGTTTTAACTTTTTCCAATACTAAATATATTTTATACTTGAAGCATACATATTGTCGTCGTGATTTTTTGGACATTTATTGATATATGCATTGTTTGGACATGAATTTATTGAATATCAATGAAAAATGTTATTTTTCTTTCTTTTTTAATTCCATATATGTGTATATCTTTATTTATTGGATTCACTGATTTTTTCATGATTTTTTCCTGATTTTTTCCCGATTCAATTAAAACTCTTCGCTCTTTTGCCTCGCCGATTTATTGCTGATTCCGAGTCTGGTAACATTGGAATTTACCACTGAAGCACAGGTTTGGGTGATCACATGCAGCAAATGTAAAAATTGGTGTAAAAGTTAAAACACATATTTGATGAAGTTTAAATTTTCTGCAACCAGTTTCTGTTTTGTGACTGAAAGGCAGGGTGTTCGAGTTAGGTTCAAAATTTAGCAACTTGGATTATTATTTGGTCATTTCTTCTATAGAAAAAGATGTATTTAGTATCATGTTCAATGATGATTATTATCATAAGCGGAAGGATTTTCTTTTATAAACATGAACTGATCTTGACTTTTCTTTGTTATGTTCAACAGGTGAAGACAGTAGAGGGAAATTCAGAACTTCAGGTTCCACCAGGCACACAGCCTGGGGATGTGATTGTGCTTTCAAAGTTAGGAGTACCCAAGCTAAACAAGCCATCTGTTCGTGGGAATCATCTGTTCACTGTGAAAGTGACTATACCTACTCGGATCAGGTTCATATTTTATATGAAAATGCAATGTGTCTTATTTTTTGTGCCATTTGCAGCATCACTGTATATTTTGGTGTTGTTGGGATAACTTGAGATCATTGTTGTATACCAGATATTGATATATCTGGAAGTGAATTATTTTGAAATCTGTATACGAAAATATAAAAGTAGAGGTTTTATTCAGAAAAAATGTTATCTGGTTTTTATAATATGTGTAGGGTTGACTCTCCATACCTGAAACATTATTAGAAAAGAGAAGCAAATAGGTACTGTAGTTATTATGTCTGCACGCATGCTGAACCAATTATGGGAATTTTGTGTTAATGCATGCACTGCCAACTAAGTAGATGATCCTTGCTCCTACAGAGTTTGTTAGAATCTTGATGTCAATTTGTTTAATCTGAGTATCGATCCCATTGTATGTGATCGGTAATGCCTGAGGGTGATAATTGTGGCCTGAATGGTGGTTTCTGCCATGTATTGTATGTCATCCCTGGTTTGAGCCTCAAGGCACCATCATTTTGGTACATTGTCTCGTATATCTAGAGACAAGTTTCTCTGTAGAGGTGTGACAATTCAAATCAATGATGTGTATATGATGCAAATTAGTTAGGGTTAATGGCTCCTCATTGTATGACAGTGCAACGACCAGATTTTGTACATCAGAACTGTTCCTTGAATGTCATGACTCAGCTCAACAGAAATTAGCCAACAACCTAGATTGAATGCTGGATGACAGTAGTCTCAAGTTAGATAACCGTGATTCGTGAAGTTATAACTCTCCAACAGGAACGATAGAGTGACATGTGTTACCAGTGAACCTGCAGATGGTACCTGATTAAATGTAACTGTCTTCATATGTATAATAGTCCTTGTAGCACTGTACAGTTTTGGCTCTTTAAATTTCTCTTTGTACATAGCTACTTGTTGCTCCCAATTGAGGGTCATACTGGTTTATTCAGTTGGAGATGCTTTTTTAATATGACAGTTGATGTTGTCCTTTCATAATGACTGTCCCCAACTAGACTATAGTTTGGCAGAGTATCCCTACTATTGTGCTAGCATTTTGTTGTAACTTTGTACTTCATTCTTTGATTAATGTTTATAGCTTTGTACTTTATTTTTTGATTAACGTTAGTGCGAAGCTAGGGTAGGACGAATATCAGTGTTATGCATTACTGTAGATGATCTTTGTATTGTCTCCTATACTCACACTCACACATTAACATCTTAACCTTGAGTTTCTCCAGAAATTCTTGGCTGTCACCATTATCACCCGGAAAGTCATTCCAGCAAAACTAGAAAGAGGTTGGATAACTGCTAGGAATAGAGCCAAATGCCACCTTACTCTACTGATTTCTTTCTTTGGGTTGGCACTTTTCCAATCAGGGGGGAATTTCCTAATTGATCTAAAGGTATAAAACATGGTTTATGATGGGGTTAATATGACCTTAAATTACTGAACCTAGCTGCTATTATAAATTAACTAAATCAGAAAGCTGCAATTAAAATGTTAGGACAACAAGCTAGATTGCCTAGATAATGCTCTAGATTGTTGAGAATTTGGAGGGCTGTAGGTTAATACAAAATTCTCTTCTTGATAATTACTTGTGAACTTCCTTGGATTACTTATGGTTTTTCTTCATGATCTTGTTTAGTCTTTCATCAAGTCAATTATCAAATAAACACGACACAAACTTACTTTTATTAACTGTGAGAGGGAAGGTAAATCCTAGATTTAGCTTTCTCTCTTTTCTTATCCAGCAGTGACCCTTCCTCTCATCAATCCGCATAATTTTTCTGTTCATGAGCCCATAATTGAATTCATTTTTATCTTCAGAATTATATTCGCACAGTAGTCCACATTTGTCACTGTATATATATAATCGCAGTCCTTTCTGATTATGAGTCCGCATACTCATGCTGTGATACACTGGAGCTATTTGCATCTTTCTGTGTTATTACAATTCTCCAAAACAGATCCGCACTTGACTTCTCTTACTCGCTTATATACAGAACATCCACAGTTTCCCATTTAACTCGCATATGGATAGATGGAATGTTTCCAAGACTGATCGTATCTCTTAACGTCCATTACTTTTTCATATGTATGCTCCGCACTTTCAGATTTAGGAAAATCCACAAACATTGTCTCTATAATCACCGAAACCTTGTTGGATATCACCGCAGTTCTATTTCTGTATTATCTGCACTTCATATTATAGAGACCACCGCAAAGTTGGTTCAGAGATCACCGCAATTCCATTAATAAAGAGTCCGCATTATAATTTCAGTTGACCGCATCATATTTTGCTGTGTCACTTCTGAGAGATCCGCTTTGTTGCTTGGTTTCTAATTGACCGCAGAGGCAGCGTATATATAGAGGCAGTCTTCTTGCTTTTAGGCCGACCATCCACTAGCTGTGAGGTCGACTTTACATTCAATATTTAGGCCGACTTGATTACAGTGAGATGGTGCATTTTCCAGCGTTGATTTTAAGTGTTGTTCCAAGCCATTCATCCATAGCTTCTTTGACAAGATATTGGAGCATTCTCTTGCCTAGATACTTTATACATATGACACTTATTACATTTATATCTAGAAGACAAAACCTAGATAGACATCAAGAAGAAGTCTTACTAACCTATAATAAACTCTTGCTCATGAAAGCCATGAAGCAAGTACAAAATTCATTTTATTATCTTTTGTCTTCTATTTTACATAAATCCATAATTACTTAGTAAATATGAAAACTCCGACTAATGTACCCCCCCCCATCTCTCAACGAGACAATGGGCTACAATGCTGGCAAGACACATGACTTATAGACACCATCGTCATTGTCTCTCCAAGGTGCATACTCAACCCGGGTGTTCCCAAAGTATTACCTTCTTGGACTATTCTTCTCTTGGGTAGCTAGCCCTCAAAGAATATCGGTCCCAACTACTCTTATCTTGAATGCCCTAATACATTCTCAAAGAGTATCGAATGCCAGATGATTACCCAATCCTCCATTTTGTCTACCAAAGTGAAGACTAGAATGATGTGTCTATCTCTCCCTTTCAACTAGGGAGGACTTATTCCACAAGGGAATGTACTCATCCCTATACAAGGAATGTACCTAAGCTCATTCTTAGGAATTACCAAGTTTCTTCCAAGTAAGAAACTTATTACCAGGCTCCCTCTTAACCAGGGACCTCCAGCAGCAATGGTGAGACACCTAGCTGCTCATGAAGAATTCCTGTCCTCGATGTCGTGGATTTCGATATTGAGGAATCTTCAATTTTTAGCTTCATAGGGCACAGATCATCCATCACTTCCATCCGAGTCATGTCAGCTATTAGAAAGTGATTCATCAGACTTTATTTATCTGGTCCATTGTTATGCCATGCTGCTTTCCTTCGAATAATTTCCAAGGATCATACATCCTTTCTCATGATTAGCAGCCCTGCACAAATTTGTCCAGATAAACACATTCATATTAACTTTTAGAACAAAAGTTACCTTAGTGATGATCTTTCACCATGACATCTTCTTGTAGGCATTGGCATCCTTCGTACAGATTGACACATCTCCTAATGATATGTTTTGCCAAGGGTCTTCTTCTTTACAAGACTGGAGTCTACATATCCTCCCAGGAGACCTCCTAGTCACATCTTCTTGGCTTCCGGATGATAACTGCCTCCTGACATGGTTGCATTTCATGATCTCTTCCTTTCTGCACATTCTTCATTCCTAGTAACTTACAACCTCTCTAGTTTCTCATTCATATACAACCACCTCATATTCTATGAGGACATATTATGTTGATTTCATCTGTCCGTGCATTGAGAGATACTCCTCCATAGATCATACTTCTAAATACAGAAGTTCATTACCTGCAACGATATAACATGACTTCACAACATCGAATGTTAGCATATAAATATATACATACCTCATACCCTTTTTCCCTTGAGTCATCCTGTAGACATTTTCTCAAGAATGAAGAGCTTCATTTCCTTGTCCTGCTCCATCAATATGTCATCATATCCCAGAAATCTGTTTCCATGATGACCCTTGCTGTTGATGACTGCTTTCCATTAGTAATGTTATCAGAGAGGTTTTCCTAGAGCTGATTCACCAAGAGCTCTTATCATGCTTTCATCAGGATGCTGCACTGCTTCCTATCATATAACCAATAGAAATCACTTAAAGAAGAAGATGATCTCAATCGTGGTGTACATCCCTTGCTTCTTTCTTAGATTTTCTTTGAATCAAGTTCTTCCTTTTCTTCAAATGTTTGAGTTCTGCAAAACTATTGCCTTCAACTTGTCTTCTTCCATAGGAACCCTAGGTTGATGAGTGAGGTAACTGACTTATCCCATGATTTTGTTACCCTCATGATCATATGAGTTCTTGTTTCTAATACTTCCATGATGTCACATCGCATCAAATCTTAAGCAGGATCTAGGAGCCATAAAGAGACTTATTATGAGGGAGACTAGTCTTAATGATCTCTTACTTCCTTTTTCCATCCACTCCTTCCATCCTTTCCAGTGATATGAACTTTCTTGTACTGTTCATAATTGTTCTTCCAGCTTCTTTTGTGTCTCCAATATTGTTCATGTGAGAGAAACTTAAGAGTTCCTTTCCATGAATTCAAAGGAGACCCTTATTTGTGACTTCAGTTATCTATGAGGACCATGACTATCCTCCTTGTTTCATGCAAGGATCTTCGTTTATACAACCACCTTATGTATCTCCTTTCAAATCGAAGTCATTTAACCAAAATTAAAATGAAAATGAAAGATACTTCCTTGGCAAGTGAAGAGGAGATCTTCACCTTGTTCTTCCTTGAATGATCTTCTTCTTAGGCTGTTCCAGACTTGAGATCACATGTTATCCATTCGTGTAGCTGAACTTTCAGACTGTATTCTTCCAAGGCTGTGACCAACACTGGTAAGTTGAGGTCATGCCATTGAGTTCAACAATATATAAGAATTATCTTTATTGGAGGAAACACCGAATCATATATATAGAATTGAATCAGTATTGTAAGTGCATTTGACTGATCTGTACTCGCAAACTCTTGCTGTGGTAGTATTGAACCATCCATACCGAATTATGATAGTATCATAGTTCTATCACTATGGTAGCACTGATGACCGGAGTCTTGTCTATTTAGTCATGCTGAGAATGTCACTTGTAATCACTGTAATTTGCTCACTGATATCTTTATATAGCTGAAACTATGCTATCCGAGTTCTGCTTCCTTTTTCAAACTTATATACCATCAAGAATCTCAGATTGAGTCCAAACTGTGGGGATGCATGTATGCCGACACTGTGTTCATGTAAGAATTAGTGTATAGATAGTACTTCTTGACTGAGATCCGAACTTGTTTGACCCATGCACCCGAACTGAAGTATCACCGAACCTGTGATGTAGGTGACATGTTTCATAATATTTGTGCTATAAGCACTGCAATGTAACCGAGCTGAGATTGTAACCTGAAGTGGATTTGTATCACTGATAGCCCTTTCTTGTAACCAAATCTCTGATACCATGTTGAGAATTTGGAGGGCTGTAGGTTAATACAAAATTCTCTTCTTGATAATTACTTGTGAACTTCCTTGGATTACTTATGATTTTTCTTCGTTATCTTGTTTAGTCTTTCATCAAGTCAATTATCAAATAAACACGACACAAACTTACTTTTATTAACTGTGAGAGGGAAGGTAAATCCTAGATTTACCTTTCTCTCTTTTCTTTTCCAGCAGTGACCCTTCCTGTCATCAATCCGCATAATTTTTCTGTTCATTAGCCCATTATTGAATTCATTTTTATCTTCAGAATTATATTCGCACAGTAGTCCACATTTGTCACTGTATATATATAATTGCAATCCTTTCTGATTATGAGTCCGCATACTCATGCTGTGATACACTGGAGCTATCTGCATCTTTCTGTGTTATTACAATTCTCCAAAACAGATCTGAACTTGACTTCTCTTACTCACTTATATGCAGAATATCCGCAGTTTCCCATTTAACTCGCATATGGATAGATGGAATGTTTCCAAGATTGATCGTATCCCTTAACGTCCGTTACTTTTTCATATGTATGCTCCGCACTTTTAGATTTAGGAAAATCCGCAAACATTGTCTGTATAATCACCGAAACCTTGTTGGATATCGCCGCAGTGCTATTTCTGTATTATCCGCACTTCATATTATAGAGACCACCGCATAGTTGGTTCAGAGATCACCGCAATTCCATTAATAAAGAGTCCGCATTATAATTTCAGTTGACTGCATCATACTTTGCTGTGTCACTTCTGAGAGATCCGCTTTGTTGCTTGGTTTCTAATTGACCGCAGAGGCAGCATATATATAGAGGCAGTCTTTTTGCTTTTAGGCCGACCATCCACTAGCTGTGAGGTCGACTTTACATTCAATATTTAGGCCGACTTGATTACAGTGAGATGGTGCATTTTCCAGCATTGATTTTAAGTGTTGTTCCAAGCCATTCTTCCATAGCTTCTTTGACAAGATCTTGGAGCATTCTCTTGCCTAGATACTTTATACATATGACACTTATTACATTTATATCTAGAAGACAAAACCTAGATAGACATCAAGAAGAAGTCTTACTAACCTATAATAAACTCTTGCTCATGAAAGCCATGAAGCAAGTACAAAATTAATTTTATTATCTTTTGCCTTCTATTTTACATAAATCCATAATTACATAGTCAATATGAAAACCGACCTTGTTACACTTTTCAACATAGATGATAAAAGTTGGTATGGAAATCCACTAATAAGTGATAATCTCCTGCTGTGTTGCACTAAAAATGTGCAGATCAGCAAGCAAAGACACCCAAAAATGATGAGGAAAAACTATGTAAATGCAGTATTTGATTCAATGGGATGCCTAGATGAATGCAAATTGAAAATGTGCTCTAACTTCTCCGTAACCTTATACCAAATGTGAAGTTTGACAAGGTAATTTAGCCTAAAAACTTAGAAAACACTTAGAGGCAACATCTTTGGAAGAAACAAGTATTCCGTTGTAACTTAGTCTAATCTAACTTGTGTATAATTGAAGATATTCATTTACTACCCTTAAAGTCATGCTTAAAATCAGTCAAATCTGATGTGACCAGTGCCTTGTCCACGAAGTGAAGTCTAATGAATGAGTGACGAAAATGAGTAGGTAATACAAATTATGTGCTTGAATCCCACAAGTTCAATTCCTGTAAAAATTGCAACAAAACAAGTAAGAGTCCGAGCTAAAATATGGAAACTCTCATGCACTTGAACACAGAATATGGTCAACAAAAGAGAACTGATTTGAATTTTTATCTTTATTTGAAGGGGTTGAAAGTGTGAAAATTTCTGAACCTAAGTGACAGAAACCCTACTGCAGTAAATCTGATTTACTTCTCCTACTTGTTTGATTTACTTAACAAATTATTTTTCTGAATTATTCAGTAAAACATCAAAGTAAATACACTGCGGCCTACACAGCTATACAAATCAGAAATTGAAGAAAAAACACATTCAGACAAAGGACACAAGATTTTTCGGAAAAATGTCACCGGAAAAACCCAATGCGGGAAAACCGGTGCAGCAACTCTTTGAGAGTTTTATTTATTATGTAGAATATCTGAATACATCTAGGGCACTAGTAGTGGTTTGCCTCACAAATAAGTTTCATAGCTGTTGTACCTTATCACTTGGAGACAAAAAATACGGCTGATTCAAATCCTTCAGGGATTACTGAATACGAGCCCTTTCTGTCCCACTGGAACCCTCAATGCAACTCTTTCAGCCTCTGCGTCAGCCTCCCTTGCCGAACGCAACATAGGCTGCCCCTGTGTCACCGTGAAGGCCTCTGCTGCCTCTGCGTCACCCAAAGTGTCTGCGTCCCTCTCTGCGTGGTCTTTGCGTCAGCCTGGCTGGGCTGTGTCCCTCCTTGCTGGCCTCTGCGCTGCCTGGTACGGAACTGCCTCTCTGATGTATGTATTCTTGGCCTCAGATTAGAACATCCCTTGCCGATCTGCCCCTCACTAGCACTGCAAGTGCACTCGGAAATTCTCAGCAAGCCACGCCCCAGAATTTCGACTTAGCTCAAATGCTCCTACTCTGTGTGTGTTCTCCAACGGACCCCAAACCTTCCTTTAATACTTTTTTCGTTAGAAATCAACATCCGTGATCTAATCACTAATCAACGACTACGATTAGAGAAAGCTTGATCCACGTCACTTAGAACATTCTCACCACATGTGTAAATTAATTCACTTAAATTTTTCAATTTCCCTAAGTTAGACTTAGGGTCCCCACTAAAAAATTTAATTATTTGAATAACTTTTACACCTGGTGGAATTTCTCCAAACGATTTCTGGGTCTTGGAGATCTCATGTGTCCTAGCCCTTCCACAAAGTTTTGGAGCTAGAGCACATCTGATGTTACCCAAAATCTCAACAGAAAGAACAAAATCTTGGATAGGTGCTGTTACCCAGTATCGTGTATGAGTATTGCTTTTTTTTTAGGGTGGTTCACGTAAACTAAGTGGCCGCTACATCCACGGGAAAATCTAGGTATATTAACCCGAAGGGATCTACCCACCGACCAAACTAGCAAGGCCTAACTCCAAGGGTGTCGAGGAGATTTGACCCTGTGACCTCCCGAAGGTGAGGTACTTAACAACAAGAACTCAACCAATTGAGCTATCCCTTGGGTTTAATTTCCAAGTCATTTCCATTTCACTTGTTTAATTTGAATATTTTTTTGAAGACTCCGTGCCCAAAGTACATTTTAGAGCATTCTTGCACTTTCAGATCATTCAGAGTTCCAGATTTCATTAGGGATTTTAAACCCCTTCTCTCTCTCTTCATTTTGTACTTAGATTCCGCAGCCCTACGGGGATATTGTAAACATGATGTTAGCATGATGAATAAAGCCATGTAATGGGCCAAAAATCTAAAAGAATGTATGGAAGCTATGAAAGAAGAATATGACTCTATAATGAAAAATGAAACTTGGGTATTAACAAAATTACCTGAAAATAAAGTCCCTATAGGATTGAAAGGGTTGTACAAGACAAAATTTAATGCTGGTGGTAGCATAGACAAGTATAAGGCAAGATTGGTTGCAAAAGGTTATTGACAAAAGGAAGGTATAGATTATGAAGATACCTTTGCTCTGGTTGCAAAAATGAACACAATCAGAATAATGATAGCAGTGGCCACTAAATATGATTGGAAGCTACATCAATTAGACGTGAAGTCAACTTTTCTAAATGGGGACTTAAAAGAGGAGATTTATCTTGTTCAACTAGAAGTATTTGTAAAAAAGGGACAAGAACATCTTGTATGCAAGTTAAAAAAGACCTTCTATGGACTAAAATAGGCACCCAAATCTTGGTATGAGAAAATAGATAAATTCTTCTTTTAGCAAGGATTTAACAAAAGTAAACATGATCCTAATTTATATATCAAGTCACATAGAAATGGAGATATAGCATCAATCTCTATATATGTTAATGATCCAATAATAATAGTGAGTGCTGATAAATTGATTAAAGATAAGAAAATAAAGTTATCACATGAATTTTAGATGAAGGATCTTGGACAAATGCACTATTGTCTAGGTCTTGAAGTATGGAGAGATGATGGAAGGACTTTAATCACACAAAGAAAATATACAAACAAGGTACTAAATAGATTTCATATGAATGGATGTAAAGCAATGAGTATTCCATTGGAACAAAATATCAAATTGAGAAATGATGATGGAACAAAAGAAGTGAATGGAACATTGTATCGACAATTAGCTTGAATGATCTCACTACCACTAGACCAGACATTGTTTATGCAGTAAGCATACTTAGTCCATTCATGGCTAAGCCTCGCAAAAGCCATTGGATAGTTGCAAAAAGGGTCCTTCAATATTTAAAGGGATATTTAAAGGGAACTATCAATTTTGGTATTGAATATATTAGTGATTGTAATGTTGAATTACAGGTTATTTTGATTATTATTGGGCCGGAAATCAAGATGACAGGAAGTCCACCACTGGATACGTGTTCAATATAGGATCAAGAGCTATATCATGGAGCTGTAAGAAACAACCGACAATTTCCTTGTCATCAATTGAAGCAGAGTATAAAGCATTATGTAGTGCCACCCGCGAAGCAATATGGCTCAGAAGGATACTTGAAAATGTTGGAGAAGCTCAACAAGAGCCTACACTAATCAAATGTGATAATCAAAGCACCATCAAATTGGCGAACAATCCTGTATGTCATGCAAGGTCAAAGCATATAGACACACAACATCATTTTGTAAGGAAAAAGGTCCAATAAAAGGAAATGACCTAATATATTGTAATACAAATGAAAATGTTGTTGACATGTTCACTAAGCCTCTTGGGAAGGATAAATCTGAGATTTGTAGAAGTAAGTTATGTGTTGTAGAAAATCCAAATTATTTTGTAAGCCTAGCTGAGACTTGGACCAACAGGCATGTCAATTAAGAGTATGTTTGTTTCATATGTATTGTGCTATAGCGTATTTTGTGTGTTCGTCATATGGTTGGAATTAAGGGGGAGTGTTGGAAAACATTAATTCCAACCGACTGACCTTCCACATTAATTGAGTTAGGTAGGAAGTCTCATGGCTTCTAGAGAGTTCAGATAGCTTCCTGAAGAAGCCATTGTCACCAATAATCTAGACAGTCCAGAAGCTTCCTCATCATGTATAAAAATCCTTTTTTGGCAATGTAAAAGTCCAAGATGTTGTGTAATCTACATTCTCTGATTCTAGCTACAATCCAAAACTTTGCACGTGTGAGAGATAGATTGCCCAATAACTCGACTTTGGTCTTCCAACTACTTCAATCCTTCTCCAACAACTTCGCTATCGTTTTTTGCCTCCAACAACTACAAATCGAACTTGTTGAGTGAGTGTGCTCCAAATGAGTCGAATTGCTGCCTTTATATGGTGTTTGTGTGAGGTCGAATTCCCTTGATGAGGCCAACTTGGTGGAGGAGGCATAAATGACCTATTTCAAATTAAAATGAATTTCTTTCTTGACAAATGAAGCCCAAGAAAGATCTATTACATTAGGACATGGACATGGATACTTGACATAAACCCTAGAAGCCTACAATGGAGGCTTTGACCTATAAACAATTGATCCAAGCATGAAACCCATGCTTTAATAAGTCAATTTCTATAATAATAAAATTTCTTTTTCTTTCTTTTGACAAATATATTACATTATGACTCATAGAATTATGAAGACCGACACTAGTTACATTCTTCAACACTCCTTTCACCCACTACTGCTCTGTAATTCTATCTCTCCAATAGAGGATTGAAATAATTGATTTCAATAGGCGATGAATGATCGAGGTGCTTGCGCACACAAGTTCTCATTGTGTGACACGATGATGTTAATCTACAACGGCACTGTTCCCTGTTGAAATGTTTAGCTATGGTCGGTCTTCATACTCCCATGTAAAAGCTCAAAAAGAAAATCTATTTATTTGTTCTCAAGCATATTTTTCATGCATTATATTTGTCAAAAGAAAAGTCATGAAAGGATTGTTAGTCATGGCTTTGCAAAAGAATAACATTGAATTTTTATAGTCTATTTATGTGTCCTCCGAATTACCAAGTCAGCTCTCCAAGTGTAAGGTCGGCTCAGCTTCATGTGGCACCCATACACATGACTATAAGGTTATAAATATCCCATACGTATCCTCCCAAAATGGTACTTCAGATAATCTTAAATATCTCTGCAATGCGAGGTCTATCTGAGGTTATATATCTCTGTGGAAGGCGAAGGTTTGAGGCAGATCTCTCTGTGATGTGAAGTCTCTCTAAGGAAACCCGAATTATCTTTATGGAATGTGAGCCTGTGACAGATGTAGTGGTCTGAGGCAGAGGGCGAATTGTGGCTTGTGACAGACCCCAATACAGATATTTTGTGGACCAAATTGATGCATATTTTGTCTTGGATCTTGGATGGTTGTCTTGGCATTTAGAGGTTGGTTATACTGGTCAGTTCATGTCATTAATGTCTTGTTGAAGGATCTCTCTAAGGAAAGGATTGCTTGCTGGGTTTTTTTATCCCTAGTGGGTTTTCCCAGGATAGACCTTGTCTCTTGTTCTTGTGCATTGTGATCTTTGCTTTTCTGTCATTGCTATTGGTTGAATTTCTGAAGTATAATTGCTTTATGATAATTGTAAAAGATAAAAGACTATAAAGTTTAAACACAATCATAAGTAATTAACGTAAGTTCAGAAATAGTGCTAATCTTCTATGCACTCTTGTTTTTCAACATTCCAAACCTTCTCAGTCCCTTCTGAGACAAAACTTCCTCTTCTTTGTTGCCATTATTCTTTCTGGATATTTACTATCTTAACAACAGAGACACTTTCTCTTTATGACAGGACTTTGGACAGTAAATCAAACACAGTGAAATCATGTTGATTCTATTAACATTGAAAGGTAGTAGTTACAGAGGAAGTACAATGGCCTCACTTTCCAAGCTTTTCTCTCTGAGTCTCTCTCTCTAGACTCTGTCTCTCCAAGCCCTATCTCTTCTGAGCTCTTCTTTTGCTCTTGGGCCTCTTCATGCCTCTCTTTCACAGTACACAAGTACACATATATAATTGTAATTGCTGAGAGAAATATCTTAATAGAACAAAAGATTTTTGGACATCTGTCCAAAATTGTCTGCCACCTAAGCTGGGCATTTGTCAATATTTACAAAGGACTACTTGGCCCAAAATACCAGCTCAAGATATCCTACTAATCTGATAGTCCAAATTCCTCCAGAATTAGGACACTTGGCTCTACACCAAAAATCCTTCTAATTCTAATTTATACAAAAATAAAAAGAAGAAAAGTAAGGTGTCCATCTAGAATTTAAATGACCCCCTTGCGGTCTTAAATAAAATGAGATGCCTGGTGTTGATGCTCCTGCATCAATTTGGAGGTCCACACATGCCACTTGGTGATTGATTTTTGCACATTATTCAGTGGTTTTGTTTATGGGATTATTTCCTTTGGAAAATATTGAGGAGGATGTTCAAGTTTTGATATGATCTCTCACCTAATTAGAAGATGCATTCCACTTCACTTGGCTTAGCTTGATGGAGATTTGAACACGTGGCATATTTTAGGTTTCTAATGTTTTGGGTAGTATGGTTCATGACAAGTAGTATCAAAGTAGGTGACTCTTAAATCAAGACCTTCAAGGAGCACCCTTGAATTGCATAATTATAACTCTTGTTAGAATCATCCAACTAGCTTTTGGGGCTACTTCAAAAGTGTTTACACTATGTTTGGAGTGCTTGATGAGATTTTGGTACCGGTGTATGTTGAGTCCCTAGATGGTCTAAAGATGGATTGGCATGTGAGGGATGGTCCATGATGGATTTGTATGGTGGAGATGACTTATTGACTGATTTCTTGACTTCAATTAGGTGTTAGCTTGGTATTCTTCCCTTAGTTGTTAGAGTTCTATTCATAGTTTCATGGATGCCCTTCATTGTGGCTATTTGGAGAGTTCATTTGCTTGGGGAATGACCTGCGTAGGAGGAACATTGTGCATCTTGAAGAAAGGCAACAAGCCCTCGATATTTGGGGTTGCTTGGATTTCTATTTGAAGGTTTGAAGTTGGCTTGGGGATGCCTAGGCTACAATAGTGTTCTTGCAAGCACGGTTGAACCAGTGAAATATATTGCTTAGGAGGATTTATGGAGTATGTGGAGGCTAGTTATGGATAGATGCGGACACATCTTATGTAGCTACATCGTCTTGGAGCCCTTACTATGCACGAGATCACCTTGAAAAATGACACATTTATTTTGGAGCAGAGCGTTTCACTTGTGTGGGCCTACAAGTGCTCATTGTAGGTTGCTCGTAAGGGCTTGGACCCACATTGTATTGTTGGTCTCCCCTACCTCAGATAAATAAAGGTGAGAGTCCTCATTCATACATCATTGCGTTAATTCTTATATTCACTTGAGTTTGTTGCATTTGTTCTCTCTCTCTCTCCCCCCCTCTCAATCTTCATTTTTACTATCCATCTCTTTTGAGTCACTAAAGTTTCATTTTCTTGGAGAATTTTGGAGCATCTTGGAAGTCTAGGGTTAGGGTTTATTCCTTGGAGATTTGAGATGAATGTTTTGTGATAAAGCCCTAAGGAATATTTGGTGGAGAAGAAGAAGAGGAAGACATCGTGTCTTGGAGGATTTTTTGCAATGATTCTTACATGTAGCTCCTTAGTTGAACTAGGGTTTTACCTAGTTAGGGTTTTGAGAGCTAGTGGATTTGTACTAGCCTTCAAAGAGGGCTATGGTATTGGTATGTACTTGAACTTCGTATAGACTCTAGAGTATATTAACAAAGTTTTAGACTGTCCAAAACCTGTTCAATTTCCAGATTTGAATTTTAGCCATATATGTTCTTCATGTATTGTTATTTATACTTATATATGTCTTGATGATTTGGCATAAGTAAAAGGACAACTTGTTGAGTGATTTGAGTTCATCATTTAAGAATCTAAGGGATGTTTTTCTGATGCTATTTCTATTGTTTTGCTCAGGTTAAAACTGTTGTAAAAGTGAATTTTTAGATCTGGTTTATGTGGGACAAGTAGCCCTAGAGGGTTAAAAGTTGAAACATATCAAAATAGTTGGGTATCTTTTCTCTTTGACTTGCCTAGAAGTTTGGACTGCTAGCTAAATATTGTTTTGAAAATATTATTCATGTCGGAAACTTGTTATTTTCAAGTAGGTCAGCCTTATCATATCTCTTTGTGTAGCTTTATCCTCTGATGGCATGTCACATCTATTCACTTTGCCTTTTGGATATCTGAGTCAGGTGTAGAATAAATCTCATCGATGGCTAATGTGTTAATTAAAACTCTGCTTATTATCCTCATAACTTGTAACTTTTGTCAATGATAGTTACTACCATATCTCTTTGTGTCGCTTTATCCTCTGATGGCATGTCAAATCTATTCACTTTGCCTTTGGGATATCTGAGTCAGGTGTAGAATAAATGTCATCGATGGCTACTGTGTTAATTAAAACCCTGCCTATTATTCTCATAACTTGCAACTTTTGTCAAAAATAGTTACTTCCATTCATTGGTGTTGCTCGTGTAGAGACCAAAATATTGAACTGATTTTAGTTTTTCATTTCCTGTCTATACTTTCAGTGGAAGAGAGCGGGCATTGATTGAAGAACTTGCAAGCCTTCAAAATATCAGGGATGGTCGTGCTGGTGTTCGTTCTGCACGCAGGCCTCAGCGTAAGAAGAATATGCAGAAAAGCCGCAAAAATACATATAGGGACTTTGCTGGGAGAAGCATTGGATAAATTCCAGGGTAACTTATCAGATTAGTCTCTGGCAAGTGACCCCAGAGACACATAGGTCTATGCTAATCAAGGATGACCACTGTCATTCTCCGTCTCTAGTAAAAATTTAGATCAAGTTGTTGCTTTGGTAGAGTAATCATGTATTTTATAATTAAAGATGGGTGCTTGGGATTTTGTTTCTCTCAGATTCAAACCACCTTAAACTGTGCTGGTGAAATTAGTGAAAGTAGCATCTGTTATTAAAGCATGCTTTCAAAAGAGCTACTGAACATGCTGATCATGCAGAATGAACTTGCATCTGATTACCTGACTGGAATGGTATTTGTGCAGGTAGCCAGAGTGAAAAGGTGACTCCTGAAATGGCAGTGGACTTGAAAGATCAGGATCAACAATTAAAGGAGTCCAATGGGATATGGGGAAAATTAAAAGATATTGTTGGGTGAGAAGCCTTCTTCGCTTACTTTTAGTGGTTAACATTGTGTACTACTTTCATATGATAAGAAACCCATGTCTTCATGTTTGAACAAGATTAAGGGCTATGGGTTTGGGGGCAAGCTTCAAGGATGTTTTGAGAGACCATGCAAATTTTACAAGATGGCATTAGGGGCCAGTATATGGGACCTCACAAATATAGGAAAAAGCAATAAATGATAGAATGCAATCAAGTAATGCCTAAATTAGTAATAATAATCATAGATAAACACCATGCAACATCAAACTAGACAAACAGAAGCAGGTGAAACTTGATTTTGTCATTAATAAATCAGAATGAAAATTCAATGATACATCCATACATTGTGATAGTCAAACATGATTCAAACAAAAGAGATCAAGGAACAAGCCACTAGACAAGAAATAGTCTAGGCTTGGGCTTCTCTTTTCATGCTATGAATTTTTTTTTGAGCATCATCCGTACTAGTTCCACCTCACTGCTATTGCCAGACACTTCAAGCTTATAAAAGATTTGTGTAGGAAAATCTCTTATAGAATGTAATGAAGTAATTACTTAGTAATACCATTCACAGATAAGCACCTTGCAACACCAAACTAGACAAACAGAAGCAGGTGAAACATTGCTTTTGTCATTAGTAAATCAGAATGGAAGTACAATGATACATCCATACAATGTGATAGTCAGGCATGATTTAAACAAAAGAACAAAAGAAACATGCCACGAGGCAAGAAATAGTGTGTGCTCAGACTTTGTTTCCATGCTTTGAAAAAATTATTGAGCATCATCTGTACGAGTGTCTCCTCACTGCTATTGCTAGACACTTGAAACTTATAAAAGATTTTGTTAAGTTGGGCCACAACCTATCCATGCTACAATTCTGTGTGGAGAGAGAATCCACTTGGATTTATGAGTTTGGGAATGAAAGTGACATAAACTTAGAAACAATATGCGTTGAAAAATGTAACTAGTGTTAGTCTTCATAATGTAATTTTTATCATTTACATATTTATTATATTCATTATTATTATTTTATTTTTGGTCCAAGCTTGTTCTTCATGCTTATAGAGTCAATTGAGTCAAACAAAATTTATTATGAGTCAAAAGAAATGTATTTTGAATCGAGCCCCATTTGGACCTTTTGTAAAGAGAAGAAAACGAATTTTTATTTTGAGTGAAACTCCACAAAAATGGTCAAAGTGGTCCCTCCTTGAAACTAGTTGGCCTGGGCCTCCAATAGCCACCTATTCGACCCTCCCTGACAGCTATATATAAGAGACAGTTCGACTCATTTGGAAATCATTCATTCACACACAAGAAGTACATCCGAAGCATGTGAAGGAGGACAAAAAGCAGAAGTCAAAGGAGAGAGAATTGAATTCAAAGAAGAGATAATTTTACTTGACCGAATTTCAGATTTGAAGGATGAATTTTTTCTGTGCTACTGCAGCCCCGATATTTTAGGGACTGAAATTTTAAGAGTTGACCAGATTTGGAACAGTTTGACCATATTTGAGTTTGACATTGGAGGTGACTTGGAGGAGGGTTTGAATTGACATTTTCGTCGCATTTTTGGTCTTGGTCTTGGATACCTCATTTTGATCTTATAGAATCTATAAGACCAAGAACAATACAGATCAAAATGAGACCAAGACCAATATCACAAGCTAAATTAATGTGGGCTATAGAAAAATCTATACGGAGGGCAGCGACTGGTAGTGATAGCTGGTTGATGGCACGGTACAGATGGTATAATGCATTGGTAGTTTGAAAAGGTAAACAGACAGAGCTTGATTGTTGCTGGTCGTATGTTGTCCGTACGTCGGAAATGGAAAATATGGCGGTGGCTTAACACCACGGAAATGATGGACACTACGCAGCGCGCGGAGGGCTTTTGACCCACCGTGGTCACTAATTGTGGTCGATGGCGGCAGGATGGTGGAACGACAAGTTCTGCAGGACAAAGCGAGGATGGGAAAGTGTCTTTACTGTGATTTGGGGATGCTGTCAGCTGCAATAAATCTCTTTTTTTTTAATTTAATATTTTTCTATAAATCTCTTTTTTTATATATAATTTTTTTTGCTTTTTGTTTTTTTAATATGGCCAATGGCTTGATGACAAAATGGAGAATCTCTAAACAATATTTATGTGGCTAAAAGCCTTAGTTGCAACAACAAGAGGTTTGACGAAAATCGATGGCCAAAGGCGAGATCATATTGTCTCTATGCAGCGGTTGAACGGTCAGAGAATTGAATAGTTCTGATACCCATGTTGCGAACAAGGTTCGTTTTTGCTCTGATACCAATGGTACAAATAAATTTCGTACTCTACAATAATCTTTAGAATACGTCGAAGACGAAGACATCCATTGGAGGACTAGTAATATATTAATATAAAAATGCACTGAATGTGAAAATTTGATCTATGCCCTGCATGCATCCTACACATGGAGTTTCAGACTCATGGGAAGTACCTCTTATTTGGCCAATGAGATGGGAAATGTGGATGGAGACCGATAGCATGATTGATGGATGCATCGGGGATTGCCGTACTCTCTCTGTCTAGGATGGGATGTGTCCAACACCTTGATCTGGGATTAAGTCTGATGAGGTTCTTACCTCTAAACTGACTTCGGGTCAGTATGTGACTCTCTTGAGTCCCATTGAGGTTTCAACCTCTAAGCTAACTTCGAGTCAGTAGAGTGTGATGTCTTTGTGACTCACTTTCATTGTGTAAAGAAGAGCCAACAAAGCATGTTACAACAAGATGACACAGGAGTGCAAGATGATATATGATAGTAGACTATGGTACTATATCAGAGGATTGCACAGGTGGATAGATGGAGTTCTCCCTAGTTGAGAGGGAGTGTTAATTTTGGGTAACTAGGTCCAAACTCCATGTTGCATTGCTCATATGATGATGATGATATTTTTGTTGGATTCCTCTTTTGGAGAGGTGCAAGATTGATCTAAAGATCATCTTGTTTGGATGAGCAAAACTTATATTTTGATTTTATTTTCCACGTGCAGATTGCCAAGGTCGGCCAGATTTGTAATGTAGGCTCACAAGCCCCAAAAAATGTGTCACACATGCTCATTTATGGATATAAATTGGAGAGAGATGATGCTCATTTCATCATCATCTCATCACACATTTTTCATGATCTAATTGGTTCATACAGCCTAGAAGAGGCTTCTCTCTCTCACACGTGTGAATCTGAAGCTGGAGAAATTCAGACTGTTTTTAGGGCATTCTGGACAAAGTTGACCAACATTGACTTATGGTCAACCCTTGAGCTTTGACTATGATTTGAGGACATAAATTCTGATTTTTGGAGGCCCACATAAAGCATTGGAATCCAAAACTCTCGAAGAAATCTTCACCGGTACGAAACCAGATGTTTCTCATTTTAGAAATTTTGGAAGTCCCGTATATTTTCATTTGCCAAAAGAAAACAGAAGCAAGTTGAATACTTTTGGAAAGAAGGGAACATTTGTGGGCTACAGTGAAACTTCAAAGGCATATAGAATCTATGTGCCTGGTCAAAGGGAAGTGGAGATAAGTCATGATGTCACCTTCGATGAAGAAGCTGCCCTTGGGAAGGTTAGAGATCTTCCTATTTCAAAGGAAGACAATGTTGATGATACAGGAAAGCAGGAAGAACCAATGCGCAATGTTGAAGGTCTGATGGATCCTATTGATCCACCTCTTGGTGAGCCCTTTTCTTCAAAAAGAAGACCCTCATGGCTTAGAGACACTCTCGAAGATGCCGAGAGACATATTGCACCAATGGGGACATTCCGTGAAAGTAAGAAGCCGAACAAGTACCAAGGGTACTTAGTTGCCATGAACACCATTGTTCAATCTTAGCCAAGATCGTTTGAAGAAGCTGTGAAACACCAAGTTTGGAAGGATGCAATGAACGAAGAGTATGAATCAATCATGAAGAATGATGTCTGGGATGCTGTCTCTAGACCAAAGGACAAGTTTGTTGTCACCTTGAAATGGCTTTACCAAATCAAACATGGAGCTGATGGGAGTGCTGAAAGGTTCAAGGCCAGGTTCGTTGCCCGAGGCTTCTTGCAGAAGGAAGGTATAGACTATGATGAGATATTTGCACCAGTTGCCTGATATACCACCATCCGTTTGATTATTGCCCTTGTTGCCTCACAAGGATGGAATCTACATCAAATGGATGTCAATATCGCCTTCTTGGATGGTTTTCTTAAGGAAGAGGTCTATGTGGAGCAACCTGTGGAGTTCGAAGTTCGAGATCGAGATACACATGTATGCATGTTGAAGAAAACCCTCTATGGGTTGAAGCAAGCCCCTAGGGCTTGGTATGAAAGGATCGATAGCTATTTGATGAAGCTGGGATTTACTAGAAGTGAAGTTGATCCGAACCTTTACTTTAAGGCTGATAATGACAACCCTCTCATTTTAGTGCTCTATGTGGTGATAGGTGCAGACCATCTCATTCATCAATGTAAGAGGGAGTTGGCTTTTGAATTTGAGATGAAAGACCTAGGACTGATGCACTACTTCCTAGGCTTGGAGGTCTGGCAAAAGCCAAGTGAGATTTTCCTTTCTCAAAGAAATATATATTGTGAAGCTGCTTGAAAAATTTGGGATGGTGGACTGTGTTGTCACACAGAATGTCTAGGCACCGCGACAACGACTCAGATCAGGGGTTGTCACCCTAATCCCCAATCTCTCTATTTAAGTTGTCTCCTTATAGCAAACTAAGGGGGGTAGACCCTATGGAAATGGAATGAAGGAGAACCAGTTGGAAACCAACCAATTTGGGAGACACGGTTAAACGACCAAATACTTGTAAAAGATCTAGCAAGATTAAATGATTTGATTGAATTGGAAAGATTAATACCAATGCCTTATGGAGTCAACTATCCTGCTAAGGAAATTACAACCAAGTACTTGATGAGAAACTGCTGCTATGCAATGCTAATTTAGAATGTGGAATGCAAGGAAAACGATTTGAAGGAGGAGCGAGATGAAGCAAGCTTCGAAGATGAGAGTTAATGTTAACAAGCCTAAAGCACTTAGATTATAAATAATTTGATCTAACCACTAAGTACTTAACCGAGAGTGTCAATTATGAAGATGCCCAAAAGATTACTCGATTAAAAGATATACAGATCCACAATAGAGCTCTCAAAATCAGATCTCGATCACACTTACTTGAAAAAATTTCCCAAACATTACTATTCAATAAACATCCAATATTCAAGTAAATGAAACAAGACTTAATTACACATTTTAATCTATAGATAACGGTCCAAAACTTAGATGCCAACGATCATTAAACCCAATTGAAGCATATGAAATTTACTAGCACTTAAAATCTCAGTAATTATTCATCAAGGAAAACCATAAGATTTAGATGCTAAATAAACACTTCATCAAGTAATATATGGATTAAATGATATTCTTAAAATAATGCAAATCCAAAAAATTAAATTTTCTACTATAGTCAAGCTTAGGATATATTCTTCAATAAGATTTCAGATCTGAAATATAAATTGCAACAGTTATTTAAACCGTAGATCAACAAACAAACGATACTGACATCAATGCCCAAAATGACTAAAAATAGTAAAAATTGTTGAACTTTGCTATGTATAATCTATTAATTATTATTAAATGTTATTGCATTAGGTTTATTAAGCAAAAGGGCATGATCAAAGATCATGCCCCTTCACCAAGAGACACCATAAGGCTGTTTTTAAAGCATTGGTCTCTCCCAATTGTAACCATCTCAACTCATTCTTCACACAGTTTATATAATAATATTTGCATCCTCAATGGATATCTTGATATTTCAAGTCTTCTGGAATATTTAACTTGAGAAGGAACTTTGTTCGCTTCATTTGGTATCAGAGCAGTCGATCTTTTGGCCGCTTACGTTGCACAGAGCCACGCTCTCTGATCCAGGTCCTTGACCATCAAATTCGTCAACATTGTTGCCGTTGAAGCGTTTCGCTAAACCTTTGGAGTTTCTCCACTGCTACTGAGTTCCTCAGAGGCCCTTGGCCATTAAAAAAAAAGAGAGAAGGAAAGTTTAAAAAAAGAAGGAAGAAATATATATATATATATATAAAATAAATAAAAGAGAGAAGGAAAGTTTAAAAAAATAGGGGGAAATAAATTAAAAAAAAAAAGATTTAAAAGAAAATAGTTCCAAAAGAAAAAAATAAAAAATGGTTTTTACATTATTGATAAAAAGTGCATGATAAAAAAACTATACGTAAGAGAAGGAAGAGTAGATAAGGTTATTTTGATTCTTCTTTAAGTGGTTTACAAGCTCGTGGTTTTAGAAGCCCATGGCATTTTCAAGGTAAAATAAGAACAAAAGGAATAAAAAATCTCTGTGAATGGTAAGTTTACTTTTACGTGGAGAAAATTAACCGAGTCAAATACACATAAGTGGACATATATTTTATAGGTGAATATATGTGAATAGCTACGTTTCACTAGGGTTGTAACCTTTCAACAAAAAAGAAGAGTTATAAAAAATAAATTGCTAAAATATATATATATATATATATATATATATATATATATATTATGAAAGTCAAACATCTTCTTAGTAATTATAGAAGATTTCATAAAAAGAAATCAAGGAAGTAATTTAAAAAAAAATCGGAAGGAAAAATATTATTAAGGATTTCTTAAAATATTGAGCAATCATTATTAAAGCTCGAAGGTATATTAAAGGAAAAAGAGGTTATTAAAGGTTTAAGTATTGGAAAAGTGGAAAAGGAGATAAATCATTATATTCTAAAGATTTTATTTAAAAAAGGAATATATACATATATAAAGAATTTGAGCCTCTTTTAAAAAAAGAATATTAGTGAAGGATTCCTTACAAAATATTCCAAAAGACTTGAAATATGAAGACTTGAAATGATGGACAAAGACCTCTAATTTATAGATTAAAATCTCCAACGGCTAGTTCATTTAATTCCTGTCAAAGTAATCTCGATCGTAAAAAAGGATTTGATTATTTTTTAATCTCGTCCGTCGAAATTATAATTTTTTGAGGAATTTCGAAATTTTCAACTAATTCATTTTTAATTAACTCAAAAATAAAATTTTTGAGTTAACCACCTCAAAAAATTGACTTTGACTTAACTACCAAGGCCCAAGGGTCCAAAATTTCTCAAAATTTTCAATATTCTCTTGGCCTGGGACCTTTAAAAATTTATTTTTTAGGGACCCACGAAGAATTTAATTTGACCTAGGACATAAAATTAATTAAATTTCTGGCTTAGGATTTTTAATTTAATTTGGCCAGAAAATTTAATTAATCGATTAATGAGGGGATTAATTATTTTTTCCAACCCTCTAATACTTTAGCCATGGTGTCTAACTGTGAGATACCATGCACTAAAATATTTTACAACAAGATATTACAATTTGACACATGAAAAGGGGAAAACCCATTTGCAATAGACCCTCAAATAGCTACCCAATTCTGCGACTCAAAACATGATCTAGTAGACCAAATAGTTTGTAATAAATAACCTAGCCAATTAGCTAGGATTATTGCCAAACTACTTTTACAAAGACTCGATAGAAAACACTAGGACTCACTTAGAATTTTGACGACAAAATCCACCCTAGCTTTTGGGTGAGGCTGGAGGGAAAAACTCTGCCGATCACTTGTTTCGAGAAACACAAATGAATCAGTGAGACAAAAAACCTCCTAGGATAGAAATCGTCACCAAAATACTAGGCTTACCTAGGTTGTTACATAGATGATGGTCTTACTTAAATCATTTACATCATAAACATGCAGAATGGGTTTACATCGTTTATAAAACTGTCGAATGATGATGGAATCTGAATGGCATGAATACCTCGAACATGATAAATCCCATTGAAAAAATGGGGGTGTACTGCTATGCGGTCGTTGAAACAAAGTGGTCAAGAGACTGCAAGTCCGTGACTATTCCGATGGAACTCAACTTTAAGAAGCTATACGGAAGTGCTGTTGGGTCTGATTTGGGAAATCCTTTTGAGTATCATCAACTTGTGGGGGCCCGAATGTTCTTGGCGAACTCCCGTCCGGACATATGTTTTGCAGTGAATACGTTGAGTCAATTTATGGTTGAGCGTCATCATATACATTGGATTGCTGCCAAGAATCTTTTGAGATATCTTTGGGGCACAATCAACTATGGATTGAGATACACTGCCGAGAACTTGAGGCTCCATAGATATACTAATGCTGACTGTGCTGACAGTGTGGTGGATCGTAAGAGCACATTTGGATGTATCTTCTCTCTAGGTTTTACTTTGATATCCTGGATGAGCTGGAAGCAGAAGTCGATTACTTTGAGCACCACCGAGGTCGAATACATTGCAACAAGTATGGCCTATTGTGAAGCTGTTTGGTTAAGGAAGCTCTTTAGTGAGCTGTTTGGGCATGTGCTGGATACCACCGTGATCAATTGCAACAAACAAAGTGGGATTTGACTTTCAGAGAATCCCATGTTCCACGACCGCTCCAAGAATATTGATATCAGGTACCACTTTATCTGGGATATAGTACAACAAGGCGTCGTAAGGCTCCATCACATTGACACTGATGAGCAGGTCACCGATATTCTCACTAAGCCCCTGAGGAAGGTCAAATTCTTAACCTTCCATGAGAGACTTGGAGTCGTGGACATACCCTCCTATGAGCTCTGGGAGCTCCGGGGAGCTTGCGGGTACTTCTTGAAGCCATGAGTGACCATAGGGTAAGGTTCGCCTTCCCTAGTGGTGCGTTGTGTACAGGGTGAATGGTTCGCCTTGCCCTGTGATACCCCCATTGTTGGATGATATATGAGCAGGTTCACAATCTCTTGTTGATTCTGCAACATACATCCTACCTATGTAGTCTAGGACTCATGGGAAGTACCTCTCATCTGGCCGATGAGTTGGGAAATGAGGATAGAGACCATAAAACTACCAATGGATGCATCGTATACTGCCATACTCTCTATGCTAGGATGCATGGTGTTGAACAACTTGATCTGGGATCAAGTCTGGTTGAGGTTTTTACCTCTAGATTGACTTCGGGTCAGTGGAGAGTGGGAAGGTCTTGTGACTCACTCTCGATCAAATTTTTCTTCATTATTTCTTCATAGTTCAATAGATTAGAGAATAGAGCAGAGCAATGTAGGGATGACAGGATGGTACAGGTTGACAGATGAATTGACAGGTGGATTTCTCTCTATTTGAGAGGGATTGTCAAAATTGGCAACTAGGGCCAAACTTCACCTTAGACAACTCATATGACGGAGATGATATTTTTGGTTGGATTCCTCTTTCTGAGAGGTGCAAGATTGATCTAAAGATCATCTTGTTTGGATGAGCAGAAGTGAGATTTTGAATTTATTCTCTCACACGTGCAAATTATCAAGGTTGGTCAGAAGTCTAATGTAGGCTAATAAACCACAATAGGTGTATCTCCACCCTCAACGAAGGATATAAATATGAAAGGCCTATTACTCATTTTGGACATCGCCATCTCATCACATATCTCTCTCTCTCCTCTCATCATTGGTTCGTACAACACTTGGAGCTTCTCTCTCTTCTTCACACGTGTGGCAAAGTAATTGGGCAAGTCTGAAATCTTTGGATCTGTTTTAGGGCAGAACTGCAGAGCGTTGACTAGCGTTGACCAAGGGTCAACCTCACTCCAATTGTTGTGTTTTTCAGGCAGGAACTTCAATTTGCCTAGGCCGCATTCTTTGGCACAAGAATCAAGGATTTATGAGCATGTTGACCAGCATTGGGCGCAACACGTTGACCACAACACTTTGACCACAATGTTGACTTTTCCGTTGACTGAGTTTGATTGAGATTTTCAAATCTGTGTTGGGCTGATTTGGATTGCCTTTGGAGGCCGCATTGACTAAGTTTGATTGATCTGACTTGGAGGTGTTTTCTTGCTATTTTGACCAACATTGACTTTCTGGTTAGGGCATCCTGCTGTTTGCTATTTGACTGAAGTATTGGGCAAGTGTATTTTGTATGTTGTACTCTCTCTTTTTGCTGAACTTTTGAAAAATAATAAGAAGATTTGATCAAAGGGTTTTCCCCGCATTGGCATTTTTCCCTGGCATCCGCCAAATATTGTGTCCTCTTGTCTTGGCTTGTCTTCTGCTTATTGTTTATGTTCTATCAACATTTACTATCAATGTTAATGTGATTGCTAATCTGGAAATTGATATTGTGCTAATAAGATAAATTGAAGTAAATTGCTCTAAAGCATAGAACATACCATTGTTATCTAAAATTAAGAGAACTCCTCTACATCCCTCAATGTTTGAAGAACCTCTTTGTTGGTTCGATTGCTAGTGATGGGTGGCACGACCAACTCTTCGTCTTGCCTCTCCTGCTCTGACTACTGCAAACTCCCCTGATCTCTCGCACTTGAGGTCGTGCTAGTACTAGTAACTATACTAGATACTTGTGGATGTCTTTGTGGTTGTCCCTGCAACTGCCTCTGTGGCTACCCTTGCTACTGGACCAATGGAGCTTCTCCTAGCTCATTCTGATCACCTGTTGGCAACTCACAAGTTTTCTAGAAGGCTCTGTCATCCATGAACTTCACGTCTTGTCTCGCGATAATGTTTCTATTGATAGGAATGTAGATCCCGTATGTCTTCGAGGTCTTGCTATACCTAGCAAAGAACCCCTTCTCTGCAATTTGATCCAGTTTATTGCACTTCTCATCTGGCACATGGCAGTAAGCTATGCTACCAAATATCCTAAAGTGACTAACTTCTGCCTTCCTCCTTGAGAAGACTTCTTTTGGTGTTATCTTCCCCAATGTTTTGTAAGGAACCTTGTTCTGTATATACACAATCGTGTTATGTGCCTCTGCCCATAGAAACTTAGGCATGTCTTGTTTATATAGCATAACTTTTGTAACTTCAACTATTGACTTCTTTTTCCTCTCTGCTACTCCATTATGTTGTGGATTGTATGGAGCTTCCCACTCCCTCTTGATGCCTTCCTTCGCACAGAAACTCGTGAAGTCATTATCTGTGTACTCTCTTCCGTTATCTTAGCATAGCACATTGATCTTCTTCCTTATTGCATTCTCTACTAGAGCCTTAAAATCCTTGAAGCGATTGAAGACCTCATCCTTGTTCTTTAAGAAATAGATCCAGGTTTTCCTGGAATGGTCATCGATGAAGGTGACGAAGTACTCGTACCCTCTGAGAGATCTAATGGACATAGGGCCACACATATCCGAATGTATAAGCTGTAACACACCATCCGAGTTACTGTCACTTCTTGGGAACGTTGCCTTAACATACTTCCCAAGTACGAACCCCCAGCACACATCATCATGTTCCGCACCTAATTCTGGAACACCAGTCACTGTCTCCCTGAGCATCTTACATGCTCCATGGTGTAAATATCCCATTCTCCTGTGCCATAGTTAATTCAGGTCTCTCCCACTGCTACTGCAATCATTGTTGTTGTTGCTAACTAGTGCCTTTGGAGAATCGAGCTGCAACTTATACAACCTGTTGCTACAAACTCTAATCTGCTTCACCTTCTTCCAATTTTGGTGGTTGATGAACACCTTCTTCCCACAAATTGAACATCATATCCTTATACTGTAGTTGGGATATTGAAATTAGGTTCATATTCAAGTTGGGCACATGCAACACATCTGTAACATTGGTACTTGCTCCTGACTCTTGTGAAAATTTCTGAGTCCTTATTACAAAAATCCTACTGCAGAAATTTGATTTACTTCTCCTACTTGTGTTTTTAATTTAACGAGTTATTTTTAGAAATAATCAGAAAACATTGAAGTAAATGCACTGCAGCCTACACATACATACAGATAAAGTATTGAAGAATTTAAGCACATTCAACAAAGGACACACAAGATTTTTTGGACAAATGTCCCAGGAAAAATCCAATGCGGGAAAACTGGTGCAACAACTCTCGAGGGTTTTATTATTATGCAGAATCCTGAATACAAACTAGGGTACCAGTAGTGGTTTACCCAACAGAGAAAATGCCTGTAGTAGTACCTCTATCTCCGGAGACAGATAATATGGCTGATTCAGCTGAGGATGAAGAACCCCACAGATGCCTATGCAGTCACTACGTCACCCTTCAGTGTGGCTACATCACCCCTTCTGGATCTGTTGAATACGAGCCCTATCTGGCCCACTGAAACCCCAAGGCAACTCTCTGAGTGACTGCGTCATCGTCTTCTGGCTCTGTGTCCCTCTGCGTGAGCCCTTCTGGCTTTGTGTCACCCCTGCTGGGCTTACATGGCCTCTGCATCACCCCTCCTAAGCTTACGTTGCCTCTGCGTCACCCCTCCTGGGCCTACGCTGCTCTGTGGTACGGATCTGCGTCTTTGCTATTGTATTCTCGGCCTCAGATTTGAAATCCCTCTGCCGATCTGCCCCTCGCTGCACTGCAAGTTCACTTGAAAATTCTCAGCAAATCGCGCCCCAGAATTTTGACTTAGCTCAAGTGCTACCGCTATGTGTGTGTTCTCTAACTGACCCCAAGCCTTCCTTTAATACTTTCCTCGTTGAACAATCAACGACCATGATCTAATCTCTAATCAACGACTAAGATTAGAAAATACTTGATCCTTGTCACTTAGAACATTCTCACCCACACGTTTAAATTAATTCCCTTTAATTATTTAATTTCCCTGAGTTAGACTACGGTCTCCATTAAAATAATTACTTATTGGAATAACTTAAGTTGTGGTTGGAATTTATCCGAACAATTTATGGGTCTTGGAGATCTAATGTGTTCTATTCCCTCCACAAATTTTCGAAGCTAGAGCACATCTGATGCTACCCAAAAATCAACACTCCCTCTTAGTGAGGAATGTGCTCTAACAACACTTCAACCTAAAGCATCACCCTGATCCACGACATCAGTCCCTTGCGTTGCTAATGCTTGGCCTGTTGCCCTTCATCCATTGCGTTGCTGCCTTCTGTACTGCTGTCCATGACTCTGCTACAGTCATTGCCTCATTTGTATTGCAACTCCCTCTCAAATGTTGCATCATGCTGCCCATAGCAGTGCCACTGCTAACTGCTTCATTGCAACTCAGTTGCTGAGAATTAAGCAACTGAAGGACATCACCCAAAATCCTGACAGACAAGCTAGTTTGGCTGCATCTCGAAACTGAAACACGCTCTGCTGCTAATCTGCATTGACCCTTTGGTACCTCTACACTGCTACTACTCTGCACTACGTAAGCACTGCCTCTGCGCTGCTCCAGTCTTCAGTGTCCCAGCTCTGCCAATGTGCCTCCATAATCCTCCGCACCAATTGAATCCAATCATCCTGCTACTGTCATTAAGGGCTCCCGTAGCTCGTATGTGATCCAAGAGTTGGGCACCTCAAGGATTCTGCCCCCCATCGCTATCCGTAGATCAATCTACAGATCTATGTCACCCCACCTCTTCTCTTGGGGCACATGAGCACTCGTAGCCACATTGTCATCACTCCCATCATCACCCTTTGTTGCTGCAGCTTTAGAATCCGAATCTTCCTTGCCCTTCTTCTTCTGAGGACAAGTAGTGGCGATATGTCCCAATTCACCACATCTGAAGCACCAGACCTTAGAAAGGTATTTCTTCTTCTTCCCTTGTTGCTGTTTTTGTCCCTTAGATGCGAGAGCCACATCTTCCTCCTTCGCTGCTACTGGCCATCTTGCTCAATCTCCTGATCTCTTCTTGACAAAGAGCTGCCCACATGTCTTCCCAATTTGGAAGTGTTTCTTTGCCCAAGATGCCTTGGAAAGGTCTCCCACTCTTCAAACACTGCATTCAGGGCAACACTCACCATAAGACCATCATTAGGAGTGGCCCCCATAGCAACCAGATGATCTCGAATCGCCTTCAATCTAATGAGGAAGGGGTCGATTTCCTCTCTCTTACGCATCTGAAATAGTCGCAACTGATTCTTTATAAGCATCTTCCTCTGGGCAGAAGTACTTTAATACAATGTGGTCAATGTTGTCCACATCTCATTTGCCGTATTCTTCTCGGCAATGTGTGGGACCACATGATCCTTCACCCCATCCATAATCAAGTGCTTGGCTCTAGCTTGATTTTCCTCATACTTCTTCAACGGATCAACGTCAACAGGAACAACTACAACCTTCTCGGCATGATCTTTGATGTGATATTCGTCAAGGACTGACAAGATTCTGGCCTTCTAGATGACGAAGTTAGATGCTCCATCTAACCTGTCCTGATCCCTCAATCCATGAGAGGCCATCTCTGCTAAAAAAGAACCGTCGAAACGGATACTCTTCTCCCCTGTTCTGTTGTTACCTTCAGCAAAAGACTCAGATCTGGATTTCTTGGCGCTAGAAACTCTCTAGAGAAAACACTCCCTTTGATAAGTGATTTCCCTCCCGGAAGATTTCCCTCCTGGAAATCCTCCACCAATTTTGTCGAGTCAACTCTCTCCAATCACTCCTCTGATCAAATCTCAGACTTCTTGGCTAGGAAGTCTGCTGAGGAATTGCTTCCCCTTACTTTGTCAACCCTTCTAGACACTGTTTTGCACCGGCAGAAACAATACCCCACCATCAACTTCTGGAGAACCAAACTGCACTTCCAGTCACGACAACTGGCTCAACGTCACCTCCTCTTCGACTGCGTCACCCTCCAGGGCTTGCGTGAGCCTCTGCATCGCCAAGGCAGGCTAGACACCAAGGCTAATTTTTTCTCTCGATCGCTGAGCCTTGCGTCGCCTCCACAGTGCCAGGGCTACCGATGCTCACCTCTAGGCTTGAGTCCAAGTCCGTACGCTCGTGCTTCTGATTCGTATCACACGAGACAAACTCTTGCTGCAGCAAAGTGCTCATCACCGATGGTTTTACTTCCCTGACTGGTTTCAATGTCCATGTGAAAATTTTTAAACTATTAAAAATCCCATTAAATCGATTTACTTCTCCTACTTGTGTTTTTAATTTAATAAGTTATTTTCAGAAATATTCAGAAAACATTGAAGTAAACACACTGCAACCTACACATACATACAGATCAAGTACTGAAGAATTTAAGCACATTCGACAAAGGACACACAAAACTTTTTGGACAAATGTCCTTGGAAAAACCCAATGCGGGAAAAACCGGTGCAGTAGCTCTTGAGGGTTTTATTATTATGCAGAATTATGAATACAAGCTAGGGTACGAGTAGTGGTTTACCCAACAGAGAAAATCCCGGCAGTAATACCTCTATCTCCGGAGACAGATAATATGGCTGATTCAACTGAGGATGAAGAACCCCACAGGTGCCTAGGCAGTCACTGTGTCACCCTTTAGTGTGGCTGCGTCACCCCTTTTGGATCTGCTGAATACGAGCCCTATCTGTCCCACTGAAAACCCAACACAGCTCTATGAGTGATTACGTTAGCCTCTTCTGGCTCTGTGTCCCTCTGTGTGAGCTCTTCTGGCTCTGCGTCACACCTCCTGGGCTTACGCTGCCTTTGCGTCACCCCTCCTTGGCTTACGCTACCTCTGCGTCACCTCTCCTGGGCCTGCGTTGCTCTGTGGTACGGATTTGCCTCTCTGCTATTGTATTCTCGGCATCAGATTTGAAATCCCTCTGCCGATCTGCCCCTCGCTGCACTCCAAGCTCACTCGAAAATTCTCAGCAGACCGCGCCCCAGAATTTCGACTTAGCTTAAGCACTACTGCTATGTGTGTGTTCTCCAACTGACTGTTGAGAATTCAGTAGGGCAACGTTTGATTCAAATTCTCTTCTTAATAACTGCTTGTGTCATTCCTTAGCTTATTTATCTTTAATTATTGATATACATCAAACAACTATTAAATCATAAAGAACAGTGACACAAAATGTAGGCTGCACGCCAGGGCCAAAACCCCTCCTCTTGAGGGGAAAACCCACAAATCTCTTCTTATAGATTATTCAATAGATGAAGACCAAGACCCCTTACTAATGAATGCTGAGATTTTCTCCAAAGCCACTTGTCATTAATTCTTGCTCTTCACAGAGAAAACTCGGTCTTTGTTTTTCGCTTTCACAAGTACTGATTGTAACCTTAACGCAGAGCAGCAACGATGTGATGAAACTCACCTGAGGCATACTTCATATTTCAAAACTTTTGTACTGCTGTAGATTCCGAATTTCAGAGTTTTCTCGTTCTTCTGGTATATGCGGAATTTCAGAATCTCTGCAATCTCGAATTTCTGTGTACTTGGTGAATGCGCAATTCTGCGATTGCTCTTGTGCAGGTTCGAGAAGATGATAATCATTTTCTTCCAAATAATATTACGCTGTATACATAGGCGCAGATGTATTTTAACTCGTAATCTGCATCCATCAAAGTCAAAGTTCGAATGTATGTCTTTGAAACTGCCCACGTGAGCCTATATATAAGGGATGTTCCTTTTCATTTAAGCCGACAGGTATTTTCCAACAGCCGACTTCCATTAACTTGATGAGGGCCAACATAACATGGTTTTTGGAACGAAATCTTTCACATGACATCTTATTTAACCTAATGACACATACTAAAGACATCAAGAAGATGCCTTATGACTTATAAAAACTTCTTGCTTATGAAACCCATAAAGCAAGCAAATGTATTTATGCCTTTTGTCATTTACATAAAAACATATATATAAGTTATTATGAAAACCTAACCTAGTTACACTTTTCAACACTGACCCCAAGCCTTCCTTTAATACTTTTATCGTTGAACAATCAACGACTGTGATCTAATCTCTAATCAACGACTAAGATTAGAAAAGACTTGATCCTCATCACTTAGAACATTCTCACCCACATGTTTAAATTAATTCGCTTTAATTATTTTATTTCCCTAAGTTAGACTTAGGGTCTCCATTAAAATAATTAATTATTGGAATAACTTAAGTTATGGGTGGAATTTCTCCAAACGATTTATGGGTCTTGGAGATCTCATGTCTTCTGGCCCCTCCACAAAGTTTCAGAGCTAGAGCACATCCGATGCTACCCAAAAATCAACAACTCCCTCTGAATCTCGATGGTACCTACTCCAACTGGAGTACATTTAGTCTTGTTTCCCATCTAAATCTGGAAGCCCATATGCTCCTTCTTGTATTTGGAGAAGTATTCTCTAACTCCTATCATATGAGCTAATGCTCCATTGTGTATATACCAGACTCCCTGTGAAGTTGACCTAGAGACTCGAGAGGCAAGCTATCTTAGCAAATTCATCCTCCAATTTGGAAGACAAATCTGTAGCCTCTTGAATGTAAAGTCTCTGTGCGACCATACTGGAGAAACATGAGAAATCTACTAAAGACATCTTGAGTATATTTTTGTGTGCTTTTTGTGAAAAATTCTCAACTAGTTGCAGTGATAGATTTATTTCTCCTACTTATTATGTCAATAAGTTATTATTCAGAAACCTTCCAGCAAATATCGAAATAAATACTACTGCAACATTCACAATTATATATGCAAAGAAATAAACAGTAGAGAACATAAGCACAAGAAGCAATCACATGTACACAGTTATTTTTGGACAAATGTCCGCGAAAAAACCCAATGTGGGAAAACCGGTGCAACAGATGAGGGTTTTATTATTTCTTCAGAAAATGATATCTTTACAGGGAAATATTCGGCAGATAAATTCTGAACCACCTGAGACTGAATGCCCAACTCTCTCGGACAAATTTCTGATACCCAGATCAGCCCTTGCATTAGTCTGCGTGATTCTCTGCGCAATCCCAGAGCTGGACTGCGTGAATTTGCGTAAAGACTGCGTGGGGTCTCTGCGCTGTAGCCTCAAGCTACCTTCAGTGACCCTCTACTGCTCTCCTACCCTGATCTCAATCACTCCTGACCTCCTCCTACTTTTGCAACTTCTCGCCTTGCAACTCTCCCGCTGAAATCGAATACTACATCAGAATGGATCTCCTTCGGGTACTGAGTGTGTGTCGGACTTATTTTCTAAGTGACCCTCAAGCCTTCTTTTATAATCTTCTTGTTGGAGAACCAACGACCCTGATTAAAAGATTAATCAATGGCTATGATTAAATCTTGACTTGATCCATGTTTTCTAGAAGATTCACACTCTGAATTATTAATGCTCTTTAATTATTTCCTTTTCCTAAGTTTGGACTTAGGGTCTCCATTAAAATAATTAATTATTTTAATAATTCTTGAACCGAGTGGAATTTCCACAAACTGTTTCTGGGTTCTTTGGAATGCTGCTATCTAAGCCTCCCTGTAAAGTTTGAGACAAAAATCAACTCTCTCTTAGTGAGGAAAGTGTTCCAACAAAATGCATGCTGCTCTGACTCTGAAGCACCCTCTCTGTTGTTGCCACCTGTACTGCTGCCTTTGACACTGCCACTATCACTTGCTGCATCTGTACTACAACTCCCTCTGAATTCTGAATCCTCCATTCCTGCTACTGGAAGGGATTCTTCATCATCCCCATATTTTCTCTGAAGTAAACAAACTTTGTCTTTCCCAGAGCCTTGGTGAGGATGTCTGCCACCTGTTCTCCTGTTGGAGTGTATTGCAACTGAACAACTCCACGTTGTGCTCAGTCCCTGATGAAGTGACACCGAATATCAATATGTTTCGACCTATCTTGAAATACAAGATTTCAGAGAGCTTTATGCAACTCTGATTATCACATAAAATGTTGGTCGCTTCCATCTTCCTTGAGTAGATTTACTAGCAGTTTTCTAAGCCATATGGCTTCGCACGAAGCTGTGCTAGCTGCCATATACTCTGCCTTTGTTGAACTCAGTGCCACAGACTTCTGTTTCCTACTGCACCAGGAAGTCATTCCCAATCCCAGACTGAAACAGTACCCACTGGTACTCTTCTGATCAACTGAATTTCTTGCCCAATCTGCATCAGTAAAACCATTCAACCTGACATCATTGTCACGGGTGTACTTCAATCCAAGCTCGACTGTTCCTCGAAGGTATCAGAGAACATGCTTGGTTGCTGCCCAATGTGCCCTTTTTGGTTCCGCCATGAACTGACTTAGGGTATTAACAGCATAACAGATGTCTGGCCTTGTATTTACCAGATACATTAATGACCCTATGAGCTGTCTGTACAGTGTAGGATCAACTTCCTCATCATCTGATGTGTCAATTTTCTTCCAGTTGGTAATCATTGGAGTGGTCATGGGTCTACAATCCTCCATCTGAAATCTCTTCAGAATCTCTGTAGTTTATCTTCCTTGACCAAGGAAGATCTCCCCATCCTGCTGCCAAACTTCCAACCCCAGAAAATAGTTCATTTGTCCCAGATCCTTCATGTCAAACTCTTCAGCTAGATTCTTCTTGCAATCTGTGATGAGCCTTGATGATCCTGTCAAGATCAGATCATCCACATACAATACCAGTATCAATGGCTCACTCCCTACTCTTAGATAGTAGAGATTGGGATTTGCATCACTCTTGACGAATCCCATCTTCCGCAAATAGCTTTCAATTTGACCATACCAAGCTCTGGGAGCTTGCTTCAGTCCATATAATGATTTCTTCAATCTGCACACATGAGTTCTCTGATCATGTGTCTCAAAGCCCTCCGGTTGTTCTACATACACTTCTTCTTCTATCACACCATTCAAGAATGTCGCCTTGACATCCATTTGGTGAATTTCCCATCCCATCTGCGCAATAAGGGATATCACGGACCTGATAGATGTGTATCTGGCTACTGGGGTGAAGGTTTCTTCGTAGTCTATTCCTTCCTTCTGAGCATACCCCTTAGCCACGAACCTGGCTTTAAATTTCTCGATGCTGCCATTTGCAGCATGCTTGATCTTGTAGATTCGCCTGGATCCTACAACAGATCTCTCCTGTGGTCTGGTACTACTTTCCAGACATCATTTGTCATGATGGAACTGTACTCTTCCACCTTTGCATCAACCCATACCTGGTGCTGAGTAGCTTCTCGGAAACTGGAGGGTTCTCCGACTTGAGCAACCAAGGCTTGATACCTCTCAGATTGCTTACGTTGTCTCTTCTCATTCCTGGGATTTTCGACAAAATTCTCTGCATCCTTCAGAATCTATCGAAGTTCCCTGCTTGTTCTTCCACTGGTGGTGGGTGGATTTACCAACTCTCCCTCTTGCAAATCCTCAGGAGACCCATCCTTTGGATCACTATGCCTTGGAGAGGCAACTGAATCTGCTGCTGGTTGTTGGGGCTGGACCAAAGGCTCTTACTCTGACTGTGTAACAGAAGTTAGTTCTCGTGATCTTCTGAAGGATTTCTCCTCCATAAATTTCACATCTCTTCGCACCACTACTTTCCTGCTCTCAGGAATGTAGATGCAATAGGCCTTTGCATTCTCATTGTACCCTACTAAATACCCCCTTTTAGCAGTCATCTCCAACTTCTTCCTTTTCTCACTGGGTACATGGCAGTAAGCTGTACTGCCAAAGATCCTAAAGTGACTCACTTCGGGCTTGCTGCCAGTGAAGACACTTTCTAGCGTGATCTTTCCCAGTGTAGTGTGAGGAGTTCTATTTTGAATGTAGACATATGTATTACATGCTTCAACCCATAGGAATTTGGGCATGTCTTGGTCATACAACATAGCTCTGGTTGCTTCAACAATAGTCCGGTTCTTCCTTTCTGCCATTCTATTCTATTCCGGATTGTATGGAGCTGTCCATTCTCTTTTGATGCCTTCCCTTGCACAGAATCTGGTGAATTCTTTATTTGTGTATTCACCTCCATTATCTGGTCGCAATACCTTGATCCGCTTCCCTGTCAGATTCTCCACCAGAGCTTTAAACTCTTTAAATCAACTGAAGACTTCATCCTTGGTCTTGAAGAAATAGATCCAGGTTTTCCTGGAATGGTCATCAATGAAGCTGACGAAATATTCGGCACCACTAAGAGCTCTCGTGGACATTGGCCCACAAATATCTGAGTGTATTAGATCCAACACACTCTTGGCCCTATTGTTGCTTCTCTGATATGCTGCCTTGGCATATTTCTCCAATATGCATCCCTTGCAGACATCATCCCGTTTGGTGCTCAATTCAGGAACACCTGTGACAGTCTTTTGTGTTGAAAAGTGTAACTAGGTCGGTCTTCATGTTGACTATGTAATTATGTAATTATGAAAAAGAAAAAGTCAAATAATATATATTTTTGTTGTATGTGCTTCATGGGTTTCATGAGCATGATTTAGTAAGTAGAAGGACTTCTTCTTGATGTCCATTAGGTTTAAAGTTAAGTGGCAGTCTTTGTCATATGCTCCAAGACCTTGTATATCATTAAAGACCAGCTCCTTGATAAAGTCAACCTTCATCACTGCTGAAGTAATACCCCACGTAATTGTTGAAGAAATTACAGTCATGCCGACCTTCATAAGTCGGCCTAAATTATAGTTGATGGTCGGCCTAAAAGGAAGGTCAGTTCACTATATATGTAGCATGGCTGCGGATCATTTGTGAGAGCAAGAATTTTCGGACGAGTCTGAATTTGATACAGGAAGGTTTGCGGGCAAAATCTGAAGATACACTAAACGAAGAATTGCGAACAACACTCAACCTAATACGCATCAATCTAAGGATATAAGTGCAGATATACAGTGAACCTTTACGTGAAAGCAATGCGAACATACACTGGATTATAGAGCGGATATATAACAGGATTACAGTGCAGACATAAGAAAGATGTGCGGATAAGGAGTAGAAGGAGCGTTCATCTCTGAGATAGATTGCGGACAAGAACAAGCTAATTGTGCGAATACAAAGGGAGAATTCAGTGCGAAAATACCGAGAGAGATAATTCCCCTTCCCAAGGGTATCGATGGATATCTCATCATAAATAAGGTCTGAGAGAGATGGAAAACCAATCTCAACCTCATCCTCCTTGTCGGTATCATAAATGGGAGAAATATCAAAATGAGGACCAACAATTTCCCATTTCTCCTTTTCAATGTGGAAGTAATCTTCAATGTTATCTTACAAGGGGCTAATGGTATCACCTTCCCCAAGGCTCTCAAAAGGAGCATCATCAAGAGTAATATCCTTGAGAAAGGTAAAGTCGGCCTCAACTTCACTTTCCAGAGCCTCATCTTCCCCAACACATGTGCGCACAAAATCATCCTTTTCATCATGTGGACCCAAGTAGGATTCATATTTTTGCTCATTATTTAGGTTCCCAAGGCCCTATCCAACTTCATATTGATTCCACGTTTCCATATATCTCTCATTTTGATGATGATCCTTCACAAGTGAACTTTCTTTAATGCCACCTTGATCATCCAATTGATTTCTTTTTCTAGGGCTTTGCGACTGATTATAATATTTTCAAGTGATCAGATCAGTCAGAATATTAAAAGCATAGGTTAGGCTAGCCAAGTCAAAGAGACGACTAGTATCCTTGACATAGGCACACCTCATTATGTAGAGTTGTTTTTGTGTTAACACATGAAACATAAGCATGAATTCCTTATCCATGTTCTCCCATAAATCTTTAGAAAACTCAACATATATGTCCACATTCTTTTGTAGTTCTCAAAGATCTTGATCACTGAGATGTGCAAATGGAGAGCCAAGGGTAATTTCTCTTCGATCACGATCCATTTTTCATGATTTTGCATATTAGGATCAAAAAGGAGTCGTCGGGGTGAATTAAAATGCCTTGATAGATGCTTGCTTCACCCTAGGGCCTATACACATTGACTTTAAAGTTCAATGGAAAACTAGGGCTTTGTTCTTCTATTATGAAACCAGCTCCAAAAATAGAAGCAAAGAGAGATCAACGCCTTAGAAATAAGCCACTTCGAGGGGGCAACCTCCTTTACATTACATAAATGAACAACTCTTGGGTGATACAAATGACAAAACCTCCTTCTATATATAGCAGTCCATGGGGCCACAATATAATCCTAGCCGACCTAACAATAATAATGTAAGGGCACAATAATAACAATATGGGGGTTACAGGGGTACAACAATAACAATAAGGGGGCTATACTAACCACAATAAGGGACTACACTAGTAATATAGGGACCTAACATGCCCCTCTCCTTCAAAAAAGTGTTGTCCTCAACGCTTGAGTAGCTTGCGATGCTTCTGTATAAAATTCTCATCCTTCCATGTAGAATCTTCAATGGGTAAGTTCTTCCTTTTTATGAGATACTCTGAAATTGATCGATTTCGTAGCTATCGAGTTCTTGTTTCCATGACTGCTTCAGGTTCCAATATGATTTTTCCTTCCTCATCAAGTTCCGGCAATATTGTAAATTTATGTAGATGTTCTATGCTTGATGCAACTTTACTTTTATAACAGCAGTCACATAAACAGTTAAGTAAAATGCTGATAGAACATACCAGTGGATCTATAGAAGACAAACCAGAAACAGGAGAATGTGTTGGTGCGTTACGGCAGTCAACATGATGCTTCAACTAGCAAAGTCTTCTTGGTCGGCCAACCCAGAATGTGTCACAATAGTCCTCAAATCTGTCACCCAGTCAACTCAAAGTCAACCCCATAAAAGTCAACGCAGGGCAGCAGCAATAAAGTCAATGCAGCTCCAACTTCGGTCAACCTTTTGACCTCCATTTTTGTGCCAATGAGTACGGCCTTCAAAAATCGAACTCTCCACCAAATTTCACAACGCTGGTCAAACTTGCCCAGAATCCCTAATTGCAGATTTCTGGCTGCAGTAAATTTCGTCCTCCTTGTTGCGGTAAAATTCGTCCTTCTTGCTGCGGTAAACTTCGTCCTTCTTGCTCAGATGCTCGTATAAGAGGAGGAGATGTGTGTTGAGATGAGTGGAAAAATGCTCCAACGTTGACCCTATAAATACCAATCATGGGAGGTGTGTGACACATCTGCTGGGGGTAAAAACCTTAAGGCCGACCTGCACTTAAATTTATTATAAATAATAAATTCAAAATAAATGTTCTGCTCATCAGATTAAAATCAATTTTAGATCGATTTTACACCTCTCTGAAAGAGGAATCCAATACAAATATTGGAATCTTCATCTGAGCATCACAAGATGGAGTTGGACCTAGTTGTCCAAATTTAACACTCCCTCTCAACCAGGGAGAACTCCATCCACCAGTGAAATCAAACATCGTGCGTCATCCCACCGTAACTTGCTTTGTTGGCCTCTTTATTTCAAAAAAAAAGTGGGTCAGTCACAAAGACATCATTCCCGACTGACAGATTCAGCCTAGAGGTCAAAACCTCTATCGGACTCACAAAGTGTCTCCAACCAACCTGAAGTTGGTTCACCTGACCCGAAGTCAGGCGGAGGTCCGAGACCTCACTAGACTTGATCCCAGATCAAGTGGTTGGACCATGTCATCCTAGATAGAGAGTACGACAATCTCTGATGCGTCCATCAGTCTTTGCTACTAGTCTCTAGCTTTTCCCACCTCATTGGCCAAATGAGAGGTACTTCCCATGAGCCCTGAAATCAATGGGTAGGATGCATACGGGGCACGGATAATGAGAGGTGAACCAACTCAATAATCACAACGGTGAGGTCCAAGCACACCAGCAAAGGTTTAGCAAGCCCTGGCTTGTGGTTGCTCATAGCTCCGAGAAGTGTCCCCAAAGCCCCCCGGAAGCTCCTCGGAGGCTCATCGTCCAACGGGGACCCACATCATAGGGTCGTTCCACGATACCAAGTCTCTCACGAAAGGTTAGGAACTTGAACTTCCCCAGGGGCTTAGTGAGAATATACGCGACCTGCTCATCAGTTCCTATATGATCGAGCCTTACGGCGCCTCGCTATACCATATCTTGGATGAAATGATACCTGATATCAATATGCTTGGATCGGTCGTGGAACACAGGATTCTCGGTCAATCGAATCCCACTCTGGTTATCATAGAGTATCACGGTGGTATCTAGCACATGTCCAAATAGCTCACTAAAGAGCTTTCACAACAGGCCATACGTGTTGCAATGTATTCGGCCTCTGCAGTGCTCAAAGCCACCGACTTTTGCTTCCTGCTCATCCATGAAATCGAAGCAGAACCAAGATTGAAGTAGCATCTCGATGTGCTCTTACGATCCACCACACTGCCAGCCCAATCGAAATCAGTATATCCAAGGAGTGTCACGCTCCCGGCAGTGTATCTCAGCCCATGGTTTCTCGTGCCCCGAAGGTATCTCAGAAGATTCCTGGCACCAACCCAGTGAAGGTGATGAGGTTCAACCATTTGTTGACCCAAAGTGTTCACTGCAAAACATATATCTGGATGGGTGTTCACTAAGAACATCAGGGCCCCTACGAGTTGATGATACTTAATAGGATTTGCCAATACGGGCCCAACAACGCTACCACTCAACTTCTTGAAGTTGAGTTCCAATGGTGTTGACACGGACTTGTAGTCCACCATACCAAATCTTTCCAGAAGTTTCACAATGTATTTTCCTTGAGAAAATCTCGCAGTCTCTGCCAGGACCTCTAGGCCTAGGAAGTAGTGCATCAGTCCTAGGTCCTTCATCTCAAACTCAGCAGCAAGCTCCCTCTTGCATTGATGAATAAGAGGGTCAGCACCTATCAGGAAGAGGTCATCCACATACAGCACCAGAATGAGAGGCTTTCCCTTGACAACCTTGAAGTAAAGGTTCGGATCAACATTACTTCGAGTGAAGCCCAGCTTCATCAAGTAACTATCTATCCTCTCGTACTAAGCTCTGGGTGCTTGCTTCAGCCCATAGAGGGCTTTCTTCAACCTGTAGACATGGGTGTCCCAATCCTGGACTTCAAACCCCAGAGGTTGCTCCACATATACCTCTTTCGTTATTGCACCATGCAGAAATACGGTCTTCACATCCATCTATTGAAGACTCCATCCTTGCGTAGCAGCAAGGGCTATGATTGATCTAATGGTGGTATATCGTGCCACAGGTGCAAATATGTCATCATAGTCTATTCCTTCCTTTTGAGAGGAGCCACGAGCAACAAATCTTGCCTTGAACTTTTCAGCACTTCCATCAGAGCCATGCTTGATCTTGTAGAGCCATTTTGCGGTGACAATTGATTTGTCCTTCGATCTTGGAACCACATCCCGGACAGCATCATTCTTCATTATGGACTCATATTTTTCGTGCATAGCATCCTTCCAGAGACTTGATGCTTCCGGCTTCCTCAAAAGATCCGAGGGTTCGGATTGTACAATAGTACTCATGGCGGCCCGAGATACCCTTGGTATCTACACGGCTTCTTGCTTTCTCGGAATGTCCCCCTCGGGGCGGCAATGTCTCTCGGCGTCTTCGAGTGTCCCCGAGCCATGATGGTCTCTTTCTAAGTGAAGGAGATGGATCGATTGGGTCCATTGGTCCTTCAACATCGGGCATTGTCTCATCCTGCCAATTCTTCTTGATTTCTAGGCCTTGCTTCATGATTTTCCTCAGATCTCGGAAGATCTACTACTTTCTTTAGGGAAGCATCTTCGTCAAAAGTGACATCATGGCATATCTCTACTTCCCTTTGACCAGGTACATAGATTCTATAGGCCTTAGAAGTTTCGCTGTAGCCCACAAATATTCCTTTCTTCCAAGAAGCATCTGGCTTACTTCTCTTTTATTTTGGCACATGAAAATAAACAAGACATCCAAAAATTCTAAAATGTGAGACGTCAAGTTTCTTACCAGTGAAAACCTCTTTGGGAGTTTTGGAGTCCAGAGTAGAATTAGGGCATTGGTTTTGAATGTATACATCAGTATTCACAACTTTTCCCCACAGAAACTTCGGTAGACCCTTGTCACATAGCATGGCACGGGCAGCTTCCACAATGGTCCTGTTCTTTCGTTCAGCGACGCCATTCTGCTCAGGAGTATAGGCAGTAGTAGTCTCCCTCTTAATGCCAGCTTCTCTGCAAAAGTCCTTGAACTCATTTGACACATATTTAGTGCCATTGTCAGTCCTCGAAATCTTGATCTTCTTCCCTGTCATATTTTCCACCAAGGCTTTGAAGGTACGGAACCACATGAAAGCCTCATCCTTCTTCTTCAAGAAGTATATCCAGGTTTTGCGGGAGAAGTCATCGGTGAATGTCATATAGTAAGAACATCCTCCCAGGGATGTCACGAGTAGCATACCAGATAGATCAGAATGGACCAGTTGCAAAATATCAGATGTCTTTGTGACACTTGAGGGGAAAGGTCCCCTTGTATGCTTTCCTTCGGCACAACCCTTACATACACCTTCATGATTATTTCCAAATTCGGGCATCCCTGTCACCTCCTTCCTTGCTTCGGGAAGGGCCTTGTCATGAAGGTGTCCAAACCTCCGGTGACACAATTTAGTTTGTCGGATAGTATCACATGTCATAGCTCCGAGTGGACTTCCTTCAACTTGGTAGAGTGTTCCAACTCTAAAACCAATCACGATAGCTTCTTTGAGATTCTTTTTCCACATGCGCACCTTTCCATCAGTGAATGCCACATTGAAGCCTTTGTCTTCCATGGCTGATATAGACACAAGGTTCTTCTTCAATTTTGGTACATAGAGTACATCCTGCAAATGTAGGACTTGTCCTTGAGACAAGTGGAGGGTCACAGTCCCTGTCCCTTTCACGGGATATGTGGCATTATCTCCAAGGATAATTTCAAGATTAGTATCCTTCTCAACCATGTCAGAAAGTGCTTCCTTGAACCCAGTGATGTGTCTTGAGGCACCACTATCTATCAACCAGACATCCATAGTGTTGGGTGGGGATGCAGCAAAGAGGGCAGATACAAGAATGTATTCATTTCTTTTATCAACAACATTTGACTCCTCATACCTGGAGTTTCTAGACCTTTTGAAAGGTTGATTGTTTCCGCCAGAGGGAGCCTTCCTCTTTCCTTTGGACTTGTTGTTTCTTTGATTTCCATTCCTCTGGTTGTTGTTGTTGTCATCACTATCGGGAGAATCCTTCTTGAAAGGACATTCTCTAGCATGATGACCTGGCCTATGACAAGTGAAACACTTGCCCTTCTTTCCTTGGGCCCCTGCTCTTCCTTTGTTCTTTGGACCACCAGAGTTCTTCTTTCTAGAATGAGCAACGTAGGCAGCATTTCTGTCATTTTCGTATTCCTTCATTCTTGTCTCTTCTTGGATGCATCTTGACAGTAGCTCGTCAAAGTTAGGAATTGTATTGTTATTGAGAATGGTAGTGTTGAATACTTGCCATTCATATGGGAGCCCTCCAAGTGCGGTGAGTACCATCTCACGATCAGCTATTGTCTCCCCAATAGCCAGCAAATTGTTCTTGATCTTGATCAGTTTTAGAAAGTATGTTTGGACAGACTCAACCCTGCCTTTCTTCAAATTCTTCAATTGATTCTTGAAGAATAGCACTTGGTTTCCATTGTTTACTTTGAACATTTGTATCAGCTTATCATACATCTCTTTGGATGTGCCTAGCTCAGATATGTAGGCAACCAGAATTTTATGTATGGATTCCCTGATCATTAGCTTTGCTTTGATCCCCCCCTTCTTATACTTGGTTTTGGCAACAGCAGTAGCAGTGGATGGAGGTTCTTGTATCTTACCCAGTACATAGTCCATGAGATCATGGTCTTCTAATTTGAGATCTAATATCATCTTCCAAGCATGGAAGTCATCCCTTCCAGTCAGCTTGTCATCCTCCTTGAAGCCATAACTTGTGGAACCCATTTTTCTCTTTTGGTGATTGCTATAAGTTAGGGCTTGTCTTCACCTCAGCTCCGATACCATGTAAATTTATGTAGATGTTCTATGCTTGATGCAACTTTACTTTTATAACAGCAATCACATAAACAGTTAAGTAAAAATGCTGATAGAACATACCAGTGGATCTATAGAAGACAAACCAGAAACAGGAGAATGTGTTGGTGCGTTACGGCAATCAGTAGGATGCTTCAACCAGCAAAGTCTTCTTGATCGGCCAACCCAGAATGTGTCACAATAGTCCTCAAATCAGTCACCCAGTCAACTCAAAGTCGACCCCAGAAAAGTCAACGCAGGCAACAACAATAAAGTCACCGTAGCTCCAACTTCGTTCAACCTTTTGACCTCGATTTTTGTGCCAATGAGTACGGCCTTCAAAAATCGAACTCTCCACAAAATTTCAGCCAATTCGGACCATGCGTTGACCAAAGTCAACGCTGGTCAAACTTGCCCAGAAACCCTAACTGCAGAAAATTTCGTCCTTTTTGCTGCAGTAGATTTCATCCTTCTTCTCACATGGGAGATGAAACTGCTTCTCAGATGCTCCTATATAATCAGAGGAGAAGATGTGTGATGTTGAGTGAGTGAAATGCTCTCCAACGCTGACTGTATTTATATCCATCATTGAGGTGTGTGACACATCTGCTGGGGGTGTAAAAACCTTAAGGCTGACCTGCACTTAAATTTATTATAAATAATAAATTCAAAATAAATGTTCTGCTCATCAGATTAAAATCAATTTTAGATCGATTTTACACCTCTCTGAAAGAGGAATCCAATACAAATATTGGAATCTTCATCTGAGCATCACAAGATGAAGTTTGGACCTAGTTGTCCAAATTTAACAGTTTGTCACCTATAACCTTCTTTAATCTTGAAACATTGAAAACTGGATGCACTCGCAAAGACGCAGGAAGCTCCAATTTGTATGCCATAGTACCAATCTTTTGCAACACCTTGTAAGGACCATAGTACTTTGGTGATAATTTATTCTCCTTCTTAGCTTGCTTGAGTACATTTGTTTGTATGGTTGTAGTCGTAAAAATACCCAGTCTCCTACATCAAAACTTCTCTCGCTGCGATGTTAATCTGCCTGTTGTTTCATTCGATTTTGCGCCAAATTTAGGTTATCCTTTAAGAGTTGGAGAACTTGTTGTTGATGCTCGAAGTGATCTTCCACTTCTTGAACCTTAGAATTTTCTCTTAAAGATGTTGTGATGGACGGTGGATGATATCCATAAAGTGCCATAAATGGGGTCATTTTTGCTGCAATATGGAAGGAAGTGTTATACCACCATTTAACCAAAAGTAACCACTTAACCCATTGTGTTTGTTTATCAGATACAAAACAACGATGATATCCTTCCAAACATTTGTTCACTATCTCAGTTTGACTATCGGATTGAGGATGATAAGATGAACTATGAGCTAGTTGAGTACCTAAGCAAGAAAATAATTCCGTCCAAAAATTTCCAGTAAAAATGGGATCTTTGTCGCTTACAATAATCTTTGGGTTTCCATGTAGCTTTTGAATTGTTTTCATAAATGCAGTAGAAACTGTACTTTCTTTAAACCTGTGATAAAATCCATTGAAATTTCCTCCCAATGTTGGCTTGGAATGGATAAAGGCTATAGAGGACCCGGGGTCTTAATTATCTCAACTTTATTTTGTTGGCAAACCAAACATTCCGCCACAAACTTTTGAATATCAGATTTAAAGCCATCTTAAAAAAATTCTTTCTTTACCCTGTGGTAAGTTTTTAAAAATCCTGAGTGTCCTCCTAAAGGAGAAGTGTGCAATTCCAAAATAATCTTTTGTTTTAGTGTGAAATTCTTACAAAGATATAAGTGATCTTTGTACCATAATGAATCATTTTTCCAACTAAAGGTATCAGAGGTACTAGGATCTTGTTGCAACTTTTGAATGAGTGTCCACACTTCTTCGTCCTTCTTCCATTCATCCCTTGCTTCGGTTATCCAATCTGGTTGGATAATAGAAATGGCACAAAGCAATTCTTCCACCTCTTCATCCTTTCTTGAGAGTGCATCTGCAACAACATTTAGCTTCCCTTTTTGTAGATGATTTTACAGATGCATAACCCAACATCTTTGTGACCCATTTTTGTTGCTCTTTTGAGAAGATAGTCTTTGTTCCAAAAAGTGTTTTAAGACTATCCTGAATGAAGATCCAACTTAGTAAAATAAATTGCTCCATGTAATTCATCCAATAATTCATCAATCACAGGAATGGGAAATTTATCTTTAACAATGAGCTTATTGAGCTCCTTATAATCTAGACACATGCGCCATGATCCATCCTTCTTGTGCACCAATACTCTTTAAAGATGAGAGAATGAACTTTGAATAAGGTTAGCTGACCTCTAAATATGTTCAATTTCGCTCTTTTGGACATAAGGATATTTGTAAGGCCTGATGTTTGGAGGAACACTTCCTAGTATCAAATGAATAGCATGATCGTGATCACGAATAGGTGGGAGTCCTTTGGGAGTTTCAAACACTTTGGAATGATTGTCCAAGACTTTTTGGAGATCTGGAGAAATAGATGATTTTGATGTTGGAACTTCTAGTGAGCATAATTGTGAAATTATGCCTCGTTGTTCTTTCATCAGAAACTTTGTCATGACATTAGAGCTTATTATCTTTCCAGGCTTCCTTGCGATACCCCGTAATTCGACTTCCTTTCCTTCCGAAAAAAATTTCAAGAAAAATTCTTGAAAATTAAAAGCCACCTTCCCCAAAGATTGTAACCATTGTACCCCTAGTACAACATCAACACCTCCCATTGGAATGGGAAGCATTGGGTTATTCAATACATATTCCCCCATGGTTAGCTTGATATTATGGCATTTTCTTGAGCAATTTATAGTTTCTCCATTTGCAACCTTCACTTGACATTCTGGTGGTGGGTATATGAAGCAATTCAATTCCTTGGCTACCTTACAATGAATAAAATTATGGGTACTACCTAAATCAATCAACACTATTACCTTTTTCTTCTTGATATGTCCTTCTATCTTGAGAGTTTGAGGAGTGGTAATTCCTGTCAATGCATTACACGATATGGTCGGACTCATTTCTTCTTTCTCTAAGGTTGGTTCCTGGTGTATATCCTCTTCTTTTGAAGTTTCTTATTCATTTTCTTCCTCCTCTTCACAATCTATGTCAAATAATTTCTTCTCAACACACTTATGACCTTTAGTGTATTTTTTATCACAACTGTAGAATAGCCCTTTTGCTCTTTTTTCTTCCAATTGTTTCTGGTGTCAACCTTGTAGGTTGTGGAAGTCTAGGAGTAGAAACACTTCCATCTTTATAGATGTGAGTATTAGGCTTCCTTGTCACCATAATTTTACATTCAATTTTTCTTTCCAACCTAAATGCCCTCTCCAATGAATCGGGGTCCCAAAGGTGAACCTCAATTTGGATGTTATCCTTTAAAGTCCCCATGAAGACATCAATCATGTGTTCCTCTGGAATATTATTTACCCTTATATTCAATTTTTGGAAGTCCTCAATGTGCTCCACCATTGAACCCTTTTGTTTGAGATTTATCAATTGGCTAAGGAAGGTGTTGTTCTTTATATCCTCATAATGTGCTATCATTTCCTCTGTAAAAATTGACCAAGTGACATTTTTTTACGGGAGCAAAGCCATCGATACCATACAAATGTATTTTGTTCTAAATATAAAGTTGCAATGTGTACCTTTTGTGTGTTTTGCACATTATTGAGATCACAATATTGCTCCATCTGTGGTATCCATGTTATGGGATCCTTGCCATCAAACTTCCTCATATCGATCTTTGGAATATGGTGGGTCTTCAATCCAACATTAGAGTTTATGAAATCACGATTAACGTTTATTTTGTTTTCATCATGAGTTTTCTCTACTATCTTTTCGCCATTAGGAATCATTTCTTGTATCAACTTTGTCAAACCTTCCATGTATGCTTTTAGATCATTCTTTATGTCTTCCTTGTTGTCTTTCATTTTTTCCTATATACCATCGATTTTAGCTTCCATGCCATTCTTCAAACCATCCATATTAGCTTCCATGCCCTTCTGGAACCCATCCATCTTAGCTTCCACGGTTTTCTTCAAAACGTCCATTTCATTTTTTGTTGCTCTTTGCGAGAGCGAAATTTGGTGCACTTGCTCTTGTAATTTTGATATATCATGTTGCAATTCTTCATCTTCATGAGTCATAGTAGAGTATTCTGAGGGCTTAATGGGTGTTGAATTCTTTTTAGGGGGCATATTAAAACCCAATACTGATATCTATGCTTCAATATGCCCTTAGAATCACTTCAAACTGATTTTTCAAACAAGACTTATGCAATTTGAAAAAAAAATACACACCATTTTCTTGCTTTTGAGCAGCTCGATATTGAAACTGAATTATCTCTGTGATTTCAGACCTTCAATATTAGAAATTCGGTCCTGTAGTAGCCCTCTGAATCTTCTTTCCAATGCCACAGGTCTGACTATCTTTGGATGCTTCAAGACAAAGTTATGCCCAATCTCCCACAATGACCTAATTATGGACTAGTTTAGTAGAGCGAACTTGTAAGTCGTGCCACATGTTACTATTTCTTCCTTAGACTCTGAGATTGATACATAAGAAACTGCAGTCTGTGTAATTTCGGCCACTTTGTATAGAATCCAAATCCGATGCTCAGAGAGAGAGTTATGACGATTTTCCCATGGTCATTTCTTTGAGATGAAATTCGGGAGCTTGAGAAAACACTAACTTCCACAGATCATATCTTCGAAACTATTGTGAACCAAGATATGAAATTTTTACACGAAATTCCTCAGGATTTCGGCTTCGTGTGATAAAAATTTCAGCTTTTGAACCTTCGTAGAAAAAAAGTTATAGAGAAAGTGCCACGATGACCTGTTTGGAGTAGCGAAACCCTATAATCCAAAGCTCTGATACCAAATGTTATGAAACCAGCTCAAAAAATAGAAGAAAAGAGAGATCAACGCCTTAGAAATAAGCCAATTCGAAGGGGCAACCTCCTTTACATTACATAAATGAACAATTCTAGGATGATACAAATGACAAAACCTCCTTCTATATATATAGGAGTCCATGGGGCCACAATATAATCCTAGCCGACTTAACAATAATAATGTAAGGGCATAATAATAACAATATGGGGGTTACAGGGGTACAACAATAACAATAATGGGGCTATACTAACCACAATAAGGGACTACACTAGTAATATAGGGACCTAACATCTTCCAATGGAGTTGCCAAATGATATATCAATAATGTCGTAAGGTAAACAAGACACACGTTTCGTGTCCTCGACAACGATGCCAAATTGTTACTGCATAAACTAGCAGGTGTCCTAGGAGGGAATCCTACAGAGCAACTACTAGGTCAAGGGCAATGATAGAGCGATAGCCCACTGTCACCTCAACTAAGTGTCCCTGCTCTTTACAGACTTCCACTAGGTATAAGGGGAATCACTAGGTGAATAGATTAATAAGAGGATATGGAGTGATTCCTAAGGCTTATTCACCAAAGAGACTTAATTGTCTGTCTTTCCTTCTTTGAAAGCAAGTTGATAGGCTCTCTAGGAAGGGCTAAGAGGATTCTCAAGGCTAGGGTTTGGGATTGTATCTTGTAAAGATGGTTCCTAGGCCTAGAAATCCTTATGGAGACTTGGTCTTTATGTGATCTTTGTGGAATTAGAGTTGTAAGGTTGCGAGACCACACAAGACCAAGTGGACCCAGAATTAGGTCAAGGATGTGTAAATGATCAACCGAGGAGGGGCTTGACTTAATGTAATTCATATGTCATCATATCCTAATCCTAGAATTTTGCAAGTTGGAATTCTCAAGGAAACCTATTGCTTTCTTTCTAATCAGTGAGTCCAAAAAGGATTCCATTAGAGAATGTCAACATGTGTTTCCTTATTGATTATTGAATGATGACCTCTGATCTTAATGACTGCCTTTTATAAATGTTTGTTTCTCAATGAGGTTCCCAGGAGCCTTTTATAGCATAGACATCTTCCTACAATGAGTGCTCCTCCTTCAATGCTTTCGTCATGATGCCCATACTAACGAGATGCATCTACCTAAAATACAATTCTTCCTATCATACTATTTTACAACCTGACATATATTACTTAAAGATGAAGATGATCTCAATCATAATAGAGATATTTCTCAATCATTATGTAGAGTTGTTTTTGTGTTGATCCATGAAACATAAGCATGAATTCCTTATCCATGTTCTCCAATAAATCTTCAGAAAACTCAACATATTTGTCCACATTCTTTTGTAGTTCTTGTAGATCTTGATCACTGAGATGTGCAAATGGAGAGCCAAGGGTAATTTCTCTTATGATTGATCTCAATCATAAGAGAGATCAATGCCTTAGAAATAAGCCTCTTCGAGGTGGCAACCTCCTTTCCATTACATAAATGAACAATTCTTAGATGACACAAATGACAAAACCTCCTTTCTATATATAGGAGTCTATGGGGTCACAATATAATCCTAGCTAACCTAACAATAATAATGTAAGGACACAACAATAACAATAGTGGGCTATTATGGGGCACAATAATAACAATATGGGGACTACAGTGGTTCAACAATAACAATAAGGGGGCTACACTAACAACAATAAGTACCTAACATGCCCCTCTCCTTCAAACAAGTGTTGTCCTCAATGCTTGATTATTTATGGATGCTTCTGTATAAATTTCTCATCCTCCCATGTGGAATCTTCAGCGGGTAAGTTCTTCCACTTGCTGAAATACTCTGAAATTGATCGATTTCGTATTTGTCGAGTACTTGTTTCCATGACTGCTTCAGGTTCCAATATGATTTTTCCTTCCTCTTCAAGTTTTGGCTTTATTATTTTAACTAGGAGTTTGTCACTATAACCTTCTTTAAGCATGAAACATGGAAAACTGGGAGCACTTGAGAAGATGCAAGTGGCTCCAATTTGTATTCCATAGTACCAATCTTTTGCAGCACCTTGTAAGGACTATAGTACTTTAGTGCTAATTTATTATATTTCTTAGCTTGCTTGAGGGACATTAGCTTGTATGGTTGTAGCCATAAAAATACCCAATCACCTACATCAAAACTTCTTTCGCTGCGATGTTGTTCTGTCTGTTGTTTCATTCGATTCTGCACCAAAGTTAGGTTGTCCTTTAAGAGTTGGAGAACTTCTTGTTGATGCTCGATGTGAATTTCCACTGCTTGATCATCCATATTAGCTTTCATTTCATCCTTCAAACCATCCACCTCAGCCTCCATTTTTTCTTTTAAACCATCTATGCCGTCTTTGGTTGCTCTTTGTGAGATTGAAATTTGTTGCACTTGGTACTGTAATTTTGATATATCATATTGCAATTCTTCCTCGTCATGTGTCATAGTAGAATGTTCTAAGGGATTAATGGATGTAGAATTATTTTTGGGAGGCATGATAGAACCCAATATTGATAAAAATGCTTCAATATGCCCTTGAAATCACTTCAACTGTTTTTTCAAACAAAAGTTATGCAATTTTTAAAAGACAAATACATGCCTTTTTTTCTTTTCTTTTAGGAGCTCGATATTGAAACAGTTGTAACTCTGTAATTTAGGATCTCCAAGATCTGAAATTCAGTTTTGTGATAATCCTCCGAGTCTTCTTTCCAATGCCACAGGTCTGACCTGATTTGGATTCTTCAAGACAAAGTTATGCCCAATCTCCCACAATGACCTAATTATTGACTGGTTTAGTAGAGCTAACTTGTACGGCATGCCACATGTCACTGTTTCCTCCTTCGGCTCTGAAATCGATACACAGGAAACTACAGTCTGTGTACTTTTGACCACTTTTTACAGAATTCCAATCGGATGCTCAGAGAGAGAGTTATGACTATTTTCCCAAGGTCACCTCTTTGAGATGAAATTCGGGAGCCTGCAAAACCCCTAATTTCCACAAATCATATCTCCAAAAATATTGTGAATCAAGATCTGGAATTTTTACATGATGTTCCTCATGATTTCTTCGCAAATGGGTTTTTTTTCGCTTCTGAAACTTCGTAGAAAAAAAGTTATAGTGACAATACCACAATGACTTGTTTGAAGCAGCGAAACCCTAGAAACCAAATCTCTAATACCAAATGTTATGAAACCAACTCCCAAAATAGAAGAAAAGAGAGATCAATGCCTTAGAAATAAGCCTCTTCGAGGGGGCAACCTTCTTTACATTAGATAAATGAACAATTCTTAGATGACACAAATGACAAAACCTCCTTTTTATATATAGGAGTCTATGGGGTCACAATATAATCCTAGCTGACCTAACAATAATAATGTAAGGGCACAACAATAACAATAGTGGGCTATTATTGGGCACAATAATAACAGTGTGGGGACTACAGGGGTTCAACAATAAAAATAAGGAGGCTACACATGGCAACATAGGCTTGATTTTCCTCATTTGTTCCAGTATCAATTTTGGCTTTTAGTCTAGTCTCTTCTATCTTACATAGAGACCACAAATCTTGGAATGGCGTTGCTTCTTTCTTCCCATAGATACTAGAAGTGAAGTTTCCCCATTTCTTCGGTAGAGCATTCAACACCATTGTAGTCATTTCTTTGTGAGGCATTATTTCTCTCATTTCTTGCAGTGGATCTCGCATTTCAGAAATCTTCATAAAATATGAAGTTATTCCTTCTTCTCTTAACTTCAATTTATATAGTTATTGTCTTAGAGATATTACTTCTCCTGCAGTGCTTATAGAGAATAGCTCAACCAATTTCTCATATATTTCTTTTGATTATTCTAATTTGGATACATAGGGAATAAGAGAATCTTTTATGGATTCTATAAGAATCCTTTGGCCTCTTATGTCTCCCTTCATGTATTTGGCATAAGCTTGAGTGTCTTCCTTTGAGGGTTTAGTCATTGACCCTTTAATGTAATCCATAACTTCATTTTCAATCAAATTTAAATCCGTGCTTTTCTTCCATGCAAGAAAGTTTGTAGTCCCAGACAATTTGTTGCTTTCTTTGCAAAAAGTCATTTTGACAGATTCAAATAAGGACATTAAGATACTTACTTGAGTATATGCTTTCTTCTTCTATCAGCTTCCTTGTTGATGATGATGTAAAAGATAGTAGGAGCTCCCTCCTTGATTGGCTTCCTTAGGAGAGCTAAAATTACCTTCAATCCTTGATAATGATGGCTTGATGGTGACTTCAACAATGTTGATTTGATTTCAACACCAAAAGTTATTAATGGTGATGGTGTCCTTGATCTTCTTTAGAATTTGAAGATTGATTCTTCAATGTAGACTTTTGCCTTCTAGAAACCGATCCTTGATATTCTTGGTACTTGAGTGTCTTCTTGTCAAATAGCCCTTTCTAGCACCTTAGCTCTGATACCATGTTGAGAATTTGATAGGGTGTAGATTAATTCAATTCTCTACTTGATAATTACTTGTGAACTTATTTCTCTTACTTAGATCTTCTCTTCATTAGCTTATTAGGTCTTTCATCAAGTCAATTATCAAAATGCAAAAGACACAAGATTTTGGCTTTTCAAGCCAGGGCCAAAACCTCTCCCTCTTGGAGAGGAAAACCTGCAAGTAATTCTTCTTATAGTCTTTTAGTTGAAAAGTATCGTGACCATGACACATATCCTTGAACTATGTATGCCTCCAAGACCTTGTCACTCCTTCCTTGTAGCTTCTTTCTTTTCTACACTGTTCTACACCAGCCTTAGAAAGCTCAGTCCCTAGCCCTTAAATGATGTGGTTCCTTTCGTTCTTCCTTTGATCCTTGGCCTCCAAGAGACTCTTCCTTCTAGGCTCCTTCCAACACCTTTCTTCCTTTTGACACCCTTGAAACCGAATTGTGTAAGCACTGAAGAAACCCTCTGTCTTTGCTGTGATGACAAGGGTATAGGTGTAGAGAGAGATCTCTTACACACACCTTTGCACACCTTGTAGCCTTTCCTTCTCGCTGTAATACCCTTACACTTCTTTGCACTATAATCCATACTTCTAGTTGCAGGCTGATGACTTGTTGTGGTGAGTCTCGACCTACCTGAAATATGCGAGGTAGGATAGTCCAATAGTAAGGGTAAGTATACGCTTCCTTCCTTTATAGATCAACCTTCAATCTTTGCTTCAATTATAGTCTCTTTCTCGCACTTACTATTACAAACATTTTTCCAAATTTCTTGCTTTTAGGTGAGGTCGCAGTCCCTGCTATATAGGGATTTCTTCTAGGCCGACATGTCTTCCTGTAGGTAAGTCGACTTTAACAGCGAATAGAGGGCCGACTTGTCAAGGAGTGTTTCCAACACATTTTGAGTTGACTTCGTGGAGCAAGGTGACAAGGCCTTGGAGCATAATTTGTCCTTTACACAAGTGTAACATGACTTCACATACATGACTCTATTTTATACATTTATGACACGATGACAAATCCCTAAAAGACATCAAGAAGAAGTCTTTGACCTATAATAAAAGCTACTTGCTCATGAAACCCATGAGTCAAGCTTTACAAAATAAATTTTATTATCCGTCTTCTTCATTACGTAAATTCATAATTACATAGTCATTATGAAGACTGATCCTAGTTACACTTTCCAACAAGAATGACGTGTCTCTCTCTCCCTCTCAACTAGGGAGGATATACTCATTCCTATAAAAAGAATATACCCAAGTTCCTGCGTACTTAGGAACTTGCCTAAGCTCCCTCTTAACTTGGGACTTGTTTCCAACATCAGCTATCAACTCTTTGGTGGAGATCATGGTACTATCAGCTACTATTAGGGCTCCTCCTTTCGATGTCATGAATTTCAACTTCCTCATCATGGAGCCTTCATCTTCTAGATCTTCTTCGTAGGGCATCGACCATCTTCTCCATCACTTCCCTTCAACGAACCATAAGGTTGAACCAATAGTCATGTCATCCTTTTCTTCATTAGAAAGTGATCTTCTAGTCCATCTCTTTCCAATTTATGTTTCTTTTCGGATCTTCCATCCAATCTCAAGAGTACTAGTTGTAGGTGACATCTACAACTCTCTTTCGGTAGCCCTATTTAAACCCATCCAGATGTTTTTAAAAATTAAAATGAACATCAAATCAAAGTTACCTTTTTATGATGACCTTTCGTCATGACATCAAATTCTTGCAACATCAACATCTTGCACATGTATGAATCGATCTCCAAGACATTCATTACCAAGATTCTTCTTTTGCAGTATTCATGTCAGGGTCTTCATACCTTCTTCTTCCATAGAGATGTCATAGCTAATTCTTCTAGTTATCGTATGCTGATCACTTATGATTATAGTTGCATCTTTCACGAACTTTTCTTCCTTTCTTCACATATTGCTTCCCTAGGAACTTCTATACATAGTTCCTTCATTATAGGAACCATAATTTTCAACCACTTCATCTTCCTTATGAGGTCATATTATGTTAACTTCATCTTATCAATAGGTAGAAGAGTTCAAAGCACATTGTCTGCATGCCTTCAAGCATCATTTTAATGAAGAGATCCTTCTTCTTTGATCATGCTCATAAGATAGAGCATTCAACCATGTTATTTGCAACTATATGATGACATGAATTTATCTATCAAATATATGCATACTTCTTCCTCCTTTTGGTCATCTAGACTTCCTTCTAGCAACTTCCTTTCCTTGCTTCAGGATGAAAGTACTTCAACCAACTTGACATGCTGCATTTCTTTGTCACCATACAATCATTCTTCTAAACAATGGATCCCACACAAGGTGGAATGTGGACAATCAGCAAGACACTTGCTTCTTCCAAGTAGAAGTGAACCTTCTCGTAAAGATTCTAGTTGAGGATCTTGATGATCCTCATTTTGCAAGTGCTCGTTTCTAATAATGATGATGTATGATGACCTTTTTTCATCTTGCTAGATGAATTTCCTTCAACCATATATACTTCTACTTCGGTTGTCCTTATATGCCTCCAATGGAGATGCCATTTCTATCATGATGACAACTATAACCATGTAGACTTTCTACTTCAGCTATCTTTCCATGCTTCTATGATGATGTCATCTCTAACTTGCTATAATGCATCCTATCATACTTGTGATGCTTTCTATAACTGAAAAGAACTAAGTGAAGGAGATTATCTTAGTCATAGTAGAGATCTCTCACTTCCTCCTTTGATTTCTTCTTTTCTGATTCTTCCACTTCTTCGGCAACAAGGGCTTCATTTCTTTCCTTTCTTTTCTTTGTCCTTCTTGAGTTTGTTTGGGACAATTCCTTTTGAAATGTCCATATTCATTACACTCATAGCATTGTATCTTTGACATATCGATCTTCTTCTTTTTCCAAGGATCAAACTTTCCAAACATTCCTTTTCTTCTAGCCATGGCAGTATATGCTTGAACTTGTTCATTTGATCCAACATCGCTCATTGCCTTCAACCTATTTTCTTCAATATTACATAATGACCAAAGTTCACTAAACGGAGTGGCTTCCTTCTTTCCATAGATACTTGATACAAAGTTGTCCCATTCATCAGGTAGTGCATTGAGCACAACGATGGTCATTTCTTTATCAGACATTATTTCTCCTAATTCTTGTAGTTGATCTCTTATTTATGACACCATCATAAGGTATGAGAGTATGCCTTCTTCCTTTGATAGCCTCTTGGAGGATCTTTTATGACTCAAATAAATTTATTTTATGTAATACAAGATGCCCAAAGGGATCTTACATGTATGACAATGACTCTTTTGACTTCATAATTCTATGACAAACCTAGAATCACTCAATGGGTGCTTGACCTACAAATAAATTTCTCTTTTCATCAAATACATAAAATCATGATTACAATTAACATTATGAAGACCAAACTTAGTTACTCATTTCAACGGTTTCATGATTTAGAAACAATGGCATTTGAACCCAAATTCGTCCCATTTCCCTGGTTGTTTTTGCTTGTTCGGGCTTACTCAATTGCTCAAAGGCATGGGGCCCTTCTATGGCCAAAAAATGTTTAATATACCACTAAAATTTACCTTCTAATCACTCCCCAAACTAATTTATCTCTAATCAATCCACATTCTAGTTTTGTTGAACAAGTTCCTTGATCTATTTTTTTTGTTGAGAATGAGGATGAGGATTATTAGGATATGTAATTGTACTTCTCTTTAGCTCATGTTTTATTTCATTTTCAGCATATATTCACGTATTAAGGCTAATTTTGGATGTATAGCCTCATGTATAAAGGCTGATTTTGGAATCTTGGATGTATAACCTCATCTATAAAACCTAATTTTAGATTTTGCATCATGTAATCATCTATAAGACTTAATATAGACATACTTTTCGTTCTAAGATGTCATTTATGTGCATCATTCTATTATGTGTTCTATGTAAAAACGTTATATATGTTTTTGTGTGTGTCATTTCCCCCGACATTTCCATTTTGGAGGGTTCATGTTTCCAAGCATTTATGTTTCAGAAGCTTCCAGGCATTTCCACGTTTTGCGCAGCTTTGATGAATCTTCAAAGGAATCTAACAGAGATAATTTAATACACTTTTTTTAAAAATCGTAAAATTTAAACATCATCTTCCAGACCTCCTTTGTAGAGGAACTGTGCACAAAGTGATTATCCACTGACTCATTCTCATTTTTCCATAAACAACAAAACACTAGTCCATTCCAACCTCGCTTTTGACCATTGTCCCAAGTTAGTATATTGTTTCCCAGTGTTGTACGTAGGAAAATTTTGATTTTTAAAGGGCCAACCAGTCTCCATGTCACCTTCCACCATCACTACCCCAACATTACAACGTTTTTGCTCATCTTAGCTTCATAACCTAGCTTCATTGTCAGGGTTCTTGGATGTATTTATGGACCAGGAAAGTTCATCCTTCGGCTTCGAAGGCAAATAACACTATGATTGAGCTCATTTAATTAGAGGATCCATTCACCTGCCAAGTCATCCTGAAGCCCCAACTCCTCTATCGATTTCCACTGTTGTAAACATGTACCATGTACTGTTAGAAAATCGGAAAGGAAGAAATATTTTCTCTTGTTGATAATTACTTGTGATTTCCTCGTGTTCTTATTATCTTCCTTATGTTCTTCTTTTATCTTAGTTCATCAAGCAACTACCAAATCAAAACACGAAGATCAAGGACACTAGATGTAGGCACTCAACCAAGGCTAAACCCATATATTGGGGAAAACCATGTCAAAAACTCTTCCTTCAGTAATTCAAATGAGATAGACCAAGACCCTAGACCAACAGACCTTCCTCCACCACCAAGTCAGCCTCTCAAGATGATTTAGAAAACTTCAATAGTCTTTTCTTGTCCAACAGCTTCTGCCCAACAACTATCCAAAAATTCGACTTCCTAGCAAACAAAACTTCGACCTCAGCTTCAGAATTTCGGCCCAACTTCAGCACTGCAGATTTTGATCCCTCTAGCAGCTTCACACGTGTGGGAAAATGAGAGAGAATTTCGACTTCTTATGCTTGTGAGAGACCTCCTCCTCCTTCTCTATCGTTTTTCTTCTTCTTCCTTGAAATTATCACTTTTGTTGGCCCTAGAAGTTGCAGATCGAACTTGTTGTGAGTGAGTGACAAATGAGGTCGAGTTGTTTCCTTTATTTAGTGATTTTGTCCCTCAGTTTAGGACGACTTGTCCAATTTGATGCTGACTTGGTGGAGGAGGCGTAATTGACCTATTTTACAATAAAATAAATTTCGTCTTTGACAAATAAATCCCAAGAAGAGTCTTTTACAATATGACATGGACAAGGACACTTGAAATAAACCCTAGAAGCCTTCAATGAAGGTTTTGACCTAAAAGCAATTGACCTAAGCATGAAACCCATGCTTTAATTAGTCAATTTCTTTAATAATAAAATTTATTTTTCTTTTCTTTTGACAAGTATATTACATCATGACTCAAATATAATTATGAAGGCTGATACTAGTTATATTCTTTAATACTAGGTATATTTATAGAGGTACATGGAAGATCTCCAAAATGAAATACAAATAGTTCTAGCACACTTAGTGTTGCGGACTAGATACCTGACCAGGTTAATCTATCCCAGTGTTTTAAAACTCCGACTCGGGTTCAAAACCGGCTGAGGGTTGACTCCGACTTCGACTCGGTATCGACTCAGCGGGTTCGGTTTCAATGACTCGGTCTTTGTAAAAAATACATTAAATATTAATTTTTTTATAAAAAACATAATTTTAAAGATTTTCATTCATCTTTCCAAACACAAAGCATTAGGATATAAACAAAAGACAACATATGATCAAAGTAGGCTCATGAATATATCCATTATATCAAAATGGCACCGAGTGCACTGTCCAATACATACATGATATAGAGATCAGAACAAAAACACATAACCAAGGAGGCTCTAAATGGCCTCTACAACAAAACATGACTAGTCACTACTGCTAGACAGGGCAAGATCCTCTGGCTCAGACTCTGAATCAAAGGGGGTAATCCCATTGCTCCTCCTCATGAAGATCTTCAACTAGAACTGTACTAGCACGTTGAGCCAAAAACCAACTCCAGAATTCTTCACAAATTCCTCACAAATGCTCACTCAAATGCAATGAGATAGTTGTGAGGAAATGAGAAGGGTTGGGTAGCTTTTATAGGCTTGGGAGGGGTTAGAGGGCATACCGAAACCCTAAAACTGAATTAAAATACGAATTGAGATCCATTTTGGGCCGGTTGTGGGGTCTGCGGTCGGTTGTCCATGGCTCGACCAGTGTAACTTAGATTTGGCTGAGCCGGTTGAATCAATGATCGGCTTGGCCGGTTCGCTCGCAAACCGTCCTCCAGACCGATTTTTTTACCGAGTCGGTCCGGCCAGTGGGTTGGCTCGGTCGGCTTGGCCGAATCGGAGTCAGTCCAGCCGATTTTTAAAACTATGATCTATCCTTATGGGACTAAGATGGACTGAAGCTTTCAACCACTCTAGGTACCATCATGCTTACTAGCTAACCATCAACCCAGGGATCTAGGTGCGTATCCAAGGTCAGAGCTCCAAGACCAACGCCAGCCTCCCTCTTCAGGATCTAGATATCAACACATAGGCCAACCATATTTCCTCCCAGGCATCCACCATTAGATGCTTCAGCTCTCCCTAATAAACTAGATATATTCATTTGTCCAAGCATGCTTCCAGAGTGTTCATCCTTCCTACGAAGAGATTTATATGTACAAACACAAACCCCAATCAATAATAAACTATCAAAATATAAATGCAAGTAAACACAAACCTTCTGGGTCCTCAATCATCTTGATGCCACTTATATCAAGTTTTTTCATATGAAACTAGATGGAAGCTTTTCTTCTTTCATTTCTTTAGCAACACCAAGACATCCTCAATACATTGTAGTACTTTTATTCATTCTCTGATTTCTTCTTCAAGGTATTCATCATGACTATCATAATATGCCCTCCCTCTTAATTTGGGAGATGTACTCTTTCCTTTTAACCATGCTCCCTCTTAACTTGGGGATGTCGACCACTTCCTTCTTCTGTAACATCAGAGAACCCATGGTTGCTTGGGAGCGGGAGCGCCATTTTCAAAAGCTCCCGGTTTGGAGCGTTTATATATATATATATATATATATATATATATATATATATATTGATGCATATATGTCAACAAAAGCATGTAGAATGATCAATTAGACATAAAAAACATAAAAACATAGATTGAAACATATAACATCAATCATCTAGAGGTTATAATCTTCATCAACCACGCCCACAAGTTAGAAGCATGCAACATATTGACTCTTGAGTTTCGCGAATCATCAATCTGAAGGTTTCAGGCTTTCAAAATTCAATATATAACATTTATCATCATTGATATATAACATTTATCATCATTGATTTCAAATTTCAATATCTAACATTTATCATCATTGATATATATCATAATTCATTTATCATCATTGATTCATTGATTTCAAAATTCAATATACATTTATCATAATTGATTCATTGATTTCAAATTTCAATATATAACATTTATCATCATTGATATATATCATTCATCATCATTGATTCATGGATTTCAAAATTCAATATATACAATTTATCATCATTGATTCATTGATCACCATATAACTTTCATGAAGCATCATATTCATAATTCATAATGACTTGTAAACTTATAAATGCCAACTTCAAAGTTTCACCTTTCAAATTCAAACTTCAAACTTAAGTTGTCATTAAATATATGAAAGAGTCAAGTTTCAATTGTTCAAACTTCAACGGTCAATTGTCAACAGTTATAAAAGATAAAATCTACTAGAAAATAGAAAAGACTAGTAAACAACAAATCTATTTTATCTATTGGCTGGCCCCTTGGCATGCCCACGAGAAATGTCTAATTTGTGCGAGCCACGAGGAAATGATGGTCTTCTAGTACTCTCAGGAGTACCACGTCCACGACCATGACTAGAAGGTGGAGGCTGAATCTGCAACGGAACCATAGTTTGATATCGAAGACTGGCATTGGCACCGACACCCGTACTACTACTGGATGGTGGGACTGGCCCTGTGTGTGGCAGTGCTGCTGATGCTTCATCATCATCCCTAAAAAGTTCTGCTTCCAATTCTTCCATATGTACCGTGTCGTCCTCCAAATTATCATCCTCTGGGTTGTTGTCCCAGACTCTGTATGATTGATCCTCATATGCCCGATCACAGTAATGGCTCAACAACCTCAAGTTGTAATGCACATAAACCAAGCTTTCAGCTCGGTTTTCATTCAGCCTGTTTCTTCTCACATTATGTATGAAGTTGTAGGTGCTCCAACACCTCTCTGTAGAAGAAGTGTTCACAACCTGTGAGAGAACTTTTTTTGCCAACTTTGGCAAAAGTCCCATGCCGCCATATGCTTCCCACCATGTGAGAGCATCAAATCTGTCTCTATCTTCCATTGCATGGAAAGAACCAAAGTTAGCAGTGCAACTGAAGTATTTGCCTAATTCAAGGCGCAATCTAGCACACTCCTCCCTGTCGGGTACCAACTTGTCTAATGCCTTCATGTATCCCTATTGTACCTCTGGATCTGTGTGAGGTGTGATCCTAACCCCACCTCTAGGTGCAGGTTGGCCCAACCAAGATGGAGAGTAGTATTTTGGCATAAGGATATATGCCAAGGCATGTAGTGGAACATTGAGTTTATTCCACCTTTTACACACGCAGTCGTGAATCATTGCATACAAGTTGGGATCATTATCCTTAACAGCGTCTTTTATTTCGCCCAACATGCTATCCATCTGCTCATAAACCTCCCCAATCACTGGTTTATCTGTATCTGCAAACCGAGTCATGTGATAAATGGGCTTGGTGAAGTTCAAAATTTCCCTCACACGTGCCCAAAACAAAGGGTCAAGGGCGGTCTCCTCCACATGTTCAAAACCTTGCCTGTCAACTACTGTCGCTGCCCTGTCCTTTAATTCCTGCCAGTGTGGGCTTGATACCATTGCAGCCAATGACTCTCTTACCTTCAAAAGGCGCCTGAAGGTGAGGTAATAGCTAGCAAATCTAGTCTTTGCTATCTTCAACAACTCCAATTTGGAGTGAGTACGGAAAAGCCCATGGGTATTGCTATGATTTGTAATAAATTTTATCATTTTTTTACCTCTCTTGTACAAATCACCAGGCCATTTAAATTGAGGTTGTTTGTTTTTAATGATATCATGCATCAAAAGGTTCATTGTGTGAACCAAACACCCAGACCAAAATATGTTGGGGTATTTATCCTCAATAATTGCTCCTGCAGCCTTACAGTTAGCAGCATTATCAATGATGACTTGTATGACATTGTATGGCCCAGTATTTTCAATTATTGCAGGTAATGGTTCTGCAATGTTAATGTCGGTCTTGAATTTGTCTGAATAATCATATGCTGACAAGAAGATTGCACCACTAACCGACACAGCCAAAACACTTATCAATGGCTTTCCTTTTACATTGGTCCATCCATCAGAGACAATGGACACCCCATGCTCATTCCACGAATTTGTCATTCTAGCCAAAGAATGGTTTATTTTAGCTTTTTCATGATCAAGACCCACGGTTCTGGCCTTGTCATACCTAGGGCTCCTGTATCCTTTGGGGGCATCATTAATGGCAGAAACCATTTCATGCCAATAAGGTGAGTGAAGAACATTGAATGGCACCCCACATGCATATAGAAACCGAATTTTTTTTTAATCCACATCATTCCTATACCCTTCGTCAAGGAAATCGGATATGGTTCTACGCCTTAATCCAGGTGTGCCACTGCGTCCATAACCACTGCCATAGTTGGAAGTTGATGGACTTCTTTGTCTATGATGTGATGCACCTGATGGTGTATAAGAATACGAAACCCCTAGATCTTTTAGATCTCTGTAGGGTAGCCTCCTCTTCCTTTCTATATTTCTCTCTCTATGTCGCTGGCACACTAACACAAATTTTGATTCCTAGATTTTTGTCACCATCCCCTGGCATTTTCCCACAAAGGTGCCTTCTCGCATGGGTGTATGAACCATGGTATTCTTTATTGCAATGGGGGCAAAGAAATTTAGTGGTTCCACCACCTTTCCCTCCTTCCTGCCTCTGAACATATTTCCACAAAGTGTCTAAGTTTGGTCTTGTCTAGTTGGGGTATCTGTGGCCTCATGTTCTCCACTCCCCCCTTCCTCCTCAGCATAATCCTCCCGCTCTTCAGGATTTTCATCAAATTCATCATAACCAACTTCTTCATCCTCCTCTTCTCTAATCTGTCTCTTTCTTCTACTCTCCAACACCATTATTACAAAGAAAGGAACAAGCATGATGAAAATCCCTAGCCATATAGCCATGATGTTTCAAGTTTCTAGCCTACAAAAAAAAAGGAGAAATGCCAAATGGGAATAGGAAATGCAACATAGGAAAAAAACAATTCAATTTTTAAGTTTTCAACACAATAAAATGCAACATTCAGAAAAAAAAAAATCATGTTTTCATTTTTGAACAACTTAAAAATTCATCCTAGAAAATACAAAACTAGATTAGAAGACCTACCTCTTTCTTGCAATCCTCCTCTTGCTCTCTTGCAGCTTGCTCCTTGCTCTCTCCAAGCTCTCCTTCTCTCCAAGCTCTCCAACTCTTGCTCCAAGCTCTCCTTCTCTTCTCTTGCTCTCACTCACTCAACTAAAACAATAACACAAATGTGGGGGAGGGTGAGCTTTTATTTACCCAACCCTTTTCCCTCAAAAAAAAAAAAAACGATTTTTTTAAGAAATTTTTTTCACGCTGACGAGGACCGTTTGGGAGCGAACGCTCCCCGACCGCTTCCGGCATTTAAAAAATGCTCCCAAAGCGTTTTTTTAATGCCGGAAGCGCTCAGGGAGTGTTCGCTCCCTTGCGCTCCCTGAAATGCTCCCGAAAAGGCAGGGAGCGTTTTTACAGGCTCGGAAGCGCGCTCTCGAAAACGCTTCCCTCATGAAGTATTTTCGGGTGCGCATTTCTGAGCGCTCCCAAAACGCTCCCGAATGGAGCGTGTTTCAGGAGCGGGAACCGAGGGGGGGTGAAGCTTCCCTGCAACCTTGGGAGAACCTTTCATGGCTCTAACCCTTCTTATGACATCAAGGTCATCTTGATATATATAACTTCCTTCATCATGCTTATGTGAACATCTTTATCATCTTGAAGGTTATGTACCTGCAAAACTTTTATAGAAAGCATAGCCAAATACAAATATACAAAAGCATGAAGTTAACTATATCAAAATCATATTATTATGGTGGAAGCATTTAGACTTTAAATACCTAAACCTAGTTAGGTTCATGATCAACAAGAGACCAATACTTCTTGCTAGGGTTATTATCATAAACCCTAGATCACATCACCAAGACTTAAAGCAACTCAATCAAGATATTAGATTCATTATATCTAGGGCCTCAATTTCAGACTATTCTTGCAAACCCTAGATTCCACCTTCGAGACGTAAAGCCTTAGATATCTGCAATTCAAACAAATACAATTCTACAATGCATCTAAAGGTTCAACAATTTTCAAAATTTACATGTTAGACTCTACTAGGATTTGTTGCACACCCTAGATTTTATCAAAACTAAATCATATCGGAAAACAATAACATCATATCCTAGAATATCAATTTATACTAGGGCTTTGTTTCAAACCCTATAATTCACAAACTAAGACATAAGTATCAACAATTAGGTTGGCATACTTGCCTATACATATCTAGGATTAACATTTTACATCAATATCGACTAGGTAAACCCAAGACACAAAAATCAAAGTTAGAAATAAAACAATTTTTCTTACAGGCTATGGATTTGAACAAGCATACGAACATACACCTAGGGTTCCATTCCTAGGATCTTACTTGCAAGGTTTTTGTTCACAAACCCTAATTTAGCAAACCCTAAAGATCTAGGGTTTGAATACATAACATAGACATTACTAGCAAACCCTAAAGGACTAGGGGTTTTATCATAACAACACCAAAACCCTAAACATAAAATGAATAGGTTTTCTAGATTTCATTAACAACCCTAAATAGACTAGGGTTTCATAATTAATATTGACACACCCTTAAGTTAGGGTTTTACAGTGAACCTTTTAGGTGTTGAAGATTGTAACTAGGTTCGGTTTTCATAAATTGTATTTGATTCAATATTTATTGTACTTGTCAAAATAATAAAAGAATTTTTTTTATATGATTATTAAGTGACTTATTAACACGTGTTTCATGCTTGGGTCATATTATTTTAGATCAAAGTCCCCATTGTGGATTTCTAGGTTTTATTCTGAGTCTATAGGGTTATCGTAGATTTAAATTGACTCATATTAGGCTTTTGAATCATGCAAATAGGTCAAGTATTGAGTCAAATATGATTTATGGAGCCTCCACATTAAGTTGGCCTCATGTCCAGTTATTCAAACCCATTAGAAGCCTATATATACAAGGAGATCGAATTCATTTGGAGACATCTCACACTCACACAGAAATTCGATATCTTTTGCTGCATCAAGGAAAAGTGCAAAGTGAAGGAAGAAGTCTTCTGGAGTGCGGTTTTGGGCAAGCTAAAGGAGTTCAAGAAAATCGAAATTTTGGTGCTACTTTCTCTCTCTCTCACGTGCTATAGTTTGGAAGATCAAAGTTCTTCATCATTTACTGCATCAATTGTTTCCAGTTGCTGCTACCAAGTGAAGAAGAAGTCAAAGTTGATTATGCTGAATGTCACTGCCTTGATAAGTTGTATTGGGTCAAAAGCGAAGTTCTAAAAACAAGATCGAAGTCTTTCCCTCAAGATCGAAGTTCCAGGTCAAAGAAACTGCTACATAGTGCTACTACTAGCTTGTTGTTGCTGCGAGATTGAAGAAAGATCAAAAGGAAGGATGACTTGGTGTGGAGGAAGTCTGAGTCAAGGTCTAGAGTCTCAAGAATTACTATTGAAGGAAGAATTACTAACTAGGTTTTCCTTGAAAGTGGGGTTTTGCCGTGACTGTTGGCCTACATTTGGTGTCCTTGATGTATGTGCATTTGCTTTGATATTTGTTTAATGAACTAAGAAGAAAGAACATCACAAGTAAATAATCAAGAATAAGAGAATCTTTCTGCCTTTCTGATTCCCTAACATGGTATCAAAGCTTTGGTGAAAGAAGAAGGAAAAATGCAGTCTCAAGGATTTGATCAAGGAGACATAAGTAGTTCACCAAAGGAAGGAAGTCTTCACTACCTCCAAGAAAGATGTTTAGCACTATCAAGTGAGAGAATAAGCTTGAAGGAGCTTCTAACTATAGATCTTGGAAAAAGAGGATTGACCTCCTCCTAGAAAAGAACAAGGTCTTAGACTTGGTGAAAGGAAAAGTGAAGAAGCCCACAAAAGAATCAAGTGAGGTCGATAAGGTAAAATTTAGAGAATTGGAATTGGTATCAATGAATTTGATGGTTGAAAGCATAAAGGAAAATCTTGTCCCCTTAATTGCAAACATTGATCATGCCCAGGAAATGTATGATGCACTATCAAAACTATTTACCACCAAGAATATTGGAAAGATGATAAGCCTAAAAAATGAACTAAGGACTACTAAGATGACCAAGGAGGACACTGTATCTACCTTCTTTGTGAAGATAACAAGAATAAGAGATAAAATTCTTGCCATCGATGAAATAGTGTGAGATAAAGAACTTGTGATCACATTAATACTAGGGCTACCACCTACTTGGGGTGCATTTGCTGCAGGTCTCAATCGCTGGAAAGAAACTCCCACCTTTGAGGAATTGCAGACAACATGTAGTCGAGAGGAATTGAGAATCTCAATGGTAGCCAACAATGAATAAGTATCAAATGCTTATGTTGCTCATCGCAAGGGAAACTTCAAGAAGAGCGGGCCAAGGAAGAAGGTTGATATGTCAAAAATTGAATGTTATCATTGTCACAAAATGGGGCATTATAGACATGAGTGTCTCGACAGTCCAAGAAGTAAGAAAAGAGATAGAGCAAATGTGGTTGAAGAGGTACCCTCTCCCAAGAAAGAAAAGACCGAAAATAATGACTTAAGGGACTTACATTACTAAGCCCCTTACTCCTAGTTTTAGATATTTCATTTATATATTTTATATTTAGTTATAGGTTTAACATCTTTTTGAAAAGACTTTTTCTTGTTTTATACGTTTTTAGGTTTCTCTCAAAGCTTTGGAGGGAGCCTACAACAACTTTTCAAAATAAGTATCTCATTCCCTCTCTATTTGTTTTCATGTACTTATTTAAAGTTTTGATTATATTAAATACTAATCACTTGTCTACCTCTATTTCCTTGTCTAGGAATTAACCTACTCAAGAATTATGGTAGAAGGCCTCAAGGATTAAGAAGGAAGCCCTCACTAGACAAATCATTGAATCAAAAAGGTTTGTCAAAGAATCAAAGGTATGTCTTAGATTATGAAGTCTTGTTATTCTCTGGTATATTCATTGTACACCACTAACTATTGCTATGTCTAGCTCTACTGAATCTCAAAAGGATTGTTGTTTGGGATATATTCATTGTACACCACTAACTATTGCTATGTCTAGCTCTACTGAATCTCAAAAGGATTGTTGTTTGGGATGATTCATCATTTGATGAATCTACCCAACTTATATACCTCAAATTGTTTGCATTAATAAGAACCCTAAAAAGGTTCTCTGGAAACCCTAACCTAAGGGTATGTTGATAATCTGTGAAACCCTAAAACTACTTAGGGCTATTAGTGAAGAAATTGCTACTCTGGTTAATGTATTGATAATGTGGTATTTGGGATTTTGGTATGATTATGGAAGCTCTAACTAATTAGGGTTGAAATGATGTTGTTTGAATTCTCGGACCTTTGATGTCTTAATAGAATAAGGGTTTGCTTTGACATAAATCGAAACCCTAGATTTTGGTTAGGTCAACAACCAAAATCCTTGTTATGAAATGTCCTAGAAAGGAAACCCCAAGTATATTTCTTTGATTGAATTCCTAGCTTAGCTTAGGTCAATGTATATCTGATATATTAAATATTGTCTAATTATATGATATGCTTATGCATTATCTCCTAGATATATGTGTTGACCAAATTTCTAATGGTTATAAGTTCTAGGGTTTGGAAACAAACTCTAGTCAAAGTTTGAAGGTCTAGGATGATGATTGAAAAGTCTAGGGTTTTACATCTAAGCCCTAGTGATGATTAAAATCGCTAGTATCTGTATTCATCTGAATCTATATAATGTTTGCTGAGAATTTATAGATAGAAGATCTAGGGTTTACATCAAATCCTAGTAGAAGTTATTTATGATATGTTCTAGGGTTAATATCAAACCCTAGTAAAAGCTATCCATGCTGGATTTGCCTTGACTAAATGAAATTTAGGGTTTACATAAAACTCTAGTAGATAATATTTCATATGGCTTCCAAAAGTTATTAGATACCTTTATTTTTCTTTTGACTTATTTCTAGGGATCGCTATATGACAAAACTAATCTTTTGTCATCTTGATTTTCTAATATGATTTAGGGCTTGTATCAAATCTAGGCTAGATGGTTGAAGTATTGAAGTATAGTCTCTTGTTGTTTATGAAAAGTCTAAATGTTTTCATTACTATAAAGTTTTGTTATGACTAACTTCATGTTTTTACAATATTGCATTAGGGGAATTTTGAGATCTAAAATGGGCCTCCTAAGGAAATTATAAAATAATAGTGGAAATAATAAAATAAGATTTGATTACATCATCAAATTTTAGAGGGAAAAAGGAAAAACTATTTTTTCAACTCGTATTTTTAACTTATCTCCCTATGGGTTTACTCAAATTTCGAGCGGAAACACTCGTTGGATGCATAATTTGATTTCTCATCCAAGGAGTACCCATGTTGCATACTTTCAATGGACCTTGCTCCACGAAAACTGAGAAATACATGAAAAACGTGATTGTAAACACATTTTTTCATGTATTTCTCATTTTTCTTGTAGTAGGGTCCATCAAAAGTATGCAATATGGGTACTCCTTGGATGAGGAATTAAATTTTGCATCCAACGAGTACTCCCGCTCGAAATTTGAGTAAAAACTTAGGGAGATAAGTTGAAAAAGTAGTTTTATTATTTTATTATTTTACTTTTTTACTCCAAAAATGGTGAATCATCCCCCATAGTTGACATCATCATCTTGAATACTATTGGTTCTTATAAGTTTATTTTTGTTGCACATTTTTCTTAGGAGGCCCATTTTAGACCTCAAAATTCCCCTAATGGGTTGTACTTATTATCTAAGTTATGCAGGTATATCATATTGGTGAAGAAGTCTGTAAGAGAAATTAATATGATGAGAAGGAAGAAAGCTATGAAAGATTTTGCAGCATCGAAGGAAGAAGTTAATCTCCCTACATTAAGAGGGAGCCTAGATAAAAGAACTCTCCCTATGTTAAGAGGGAGGGCACAACATAAGTCTTGATTGGAGAATACATGTTGGAAGAAATGTTGCTACATGTAAAGTAGGGAAAGAAATCGTTTCTCAAAGATTCAAATGACAGACCTACTTGTTGAAGGGCAACATCGAAACCCCGAAGGTTTGCTTTGATTATGTATTTGAAATTTTATTGCTGATTGGGGTTGTGTTTGTACAAGTGAATCTCTCGAAGGATTTGATAGCATGCTGGTTATCAATCAATTTGATTGGGAGAGATTGGTTATCCTTGCTCTGTTGGATCAAGGGTGTTGAGGCTTTGTGAGTGAAGCATTGCCTGGAAAGACATCGGGCTGACACTTTGTGTTGATGTCTGGTAGGGAGGGTGGCATTGCGTGGATGTGCATATAGTTCCCTGGTTTAATGGTTAGTAAGTAAGCCTGATGGTACCTATAGAGGTTGAAAGCTTTATTCCATCTTAGTCTCACTTGGATAGATTGCCTTGGTCAGGAATCTAGTCCATGGCATTGCGGAGCCTAAATTGTTGAGTGACCAAATGGATAGATTTCCCTTGTCAAGAATCTAGTCCATGACATTTAAGTGTCTAAAAATTCTTCATATGTAATATTCCCAATTAGCCTTGCTAATTGGAATATTTCATTTTTGCTTTATTTTGCCGCTTTAGCTAGACATAATAAATAAAGTGAGAAATAAGAGGGGTCACCTCACTTTAGTCATCTCACTTTATAAATAAAGTGTTCTTTTCCTAGTAGATGAACGTTGTAACTTAAAGAGGGGGCCTTGGGGGTCCACGTGATTATGATGGGGGGGAGGCATCAGGCTGACCCAAGGTAAACTGCGCAGGTCAGAGAAGAGTAAGGGAGCAGTTAAATTTTGGAGGGAATTTGGCATTATAAAAGGAGAGGTTCTCACCTCATTTTGATCATCCATGATTTGATATTCTTATTGATAGCTAGACTTTGTCTGCTTCAGCACGCCGGTTGTTTAGTCGGTCTGCAGCACTGTTTAGTGCACGAGTGTCTCCGGTCGGAGATCTCACCCTTAGCCTCGGGGGACTTCGAGTGCTTGCCCTGGTAAGGTTATTTCTGGTTTCACCCTTAGCTTCGGGGGACTTCGAGTGCCCGCCCTAGTAAGGTTTGTTCTGAGTACACTTTTCAGTTCCAGTAGCAAAGCAGCAGCAGTTTCTGAAGCAAATCTGAGGAGGAGGAAGCCCTCTTGTGGCTGCCCCGCACGAACAGAAGAGAAGGGAGAATGACCGAATCTTTGAGGAGAAGAATGACTGTTTTATCGAAGGAAGACCAGACTCTTGCGGGGAGAGGAAGGACGACATCGAGAGGGCCTTGATTCCCGGCCCGTGAAAGCAGACTGTTTGAGGGCGAAGGACAGTCAAGCCCGAGGTGAGGACGCTGCCCATTCTTGGAGGTGAGGTTTGCAGATCTAAGGTTTCTTGTCGGATCTGGCACTGGTTATTTCCCTTTGGGGATATTACATCATAGTTCATATAGTTGAGATCTACCTTGTACTATTGTATTATGAATACCTCCCTAGTTAAGAGGGAGTGTTGAAGATTGTAACTAGGTTCGGTTTTCATAAATTGTATTTGATTCAATATTTATTTTACTTATCAAAAGAATAAAAGAAAAGAACTTTATATTATTATTAAACAAATTATTAAAACATGGGTTTCATGCTTGGGTCATACTATTTTAGGTCAAAGTCCCGATTGTGGACTTCTAGGTTTTATTATGAGTCTATAGGATTATTGCATATTTTAATTGAGTCATATTGGGCTTTTGAATCATGCAAATAGGTCAAGTATTGAGTCAAATATGATTTATGGAGCCTCCACATCAAGTTGGCCTTCAAGTGATCAAGTCGACCTCAAGTCCAGTAATTCGAACCCATCAGAAGCCTATATATACAGGGAGATCGAATTCATTTGGAGACAGCTCACATTCACACAGGAATTCGATATCTTTTGTTGCATCAAGGAAAAGTGCGAAGTGAAGGAAGAGGTCTTTTGGAGTGCAGTTTTGGGGAAGCTAAAGGAGTTCAAGAAAATCGAAATTTTAGTGCTACTCTCTCCCTCACATGTGCTATAGTTTGGAAGATCGAAGTTCTCCATCATTTAATGCATCAATTGTTGTTGCCAAGTGAAGAAGTCGAAATTGATTCTGTTGAATGCTGCTGCCTTGAGAAGTTGTATTGGGTCAAAATCGAAATTCTAGAAGCAAGATTGAAGTCTTTCCCTCAGGATCGAAGTTCCAGAAGCAAGTTCGAAGTTCCAGGTCGAAGAAAATGCTACATAGTACTACTACTATTGTTGTTGTTGTCGCTGCCAGATTGAAGAAAGATCAAAAGAAAGGCTAACTTGGTGAGGAGGAAGTCCGAGTCAAGGTCTAGAGTCTCAAGAATTACTATTGAAGGAAGAATTACTGATTGGGTTTTCCCCGAAAGTGGGGTTTTGTCGTGGCTGCTGGCCTACATCTAGTGTCCTTGATCTATGTGCATTTGCTTTGATATTTTATTGATGAACTAAAAAGGAAGAACATAATAAGAAATAAAGAACATCACAAGTAAATAATTAAGAATAAGAGAATCTTTTTGCCTTTCTGATTCTCTAACATTAGGGTTACACAAGAATGATCAAATGATAATATAATGAGGGTAGATTCAATCTAATGATTAATCACCCTAACAAGAATCTTTATGATTCAAAACCCTATACATAATGATGTCAGTAATGTAAAGCAAATTTCAAAAGAAGAATGATCGTACCTTTTACATGAAGAGAACTTTATAACAAACCTTATAGTTTGAGACATACCTTGAGTTGTTCCTTAACAAATCTTGTAAGACATTAAGTTTGAAGGGCTTCCTTTGCAACATAACTTCTTCCATGCTTCAAGTCTATCCTCTGAGGCCTTCTCCATAATCTCTGTGTATTCTGCAATCTTTCCTACCACGAAAAATATAAAAGGCTATTAGCATACAATTCAAACAAGTCTTGATGTGAGGAGGAAACCAAACATGAAAAGATGAAACAAAGAACAAAATGCTTATCTTTTGGTAAAATGGCGAAGGCTTCCTCTTAATCCAATATTGCGAGATACCTACAACTTTTCAAAATAAAAGGTGTTCTAACAAAACATGTGAGACCTACAAGTTCGAGAAATCAAAACATAAGGGAAAACAATTCAAAACTTAAATAGAAGACTAAGAGGGATGCGAGAGAGAGGACTTAGTAGTATAAGTCCTTGACTTATGATTCTTTAGTCTTGCTCTTCTTAAGTGGAGCTTCATCTGCTATATTCACATGTTCTCTTTCTCTCTTCCCATTACTTGGATTCTTCGGGCATTGATTCTTATAATGGCCCACCTTATGACAATTGTAGCATTCAATCTTTGATAGGTCTTCTTTCTTCTTTGGTCCTTCAAACTTCTTGAAAGTTCCCTCCTCCTTAAAATGAGCAGAATAGGCATTCGAGATGTTTTCTTCTTCATCCTCCTTCTCGTTCACTAATGATATTCTGGCATCTTCTTGACTTCATGCATTCCACATTTGTTGGAATGTTGGAGTATCCTTCCAATTGCTGATTCCTTATGCAAAAGTGCTCCAAAATTTCGGTAGACCTAGAAGAGCAGTAATCACGATCTCATTTTCTGGTACAATTTCAGCTATTGCTTGGAGTTCATCTCTGATTCTAGATATCCTTATAAAGTAGGATGCCACAATATCGTCTTTCATCATCTTAATAGTTCTCAAATCATTCTTGAGGCTTGCTATTTGACCAATGTTCTGGATGGTGAATAGTTTGGAGAGAGTCTCGTACATTTCTTGAGCGGAATCTATGTTGGATATGTATGGGATGAGGTTGTCCTTTACTCCACTATTAGGTTCATGGCCAGGATTTCAATTTCTCTGAACTTTGCTTTCTCTGCTTCATCTATAGGCTTCTTGACTTTTCCTAGAACAAGATCCAAAACTTTGTTCTTTTCGAGGATGAGATCTATTCTCTTTTTCCAGGCCGTGTAGTTGGAGGCTCCTAATTTGTTTTCTCCCTTCATTGAGTTAGACAGAGTTCTTGTAGATAGTCGGCTTATCCTTTTAAATGATCCTTCCTTCAATCTCCTTTTCTTCAATAAATCTTCAAGATGTTTTTTTCTTCCTTCTTCACCTTAGCTCTGAAATCATGTTCGAAAATCGAAAAGGCAGAAATATTTTCTCTTGTTGATAGTTACTTGTGATTTCCTTGTGTTCTTATTATCTTTCTTATGTTCTTCTTTTATGTTAGTTCTTCAAGCAATTACCAAAATCAAAACACGAAGATCAAGGACACCAGATGTAGGAACTCAACCAGCGCTAAAACCCCTATATAGGGGAAAACCTAGTCAAGAACTCTTCCTTCAGTAATTCAAATGAGATAGACCAAGACCCTAGACCAACAGCCCTTCCTTCTCCACCAAGTCAGCCTCCCAAGATGATTTAGCAAACTTCAATAGTCTCTTCTTGTTCAACAGCTTCTGCCCGACAACTATCCAAAAATTCGACTTACCAGCAAGAAAAACTTTGACCCTAGCTACAGAATTTCGGCCCAACGTCAGCACTGCAAATTTTGGCCCCTGCAGCAGCTTCACAACTTCACACGTGGGAAAAATAGAGAGAATTTCGACTTTTTATGCTTGTGAGAGACCTCTTTCTCCTTCTCTATCCTCTTTCTTCTTCTTACTTGAAATTCACGCTTTTTCTAGCCCCAAAAGTTGCAGATCAAACTACTTGTGAGTGACAAATGAGGTCGAGTTGTTGCCTTTGTTTAGTGATTTTTCCCCTTAGTTTAGGCTGACTTGTCCAATTTGAAGCCAACTTGGTGGAGGCCTAATTGACCTATTTTACAATAAAATAAATTTATTCTTTAACAAATAAATCCCAAAAAGGGTCTTTTAAAATATGACTTGGACAAGGACACTTGACATAAACCCTAGAAGCCTTCAATGGAGGTTTTGACCTAAAAACAATTAACCCAAGCATGAAACCCATGCTTTAATAAGTCAATTTCTTTAATAATTTTTTTTTAACTCTTCTTTTGACAAATATATTACATCATGACTGAAATATAATTATGAAGACCGATATTGTTGTTTTTCTATGATACTGGTGTATGGGATAGAATCTTAAATCATTGACGCTACCAAACCAAAGATCACAACGAAACCACTTTGCACAGCGGAATGTAAACAACTGTAAATCTACTAGTGCACAAAATATAGACAGCTTTTTACACAATTTTATACAACAACCCAACTTCGTTATATTAATCAACCAGAATAATATGTTCATGATGATTTGAAGGTTCTTTTTATTTGAATTTTTGCAGAGTACTTTCTTTTTCATTCCAGCACCAGAATTCTATTGGTATTGATTGTTGTGTCATCTTTTCTTCTGATTCTGCAAACTGTAATTAAGGAAGTAGGAATAGACCTAAAGAAGGTTCATATCATTTCTTGGCATTTCCTGTGCTAGGCCTCTAAGCTTACGTAGCTTTGGGTTGACAATTAAGTCTTAAAGGAGTTTACAGTGTAGGGCTCCCGTACCAGGGATAATGGCCCTCAAATATCCACAAGCACAAGAATACAAAACTAGGGCTTGGTGCCAGTCCATCAACAACCAATCTGCCCTCAACAAGATACTCTAAACATTTGGCTGTCGCATGCTCTCTTAGCTCCTTTTGGTCATACCCTATACCTGTTCGGTCCTTCAGCTCCCGAACTGCAACACTCACCTCTATCAATGCTCCAAGTCCATTTGGCCATTGAACCTTGGCTATCCAATCTGCTCACTAGTTTTTTCTTAGTCCATCAAGGACACAACACATTGAGACTTCGCGCCCATTGCTGCTCCTCAGCAACTCAGGGACTTCAGCCCACTATGGTCTTCCTGCGTTGCTCCAATGGAGACCAAAATAGGGCATGGAGGGCTGCCACCTATCACTGCAAGATGTCCATCTCCCACAATGAACACGGGCTAGGAGGACTGCCCATCATCTGTTGTAGATGTCGTTCTCCACATGGCAAGTTTAGGGCTGCTCAAACTGCTACTGGCTGATCAGACCCTTGAGCCCTTCTTCTGCCACTCTAGCAACCACCTAAGTTCATGAAGATGGTGCACACCGGGCTCCAACTTGAGCACTATCATGCTGTCTTCCAACAGATCATAAATGCCCAATCCACTGTCCACACTTGGTCCACTCTCACACTGCCCTCCAACAGACCATGAGTGACCAATCCTTGCTGTAGCATCTGCTCCTAGTTAGGGCATCCAACATCTATGAAGCCCTTCCACTTCGCTGCCAACAAACTTCACCAACTAGTCCACTCCTAGGACACCGTCCATCTAAAAGTCACACCAACTCAAGAGGACTAACATACCTATGTTCTGCAACCTCCTGCTGCTGCTGCTCCTCTTGACACATGCACTATTGTTCATGAACTGCTCATAGGATGACCTCAAAACTATCCAACTGGCCCAAACAAACCATCCATCCAAATTGGTCCAAACTAGACCCAACACCTAGCAATCATGAAGGAGGAACATGCCTTTGGACTAATGTTTTGACTACTGTAGGTGTTGCTGCCTGGTTAGGGCTTCCTGTACACTTGGACAGCCCTCTCCTTAAGCTCTCAAACACCTCCTCTCAGCTGTGGTCCACCTCACTCTTCAAGCTGCTGCCCCTCGCTATCCTTTAGGACAGGTTTGCACCCTTAGAAGACCTCTCGGCCCCTCCTGTAGCATCAAATCTGAGCTGCGGCCTGTTTCTGAGGTAGTTACCCACACAAAATAGGACTCAAATCTAGCCCAGCTCTGTCCCTTTCCACTCGGCCCTACTGCAAGGTAATCTCGGCACCAAAACAGTCATGGAGAAGCCCCACACATAGGCTTCTCCTCCTTCACTTGGTTGCTCCTTTATCTGTGGCCCAAAACAGAAATGTCCTCCCTCTTATGCAAGCTCTTTCTGCCCTTCTTCGCTTGCTCTTATGTTGCTCTCTTGTATGTGTTAATGATCTCACACAAGCCCTCTATTTATATCTTTATCAAGGGCTCCAACGAATATGCAAGGTGAGCTTGTACAACTGTCTAAAAACACAAGCCTACATCACTTGTCACCCACAAAACCCACTAGCAACTACAAAAATTAATCTCTCTTTAGACAACTTGGATTTCGATGATTCTGGATGCATTGGATTTGTCTTGTCATCCTCTATCATCTCCATCCATCACATGTCCAAAAAGCTCTATGGTTTTGGCTCAAACATGGATGGGTGCAAAACCCCAAGCTTGGGTTTCAAGCCCACAAAGCCACTTGTGGAGCTCCTTCCTCCAAACCCTCGATTCTAAAGGCTGGGAGTACCTCCCAAGTTACAGAAAATCAACAGATACTAGTTACATTCTTCAACATGTACCACACCTCCTGAAGCATCTGCTAAAGCTTTTATACTACTGAGAAAAAGGATTCTTATCAGGGGTTGAGACTCCGACACATCAATCGATATCCAACACACCTCAGATGATCATGATATTAACATTGAGAAAAGTCCTATGTCTTATAAGTTATAATCTAACAAGATGTAACGAGTCCATATCATTGCCATAAATATCATGTTGAATTGTTGGTTCATTAATGAGCAATCGGCAGCTTAGGTTCAGTGAATTTCGACAATTCTAGTTACTAATATCATCTTATTTCTGTTTTGTTGTCTCATTGCAAATATTCAGGTTTGATATATGACATGTCTAATTACCTCGTATAATTTATATGGTTTTCATGTAGGGTAGACAGAAAAAGAGCGGAGATTTGTTTTTAATCTTTAGAGTAGAAGCTCGTGGCTAATGGAGTTTCTCTTTGTACTCTAGTCTCTTATATAGGATAAGATAAATGAAAACTTAGTGGACACCAGTTGCTTAACCATTAGCTGGTAGGATTTATTCGAACAGGCATGTATTGGTAAAGATTTTTGTCACCAACTGACGAGCTTAAGAAGAAATTTGAAAGTGTCAATAGTTTATCAGATACATGGTCCATTGTTTTTAGATGGGTGATATCAGCTAAAACTGGATTTGTTGTATGTAAATTTTGAAGATTTTTTTTTGAAATTATTTTGAACGAATTTACAGGTCAGTTGCGAATGGGGTTGCAAAGTGGTTGAACGAAAATCTTTAGCTTCTGATCCCGTAGATGCTCCGTGCTACAATACATTGTCAGGCGTGCTACTAGTCTCAATCATGTGAGTTCTGTAAGTTCCGTTAAATTGTACGAGTTCCCATGTCTTGGTTGAGATTTGATCTTTCATTGTAATATCGATTCATCTGTTTAAGTAGCCTTGTTAGACATCTGGATTCTGTATACAGCAATTTTGGCGTTGACGTTGCCTCCTTAGCAGTAGATTCACACTTATTTGTTCAATGGCAATGCATTTGTCAGTCATTTGTCTTATATATCAATTCGTTATCATTGCACAGAAAGTAAATGCAGTTTTAAAATATTTTCATCATCCCCAACAATAAATTGCAGAAAGAATACCGAGTCCATCTTGCTGCACGTTGATATCAGCTGGAATTTTTTCTGAAAAATACATAATGAATAAAGGTCATAATGCATTTTTTGATTCCTTTAATTTGTCAAACTATTAAAAAGCATAAATATAATTGAAGCCTACGATTAAAATTGCTAAAACGTATCGCATATAAGGAAATGCATAAAAATATAAATGACGGCTGCAATTAAAATTGCTAAAATATTTCGGATACAAGGAAATTTTGGCAAGTTGTGTGTGCGCGCACAAGCACAAACTAGTATCGTTATATGCCAATGAATTACCATAATATAGTGCTTCAGTTCTCAATTTGACCACCCCGCTAATGGTGCCATATTTAATTGCATTCATGGTAAAATTAGATGGAGATTTATGCATGCAAACAAGCGGGACTGTTTATACGTGAACGGGAACATATTTATAGATATATTAATGTCATGATATATTACAAAGCATAGATATAGAGGAGAGAGTAGCGGGTTAAACATTTAGAAGATCATCATCAAAGCAGAAATCATTAAACATTCATGTTTCATCAAAGCAGAAATCATTAATATTTTTATCTCAAATCTTTGCGCTATAATTTAATTATTATTATTATTATTTAATTTCAAGGTCACTGTCAAGTCAGACACCAAATTGGGGTATGAGACTTTCTTGTTTGTGGGACAAGAAACCTACCTTCGTGCAATAATTTGGCTGCTAAGTCTACAAAGGCATATATACTCTATCTCTTTGGTTTTTAAACTTGTGACCTCTTAGGAGGAAACACATGCTCTCAACCATTAAACCTACTCATATTTAAAGTCTATAAAACACTATATTTGAAAACATTTTTTTGCTATAAAAAAATCTCAAAAATTTACAACCTTGAAAATCTTAATATAATCTTAATATAAACTTGTGTCAAGCTTATCTTATATTAAAAGAACCTTGAAGATCTTAATATAATCAACTTGTGTCAAGATTATCTTATATTAAAAAGAATATTGGCCTGTCTGACCATATTTCTTAATTTGCATGTCGAAGCCCTAATCCTTAGAAATCTTTGAAAATAGGATCGATTCTCGTCCTTTTATAGTAAGTAATTCATACCCTGTTTTGTGATCTGTGTTGAAGATATAACCGTTGTTTCTACAAATTGAAATTGCTATTTCTCTGCGTAAAGTTATCCATGGTTCTAATGTAGATGGTTAACAACTCTAAATGAGATGATAATTATCATAGAATAAAGCTAATAATATTCCGTGCAATCATATTATTATCAATGAATATCCTGTTAATCTTCTACCCGTAAGCTTTATTTAAGTTGGATGGGTGATTTGCAATTTCAATAGTTTATTTTTTTTTAAATCAATTTAATTTAATTGTGAATATTAACAATGACATTAAGAAATAAATATGATTATGATTCATATCACTGTAATTCTTTTTATACTTGCTGAATGCAATGTATATTGTAATTAGTTTCCCAAACTATTGTATGAATTTTAATTAATTTATAAATTTTGTAAATATTGAAATAATTTACAAAATTTATAAAGATTTCTGTAAAAAAATTAGAAATTAAATTTACTATTCTGAAAATTAGAAGATAATTTTTTAATTTTTAAAAATTATATTTTTTATTTATTTTTATTAGTGGAGGTGTATGAAATAACAATTTTTATGTAGTTTTAAATCAAATTGTAAAAAAAATATATATTTTTGAAATTTAAAAATAAGAAAAAAATCATAATGACAATGGTTTTGCAAAAACTAATTATCCAAGATGATCATTTAAAGCGCTGTACTTTTCTTAATTTCTCCAAATTCAATGTCTCTCTGGTCTTTTTAACGTGTTAAAAAAATTTCACGTGATTTCTCTTGATTCAATGTCTCTCTCTTTTTTTAACGTTTTCAACTATTATCAAATTCTATTAATAAAAATGACATGTCAAAATGTTCCGAAATAGATTTTTTTTTAAATGCAAACTAATGTTGATAGAAAATATGAAAATATGGTTGTCTTGTCAAACTGTAAGATCCAAAACACAACACGTATATACAGGCACATTATTGGGTAGTGGCAACCCCGGAGGTATTGTTGAAAAAGGGTCCAAAGTTGGCATGATCATAGCTTCTTTCTATCCAAGGGTGCAATTTTTTTTAGTGTTTCATATTATATTTAGCTCGTAGTAAAACTCTACATCAACTCCATTTCACATTTAGATAGCAACATTATAAATGCCATGTCATCATCAATATATAAACACTTTTTACAGGTGAGAAATACTTTTTCTTTTTTAACTTCTTTCAAAGAAAACATATCTTAATGTTATTTTAAAGATTATAGTAAGCATAATTTCATATCACTAAAAGAAAACATATCTTAGTATTATCTTAAAAATTAGAGCAAGAATAATTTCATATTAGGGTGGCTTTTCTTTTTTCCTCTTATTGACTTTAAAGAAATGTAATTAAGTTACATATCATATGTATTACTTATTATATATACTAGTAAAATAAAATTGATTTTAAGAGGACATTTTTCAAATTAATAGAGTACTATTGCACTTCCCAATCATTTAATGTTAATAAAATAAATGTCAAAGTGTAAGGTTGTATTGAGAATTTGGTAGGGTAGTGTTTAATTCAAATTCTCTAATTGATAATTACTTGTGAGCTTACTTATTTTATTTATGTCTTTTTTTCTTAGCTTATTATATCTTTTATCAAGCTAGTTATCAAAACACAAGAGACACAAATTTAGGCTCTTCAAGCCAGGGCCAAAACCTCTCTCTCTTGGAGAGGAAAACTCACAAGAAATTCTTCTTATAGACTATCAGATGACAAGTACCATGACTATGACACATACCCTTGACCTTTGTATGCCTCCAAGACCTTGTCATTGCTTCTTCATTGACTCCTTGATCTGATTCTTCCTTTCTGCATCGCCTTGCACCGTCCTGCACCAACCTTAGAGTACTCGGTCTCTAGTACTTGAAATCTCCTTAGATTACTTGGCTTGATCTTATATTCTTCTATGCTTATTCTTATCTTTCTTTATACCCAAGACAATGGTACATACTTATGTACCAATCTTTTACATGCATCCCTTATAACATGTCTTCTTTGCATTGTAAAGGTATCCCTTTTTCTGCCTTATGTACTTCGCTGAGCAGCCTTTATATAACTTCACACTTCACTGTAATTATGTTATTCCACACTAGCCTTATTCTTGCAACTTCATATCAATCTCAGTCCTGGAACTTTGCACTAGTTTCAGTGTTGCAACTTCGCACTAGCTTCAATCCTGAAATTCCGCACTTTAACACAGACTTGCAACACCATGGATATGTATTACTCCATCTTCTTTCTTCGCTCTAGACCTAATTCTATCCTTGGAATCACAACATATGTATATCACCAAACGACCTAATTCTATCCTTGGAATCACAACATATGTATATCACCAAATTTATCTCAGAATTGTCTGAGATTTCTTGTTACAAATGAACTGCAGAGTTATCTTATATATAGTGACATTCTTCCTTTGTTTTAGGCCGACCCTTCAATCTGTTTGTAGGCTGGCTTGTTCATGGGTATGTAGACCAACTTGTCCACTGCTCATAGGCTATCTAGAGGAGATATTCAATGCTGATCTTGAGCACCAGATGGAGTCATTTCTTCAAGCTTAATATGACAAGATCTTGAGGCATACATGACTAATATTGCTTCATATACATGGCTCCAATTAATACATTTATGACAAGATGACAAATCCCTAAAAGACATCAAGAAGAAGTCTTTCGACCTATAATAAAATTCCTTACTCATGAAACTCATGAAACCCATGAAGCAAGCTTAACAAAAATACAGTTTATTATCTTTACTTTCTTCATTACATAAATACATAATTACATAGTCAATATGAAGACCGAAACTAGTTACACTTCCCAACACTCCCTCTTAACGAGGGAGGTATTCATATAGGTACATGGTTACTTTCAATCTGAAAAATCTCATAAGAAGAATCAGATTGGTATCTGTATGGCATCATATCAACCAGCATTGTCCTAGTGCAAGGCCTTGACTAACATCCCCATCTCTCAACGAGACGATGGGTTACAATGATGGCGAGGCACATGACTTATAGACACTATAGTCATTGTCTCTCCAAGGCACATACTCCACTCATGTGTTCCCAGAGTATGACCTTCTTAGATTATTCTTCTCTTGGGTAGCCAACCCTCAAAGAATATCGGTACCCGACTACACTTATCTTGAATGCCCTATCTCATTCTCAAAGAGTATCAGATGCCAGATGATTACCCAATCCTCAATTTTGTCTTCCAGGTGAAGGCTAGAATGATGTGTCTAACCATTCTCTACACATGGCCTTCTTTAAGACTTACAGTTGTTAGTCCTAGTCTAGTCTAGTGCATGACACAGGAATTAGAGAATCATATACGTCACTCCCTCTTAATCAGGAAGGACATACTTCAAGGTTCTTCCAAGTAAGAAACTTACCACCAAACTCCCTCTCAACTAGGGACCTGCAGCAGCGATGGTGAGACACCCAACTTCTCATGAAGAATTCCTTCCCTCGATGTCATGGATTCTGATATTGAGGAATATTCAACTTTTGGCTTCATAGGGCACAACTCATCCATCACTTTCATCCATGAGTCATGTCAATCATCAGAAAGTGATTCTTCAGTCTTTCTCATCTGGTCCACCTTTATGCCATGTTGCTTTCCTTCGAATCATCTCCCAAGTATCTTACATCCTTCCACATGATTGGCAGCCCTGCATAAACTCATCCAGATAAACATATACATATGAACTTCTAAATCAAATGTTACCTTAGTGATGATCTTTCACCATGACATCTTCCTGTAGGCATCAGCATCCTCTATTCAGATTGACAGATCTCCTAAAGATATGTTTTGTCAAGGGTCTTCTTATTTACCATACTTCTATCAGAGTCGACATATCTTCCCAGGAGTTCTCCTAGTCACATCTTCTTGTCTTCTGGATGATAACTGCCTCTTAACATGGTTGCACTTCATGATTTCTTGCTTGCTTTCCCCACACAACTTTATTCCCAAGAACTTCAAGTATCTAGTTCCTTGTCTGTATACAACCACCTCATATTGCATACAAGGACATATTTGTTTTTATCTATTAGTGGCAACCTGTGCACTAGAAGAGATCCTTCTTCCTTTGATCATACTTCTAAAGATAGAAGTTCATTACTTGCTACCATATGACATGACTTCATAGCATCCAGTGTCAGCACATAGATATATGTATGTACCTCATCATTTTCCTTTGTAGTCATCCTCCAACAATTTTACTAGAATGAAGAACTTCATTTCCTTGACCTGCTTCATCAACATATCATCCTATCCTAATCCTAAAATTCTGTGTGAAAATTTCTTAACCTAAGAAATCCCACTGTTAATTCACGATTTACTTCTACTTGATTAAATCCACAAGTTATTAATCTGAATATTTAGAATAAACAGTGAAATAAATACATTTAACAACCTACACATACATATCAAATACTGAATAACATGCTCATAGACAAAGTGACAGATTTTATGGACAAATGTCCCCAAAAAAACCTAATGCGGGAAAACCGGTGCAGCTAGCTCTGGAGGGTTTTCATTATTATGCAGAATCTAAGTACAACAATCCTGGGCACCAAAACTGGTTCACCTGATAGAGAAGAATACGACAAGTAATACCTTTATCTTCAGAGACAAAAAATATGGCTGATTCACATCCTCAAAAGGGATTTACAGAATTACAACTCTTTCTGGCCCAATGGAAACCCCAACGCAGCTCTAAAACCCTCTGTATCAGTTTGACTGGCCTGTGTCAACTTCTGCGCTACCCAAGAAGGGCCTGCATCACCCTAGAATGGCTTATGTTGCCCCTATGCTACCCTAACTGGGCCTGCGTCAGATCATACTTCATCGAAAACATCGAAAACATTTGATCTTAGATAGATCATACTTCTTTTTCCCTTGTTGTTTCTTCAATGCCAGGGCTGCATCTTCCTCTTCCTCCTTCTTTACCTTGCTTGAACTAGTGTTGTTTTGCCTCTTGGTCATTCGACAGATCTCCTCCTGTCAGAGGATAGCCCACATATCGTCCCAGTCATGAAGGTCCACTTTGCCCAAAATGCTTTGGACAAATGTTTCCCAGTCCTTTGTGACTGCGTTTAGAGCAGTCCACACCATAACATCATCCTCCACCTTGACCCTTGTGGCAGTCAGTTGATCCCAAATTGACTACAACCTGAAGAGGAAAGGATCGATTTCCTCTCCCTTGGACATCATGAATAACCTCAGCTGGTTCTCTAGAAGCATCTTTCTCTGAACGGATTTCCTTTGATACAATGTGGGAAATGCTTTCTACATCTCATTAGTTGTGTTCTTCTCGTTTATGTGTGGTACCACATGATATTTAACCTGTCCATGATGAAGCACTTGGCATGTGTCGCTGCTTCATTATGCTTCTCTATGAGAAGAGCATCTGCTGGTGTAGCCAAGACTTTTTCTACATGCTCCCTCAAGTCGTATGCCTCCAGGACTACCAAGATTCTGGCCTTCCAGATAGCAAAGTTGGACAAGTCGTCCAACCTGTCCTAATCACGCAGTACGTGTGGCATCTGCTAAAAGATATGTCGGAACAAATCTTCCTTTCCCTACTTCTGCTTCTAGAAACTCGGATCTAGGGTCCTTGGTGAGAAAGGCACCCTCTGCTCCCTCTGACAACTAATTTCCTCCTTGGAAATCTGCCAAATACAACAAATCAACTCTCTTCGATCACCCTACGATCGATCCTCGGATTTCTTTTGGTGAGAAATCTGTTGAGTAGTTATTCTCCTCCTGATCTTTGTCAACTTAGCTTAGGTATGATTTTGCACTAACAGAATCTCCACCCCACCAGCAATTGCTGAAGATCTGAAGCCTCGCTTCTGATCCACAACAAATCTGTACAACACTCGAAACTGGATTGTGTCACCCTAGCTGGCCTCTACCTGAGCAGACTGGCTCAGCGCAGCCTATCCGTAGCGCAGGCTGCTCCTCCGTCCCTCTGTAGGCACTGCGTTGTCTCTACATCACCCAACTGGGACTGTGCTGCCCTCTACATGGCTCTTGTTGCCTCTGCGTCCTTCTGGTTTTGCGCTGCCCTCTTCAGATTCTTCACCACTTCATCTGCTCTCTGCAACAGAAATTTCTTCACCTGATTTGTTGGAGATCAAGCTTGATCTGCAATGCTCTGATACCATGTGAAAATTTCTTAACCTAAGAAATCCTACTGTTAATTCACGATTTACTTCTACTTGATTAAATCCACAAGTTATTAATCTAAATATTCAGAATTAACAGCGAAGTAAATACATTTAACAACCTACACATACAGATCAAATACTCAATAAAATGCTCGTAGACAAAGTGACACACATATTTTCTAGACAAATGTTCCCGGAAAAATCCAATGTGGGAAAACCGGTGCAACTAGCTCTGGAGGGTTTTCATTATTATGCAGAATCTAAGTACAACAATCCTGGGCACCAAAGCTAGTTCACCCGACAAAGAAGAATACGACAAGCAATACCTTTATCCTCGAAGGCAAAAAATATAGTTGATTTACACCCTCAAACAGGATTTACAGAACTACAGCCCTTTCTGGCCCACCGGAAGCGCCAAGGCAACTCTGAAGCCCTCTATGTCAACCTGACTCGCCTGCATCAGCCTTTGCGCTACCTAGGAAGGGCCTGTGTCACCCTAGAAGGGCTTACGCTGCCCTAACTGGGCCTGCGTCAACCCTGCTTGGCTCAGGCTGAACTATGTAGCACCTGTTTGCCTTTGCGCTAGTCTGGAGTGTTGCTTCTCTACCCTCGTTGTACTCTTGGCTTGGGATCAAACCATCCCCCTCGCCAATACTGCCCCTCGTTGCAACTAAAACACTTCTGAAATTCTTAGCAAACCACGCCCTAGAATCTCAGCTTAGGTTCAGTGCTCTGCCAATGTGTGTTCTCGAACTGACCCTAAGCCCTTCTCTTATACTTTTCTCGTTGGGAAACCAATGACCGCGATCTATTCTCTAATCGAGGGCTAAGATTAGAAGCTGCTTGATCCGCGTCACTTAAGTCATTCTCATCAGATGTTTAGTTTAATTCACTTTAATCTTTTAATTTTCCTAAGTTAGACTTAGGGTCCTTAATTAAAAAGATTAATTAATTGAATATCTCTTAAACTTGATGGAATTTCCCTAAACACTTTTTGGGTCTTGGAGATCTCATGTACTACAGCTCCACAAAATTTGGGCGCTGGAGCACATCCGATGCTACCCCAAAATCTCAACACTCTCTCTTAGTGAGGAATGTGCTCTAGCTCTATACTTCACCCTGAAGTATTTCTCTTATCTATGGTATCAGTCTTCGCGTTGATGCATGGCCCGTTGCATGGCCACCCTTCATCACTGCATTGTTGCTGCTCTCTGTACTGCGGCCCATGACTCTGCCACCACCACTACTACATCCATACTGCAACTCCCTCTCAAATTGTTGCATCATGCTACCAACTGTTGCACTGTAACTCAGTTGTTAAGAGTAAGCAATTGGAGGACCCCTGCCCAATGACAGACAAGTCAGTGGGGTTGCATCTTCTCACTGAAGCTCCATAGGTTGTTGCTCTGCGCTATCTTTCTGAAGCCACTGCGTTGATGCAGCTTTGCACTGCGTAAGCATGACTCCTTTGTGTTGCTTCTGTGATGTTGCATTTGCACTGCGCTGCTCCCTCTCCGGCGTATTAGCCTCTTCCTCTACTTCATCCGTGATCTTTTCACCCACTGCTCCAGTCATTCCTTGCTACTGTCTTAAGGCTCTCGTAGCACGGATGCGATCCAAGAGTTGGGCTACTCAAAGATCCCACAACCACTCTGTAGCTATTGTACAGATCAATATCGCCCCACCTCTGTTGTTCAGGAGCACTCATGGCTACGCCATCATCAGAGCCATCGTCTGCTACCACAACCTTGGAACTAGAAGCTTCCTTGTCCTTCTTCCTTTGAGGACAATTGCTGGCAAAGTGTCCAAGTTTGTCACATTGGAAACATTTGATCTTAGATAGATCACGCATCTTTTCACCTTGTTGTTTCTTCGGTGCCAAGGTTGCATCTTCCTCTTCCTCCTTTACATCCGATGCTACCCAAAAATATCAACATTTTGTAACATAGAATTCTTGATGAAATCTGTTGCTTTCTTTCTAACCAGTGAATCCATAGAGAACTCCATTAGAAAATGTCAGCATCTGTTTCCATATTGATTATTGAATGATGACCCTTGATCTGGATGACTGCCTTTCATCAATGTTGTTATCAATGAGGTTTCCGGAAGCTACTTCTTCAAGTGCTCCTTCCATGTTTCTATCATGATGCCATTAATATGCATTACTTCCTATCATATTAGTTTACAACCAATAGAAATCACTTAAAAAGTAAGATGATCTCAATCATAATAGAGATCTTTCGCTTCTTCTTTCTTAGATTTCTTTGCATCAGGTTCTTCCCTTTCATCTATGGCATGGGCGGCTTCTTTTTTCCTCTTGTCCTTCCCAGATTTAGGAAAATCCCTTTTGTTAGCACTGGTATTTGCATCCCACCCATCCCGCCTTATTTTACTCTGCTTTCACCTCATCTCTGTCATTATCATTGATCTCGCTTCGTTTTTTAACCATTTTTCCCAAGGGTGCCCATGTCATCATTGTTCACAAGCACTAAACCCTAATTTCCTCTCCCACTAAGCTAGGGTTTGCTATGGAAACGAGACATTTGAGCAGAGAAGGCATAAGTTAGGTCATATCAGTAAGTATGAGGCCATTCCAACTCATAAGATCATGTCTCCATCATTTACCAAGAAGCCATTCCAAGAGACAAATCATTTGCCACACATAGAGCTGGTTTTTCTTCAAACTGTGTTTCTGACCAAACAAAGATGAATTTGACAAAAGTGAGAGAGGTTTTTGTCCATCATAGGCCAAGGAAGAAAAACCTCATTTATTTTTTTACACAGGTGTCATGATTTTAGAGAAATGTCTAAAATACAGGTGCCACAGGAAAGTTGCTGCACTTCTAGAGTGACCTTGGGAAAATCAAGTTTTCTCATAGTTGGGGTATCCAAATGACTTTTTTTATACGTCAAATGACAACTAGATTGAGAGAGCTTTCCAATGAGCTATCTTGAGTTTAATTTGGAGTTGAGGAAGGCCTCCAAAAGTTGCCTGCAACATCACACTGCATTTTTGCACTCTCATTCTGCACTTTTTGACCAGTCTTGGGAACGTCAACTTTTGACAAGGCAAACCAACTCCAATCATAAAACCAAAGGTAGATTGAAAAAGTAGACAGGATAATATTTCCAACTAACTATCCCGGGCCCAATTTGGACGCCAAGAATGCCTCCAAATGTGGTCTGCAAAAAAGTGTTTCACACAAAGAGTGTGTTTCCTTTTGGTCGTTGCGCGTTTACTAGTCTTGGGAGAAGTGATTTTTGACATGGAAAATGATTTTAATTTTGCAAACTGAAGGTAGTTCTGGAAAGTAGACTTGAAGGGCTTTCCAACGAGCCATCTTGGATCCAATTTGGACACCTTCAACCTAGTCAAAAACAACCTGCAAGATGGGGGTAAAATGGCGTTGCGCGTTTCACAATTGACTGATTTTTTCTGAGTTTTTCTACAAATTTGAATTTTACCTTGGGAATTATGTTTTACCGCATTTAATTGATGATGTAAATGTAATTATCATGTTTTTACTATTACCTAGGGTAAATACATTAGGCTAAAACTCATGATGAGTTGTAATGAATTAGTTTGTAAAAAGTTAGGGTTGAGTCACTTTGACCACCCTACACTCTAGGTTTCAATTCAGACTTTAGTGGATCAGCTCCTCTTCTCATGGATTTGACCCCTGAGGTTGGGGGAGGTTGTTTGAGGCCTATATCATGTAATTTTTTACTTTTCAAAGGTTGGGAGTTGGAATCAGTTTGATTTTGCTAGTTGATCAAGGGAACTTGTACTCAGTTTTGGCCAACCTAATAAAGAGGAGTTGCAGCGACATTTATGGGATACCTGTGGTATTGAATGTCTTTCCTTGTTTCTTCTTCAGTCACATATGTTTGAATGTATTTTTCATCTTCACTTTCATGTCTATGTTATGATATTTTATAAGTTAGAAATTTAGAATACATGCTTGCACATGCTCTGTTTTGGGTAACTGATCATATTTTGTTTCATTATCTTATGTCTGAGAGAAATACATCTCTTATGCTTCTCTCAGCCTTATTACATTTTCTAAACCATTCCATTACCATTTCCTTCAAGTGATTGGCATTATACCTACCTTGCGCCATTCATCCCTGCAACCCTAAATCTATTTCCTTGACCTAATTTCATTATCCACTAATTTACCCAACCAAACCAAATCAAAACAACCCCTTGCACTCTATATCTAGCCTAAAAACCTAATTTTTTCAGCCATCCTAGTTGTAACCCTTTTGGAGAGAGCCCTCTTCAGCTTGATAGGGCTAGCTATCAAGTCAAAAGCTTGGTTTGTGGTTACCTCTGTTGGGATTTCTTCCTCAGCCTTGGGAATTTGGTGGAGTGATAACAGATTTTATAATGCCCAAGTTCATTACATCCAAGGCATCGTACTTTGTCCATATTTCTTCTTTTATTTTGAGGACCAAATTTTCCAAATCTTCCTTTCTTCTTGGACATGGCTGCAAAGGCTTGATTCACTTCACTTGATCCAGTATCAGCTTTAGCTTTCAATCTTGTTTCCTCTATTTTACATAGAGACCATAGATTGTGGAATGGTGTTGCTTCTTTCTTCCCGTATAAACTTGAAGTGAAGTTTCCCCATTCTTGCGGTAGAGCATTCAACACCACTGTAGTCATCTCACTATCAGACATTGCTTCTCCCAATTCCTTTATTTGGTCTCTTATTTCAGAAATCCTCATAAAATATGAAGTGATTCCTTCCTCTCTTGACAATTTCATCTTGTATAATTCTTGTCTCATAGATATTGCTTCTCCTGCAATACTCACAATGAATAGCTCCACCAGTTTCTCATATATTTCTTTTGTTGTTTTCAGTTTTGATACATAAGGTATGAGTGAGTCGTTAATGGATTCTATGAGGATCCTCTCGACTCTGATTTCTCCTTTCCTGTATTTGGCATGAGCTGGAGCATCTTCTTTTGAGGGTTGAATTGTAGATCCTTCAATGTAGCCCATAACTTCGTCTTCGATTAGATTCAAATCTGTCCTATTCTTCCATGCGTAAAGTTTGATGACCTAACTAATTTTTCTCTCTCTTTACAATAAGTCATTTTGACAGATTTAGATAAGTTCATAGATACTTACTTGAGTAGGATTACTTCCTCCTAACAACTTCCTTGATGAAGATGAAGTTAGGAACTCCTTAGATTGAGTTCTCCAATGTAGATGTCTCAAAATGTGATGGATATTGTTGAATGGTACTTGATGGTATATCTTCCAACATTGTTTTCATTATAAATCTTTGATGACAAAGATTATCTTCTTGATGAGAGAATCCTTTAAAAGAGATTGAAGGTCTTCTTGGAATGACTTTATAATCTTCCTTGCAAATTGAATTGAACTTTCAATGTAGACTTTGATTATTGCTTCTTTGAGTGTCTCTTTGTTAAGTAGCCCTTGTCTTCAACACCTTAGCTCTGATCCCATGTTGATAATTTGGTTAGCCAGTGTTTAATTCAAATTCTCTACTTGATAATTACTTGTGAGCTTAATTCTTTTACTTATGTCTTTTCTTCTTAGCTTATTATATCTTTCATCAAGTCAATTATCAAAACACAAAAGACACGAATTTAGGCTCTTCAAGCCAGGGCCAAAACCTCTCCCTCTTGGAGAGGAAAACCCACAAGAAATTCTTCTTATAGACTTTCAGATGACAAGTACCATGACCATGACACAAACCCTTGACCTTTGTATGCCTCCAAGACCTTGTCAACGCTTCTTCATTGACTCCTTGATTTGATTCTTCCTTTTTGCACCGCCCTGCACCGCCCTGCACTAACCTTAGAGAACTTGGACTCTAGTACTTGAAATCTCCTTAGATTACTTGGCTTGACCTTATATTCTTCTAGGCTTATTCTTATCTTGCTTTATACCCATGACAATGGTACATACTTCTGTACCAATCCTTTACATGCATCCCTTATAACATGTCTTCTTTGCACTGTAAATATATCCCTTTTTCTGCCTTATGTACTTCGTTGAGCAGCCCTTACATAACTTCACACTTCACTGTAATTATGTTATTCCACACTAGCCTTATTCTTGAAACTTCGTATCACTCTTGGTCCTGCAACTTCCTACTAGCTTCAGTCCTGAAATTCCGCACTTTAACACAAACTTGCAGCTTCGTGGATATGTATTACTCCATCTTCTTTCTTCGCTCTAGACCTAGTTCTATCCTTGGAATTACAGTAGATGTATATCACCGAATTTATCTCAGACTTGTCCGAGATTTCTTGTTACAAATGAAGTGCAAAGCTATCTTATATACAGTGACATTCTTCCTTTGTTTTAGGCCGACCCTTCAATATCTTTGTAGGCCGACTTGATCAGGGGTATGTAGGTTGACTTGTCCACTGCTCATAGTTTGTCTAGAGGAGATATTCAACGTTGATATTGAGCACCATATGGAGTCATTTCTTCAAGATTAATATGACAAGATCTTGAGGCATACATGACTGATATTGCTTCATATACATGACTAATTAATACATTTATGAAAAGATGAAAAATTCCTAAAAGACATCAAGAAGTCGTCTTTTGACCTATAATAAAATTCCTTGCTCATGAAACCCATGAAGCAAGCTTAAAAAAAATACATTTTATTATCTTTTCTTTCTTCATTACACAAATACATAATTACATAGTCAATATGAAGACCGAAACTAGTTACACTTTCCAACAGGTTGGAGTAGCCACTTTCCAATAGGTTGGAGTAGCTCACTTTAAAACTCTAGTGTGCTTTTCTTCATGAAAATATCAAGTTGTGTCATCTCTAACTATATTTTAATCGCTATACTTGGAGGAATCAAATATTATTATATTTATCTGCATAGATAAACTACAAATAATAAATATTTATTATCAAATGTGTGGAATTTTTTTTAATGCGTGGAATTGTTTCTTTCCTTTTGGATTGTATTAAGCATGTGTGTATAATTGTATCCCACTATTGCGTGAAGCATGTGTTGTTTAAAAATATTATTAAAACAGTGGAGTGACATGAGAGGCAAGTAGTTTGTATTTATGTCATTATTTTTCTAAACAACCCAAACTTATTTATCTTCCCATTCATTGTGAATGTAATGAGTAATGGTCTCTTTCACATAGATTAAGAATCTTGTCATAAAGATAGATATGAATATGAATTCAGATATAAATCCAATCACTCATTTTCATGGAATTAAATTTTGGTGACATTCAAGTTCTTTATGATTTTTTTTTTTTTTGTAAACTAGTGCAAAGTATTTCCTTTAATTAAAAAGAGTTTACACGGAGTTCATAAAAACCAAAGGTTGCAACGATACCTGCATGGAGTGGGTTTCCATAGTTTTCCATAGTACTACATCAATCATGAACACAGTAGCCATCAGTACCAAGTGAGGCGTCAAAACTAAGAGACCAAAACCAAATCATAAGGAAAGATCTAGGCCATGCCTTCCATAACCAAGAGGCAGAGGATTTCCACACTCACCATATTCAAATATTACAATATTATATTTGCATAAAAAACATAATTTCCAACACCACCCATTCGCCATGCCAAAAGTGAACGAAGACCAACATGCAAGCTTCTTCAGTCCTGCAAAATACACCATTTCTTCAACCCTACAAAACAAGAGTTATTGCCTGCATCAATACACCTGAACGAAGGACCAAATCGGGAGCCTAATGTAGTCCACAATGAATAACCTCACACTGAAGAGGTTTGAAGAAAACAATGTACCATGCCTAGGAACATTACCCCGATAAACTAGAGAGTGTGTCGTTGCACCCAAATGCTAGCCTGAAGAGATTAAGGGAAAAAAAAAGGAGAAAACCAAATGTAGGCCCAAGAAAATATATCCCAATTGAGAACTGCCATATATCACCACAAAAATGACCATGAAAAGCAATAGAAGCCTGAAAACCATGGAACACTAGGTTATCAAAATTGTAAAAGTATAGACCCAACTTAATCAAAGGAAATAAATATAAATCAAGAGCATTATCAAGAGGAGGGCCAATAGGGTCTGCGGGAGGATCAGTAAGCCCTCCGAAGTTTGAGTCTGACACGATATATTTCTCCACGTGTTTTAAACGAGAAGCAATATCATTAAGGAAAAAACATATAATCTTAAGAAGCCACTTTATATCCTCGTCCATCAAAAATCTTATAGTGATAAACTTGATTATCTCTTAAAAACATATGAAGGAGATTGTCCATTAGTTGATGAACAGAGAGAGAATGCAAAAAGTGCAATATTCATTTCTCGAAATTTCCTAGGTTTGGGGTCCATTTGAGGCGGTTCCTACTTCCAAATCGGAAAAGCAAGGGCAATCTCCAAACTCTTTCGAATCCCATAGCTGAATTTCCCGACGAAGTTTCAAAGGGACTGAATCAAAGTACGAAGAAATTGATTTCCATGCAAACAATCAGTGGCAATAAACACTAGAAGAACTTGCTCCGCCATGGCGACTAGCCATGCATTGGCTTGGAGGCAGGGTGACTTGAACAATAGAATTGGGAAAACCATCGAAAAAACCACGACCAATGAGGCACATAGAAAGACACACCACAAACCCTTACAAACCCGAACATAACATGATCAAATCATCCTCCAAACTCCACACTCGGAGTTCATATTCAGGGAAAACTTGAAATTTGTTACATGATAAAGGCATAAACCTTTGAAAAATCCACACATAAGGAAGCACACTAATCTCCCCAAACTCGAACTATCCTTCGAAGCACATCCAAAATTCGAAACCAACACATGCAACAATACCAGATGAAAAGAAACAATGGGCATTCCCAAATGTACTAAAAATTCCCCAATTCCTCAAAGCAAGGATTAACAAGGATCGAGAGAGGAGATAGAGATAGAACACCCAAAGTTGACATTACACGTGAAAATGAAAAGGGAAAAACCGTGCACTAAAATTAGACCGAGAAAATTTCAGGATACCAACAACCACTAACCAGTATTGGACAGAGATACATAGTACTTGCAAAATTGTTATCCTGGAGAGCAGAATTGGAAAGGACAATCACCAATTTGAATACAAGTCCGCTTGTTGAGGTGTGCAAAAAGAGAACAAAGAAAGTTGACCTCGACCAATCATTAGCTTGAGAAAAATCGTGGACAAGGGCATCTTTATGCCACTAAAGCCAAAATTAACACCAGCTACACCAAGATAGTAGACCAAGCCTCTCAAGCACACAAAGCTCACTACTACAAAATACTAGAAGCGACAAGGTGAGGACATGACCTCACCACCACTAAGATGCATGACGTACCTTCACCACCCGTAAGTCGACCCCCATGCATTTATAAAAAGAATATGTGAGGTGATACACCCAAGCCTGTGATTTAATTTGATGTCAAGCCATGACTTGAGACAGGAAAGTGTTTATTCTACACGTCATTCTAATTCAAACATTCCCTCCATGGATCACACCCCCATCATATTTCAATTTTTTCCCTAAAATCATTATACAAGGACATTTTTTAATTTATTTTTTTATTACAAATTGTGGTTATTATCAATTTTATTTTCCATCCATTTTGGATAGTTTTAAATATTTTAACTATGCTAATTAAATATCCATAAATGACCCAATTAACAATTATGGTTACTTAAAACAAAGTAAATGATATTTATGTTGCTAATTATCGATCAAAATCATATATTATTACAATTTGCAATAATATTTATGTTGCTATTTATTGATAAAAATCATATATTATTATAATTTAAAATAATAATATAGAGTTCACTATATAGAAACAATATTTTGATATCATTTTACTTTCAAAATATATTTTATAAAAATAAACACATTCACGATAATTAGAATATATTATTTTTATATATACATCCAATAATATGCATTGCATATCGTAAATATGTTTTTTACAACATTTAAATAAAAATTAAAATTTTAACAATATATCAATTACATTTATATACAAATAACATGAAATTTAAATAAATACATTTACTAGGAATTGCTACCGCCCACAATTATTTACATTTTTTTAGACACTTTAATAAGTAGGAGTAAAAATGTATGTGTGCAGACTTAATTATATGGTTCTACTTAATATCAATAAGAAATCAGTAAAAAAATATTAACAATAAATTAAAATGGTTATTGTCGAAGGAGTTGATCTCAAGCGATAGAGGCATATATTGTGGTTTTGGCCATGGCAGGTTTAAATCTCTGGAGACATGCTCTACTTGGTGAAAATTGTGAAACAATTCATAGAAACAAGTTCTATTGGGTAGTCTCATAACTGTTTCGTTGAAAAAAAAATGGTTATCAATTCAAACAACAAATAACTATGTAAATAAAGCAACTGCATTTTTAATATTTACATTTTTCATTGTTGAAAGCATTTGTCTAGATGAAATTTTAGTCCTTTATTTTTTTCTTTAATTTAGTTATAAATTAATTTTTACATAAGAGGTAGGTACTAAGCAACAATGTTGCATATTACAATTGTTAATTCTATAAAATGAATTAAACTATACAACTAACATTTATTTGTTTCTTTGTAAGAACATTATTGTTACTTTGTCTTGTAATTGTTGAAGCTAAAACCTTTTAGATTTCCTTCAACTATATATTTTTACCACTATTAAATTTAGGTGCAAAGTTTGACATTGATAGTGTGGTCTCCAATCAGCGTTAAATTTCTAAAATGTTAGTAGAGTATTAATTTTTTAATGCCACGTAGAGGCTATGTGTTGAAATGGCATGTGCTATTGGAAATTCCTAAGGGTTGGTGTTGATCTAGTGTGACACTCATGAGTGCATTAATATACAATGTTGTATTAATGCCCTTGCAATGATTTCAAGCTACATACTCTTATCCTTAGATGTATTAGGGTTTGCACCACTCTTGCTAGAAGGCTCACCTGCATATCCAAGACCATATTTATCAAGGGGTGGTCTCTGACGACTTAGGATGTCATCCAAGGTTTGAGAACTCTTTAGATTCTTGTTCATATGATCAAATTATTTCCTTACAGAAACGATCTCTTCTTTCATCTTCTCACATTATTCATCTTTCTTTGCTAGTTGGTTCTCCATTTCTTCCTTCATCCTTGTTGCTTCACATGTTTGGACCTAAAGAGAGATGACATATGATTTCAATTTGAAGAACTCTTCATCCTTTTCCTTTAGTTGGCATGACATGGTATTTCTTTCCTTCTCTAATTCATCAACTCATCCTTTTAGGAGGACCAATTGTTCCTTCTAATTCTTGTCTTCAGCTTCTTGAATTTGTTTCGTTGCTTCTTTTAGTTGACCTGTTAGCGTGGAGAGTTTTCTTTATATTAAACAATTTCTGCTTTAAATTTACTCAAGTCCTTAGATCTTTGATTGAGATGACTTTTCAAAATGTCTTCCTTTTTCTTTTCTTCTTCTAATTGAGTTGTCATGGAGATGACTTCTTCATTATTCCTTTTCTCAATCTGATGCAATTATTCCTTAAGCTTGTTGAGTTCCTCATCTCATTTTTGTACTTGAAGCATGAAAAGGACAACTTTAAGCTTATGATCAACATTTTGTACCTGCTTCCTGAGTTCCACGTTTTCCTTATTCAATCTGCTAATCCTTTTTAGAGCAACTACACGTTTTTCCTTGAGATCTTCTTTGAGGTTATCTTCACTTTCCTCATCTTATAGGTTTTCCTTGTTCTTTGTGTCTTCAATTTTTCTTTCATATTTCTTCTCTAGTTCATCCTTTTGTTCTTTGCTATCATCTTCTTGATGAGAGGTCATGACCAATAATCCTTTTAAGAGAATATCTTGAAGGTTTTCCCAAATCTCTTTTGTTGATGATCATTTCTCCACTTTGAATTTTATAGGATACCGTAGGGCACTCAATATTGTCTTTATTTCTATTGCATTATGTTCCTTTGTTATGCAACCATCTCACAAAATAGAAGAAAATATAGATCCATGACTTACAAATTATCCTCGTCGAGGGGGAAACCTCCTTTACCTTACATAAATGAACAATTCTTTGATGATACAAATGATAAGACCTCCTTGGTATATATAGGAGTCTAAGGGGTCACAATATAATCAGATTCTATATAACAATAATAATGTAAGGGTACAACAGTAACAATAGTGGGCTTCTATGGGGCACAACAATAACAATAGGGGGCTACACTAACAATAACAATAAGGGGGATACACTAGTATTATAGGGACCTAACATGCCCCTCTCCTTCAAAAAATTGTCGTCCTCAACTCTTGAGTAGTTATGGATGCTTCTATATAAAATCCTCATCCTCCCATGTGGAATATTCAACGGGTAAGTTCTTCCACTTAATGAGATACTCTAAAATTAATTGATTATGTAGTTGTCGGGTTCTAGTTTCTGTGACTGCTTTAGACTCAAATATGATGTTTCCTTTTTCATCAAGTTCTGGCAACATTCTTTGAACTCAAAGATTATCATCGATAATCTTCTTTAAGCATGAAACATGGAAAACTAGGTGTACTCTAGAAGATGCAGGAAGCTCCAATTTGTATGTGATAGTACCAATATTTTGCAACACTTTGTAAGGACCATAGTACTTGGGTGATAATTTATTATCCTTCGTACACTTTCTTGAGGGACATTTTTTTGTATGGTTGTAGTCGTACAAATACCTAGCCATCTACATCAAAACTTCTTTCATTGCAATGTTGATCTCATGTTGTTTCATTTGATTATGTGTCAGAGTGAGGTTATCATTTAAGAGTTGGAGAGCTTATTTTTTATGCTCGATGTGACCTTCCACTACTTGAACCTTAGAATTTTTTCTTAAAGATGATGTGATGGATGGTCGATAATATCCATAAAGTTCCATAAATGGGGTCATTTTTGCTGTAGTATGGAAGGAAGTATTATACTACCATTCAGCTAGAGGTAACCACTTGACCCATTGTGCTTGCTTATCAGATACAAAGCAACAAATATATATTTCCAAACATTTGGTCACTATCTCAGTTTTCCCTTCAAATTGAGGATGATAGGATGAGCTATGAGCTAATTGAATACCAAGACAAGAAAATAATTTCTTCCAAAAATTTCCAATGAAAATGGGATCTTTGTCACTTACAACAATCTTTGGGTTTCCATGTAGCTTTGTAATTGTTTCCATAAATGCAGTAGCAACTGTATTGGATTTAAAAAGATAAGATAATGCACAAAATTGTGCATACTTGGTAAGTCTATCAACTACCACCATAATGACACTCTTTCCTTCATACTTAGGTAGACCTATGATAAAATTCATTGAGACCTCCTCCCAACGTTGACTTAGAATGGCTAAAGGTTGTAACAGATCGTGGGTCTTAATTGTATCAACTTTATTTGTTGGAAAACCAAACATTCTGCCACAAACGTCTGAATATCATATTTAAGGGCTTCCCAAAAATTACTTCTCAACCCTGTCGTAAGTTTTTAAAAATATTGAGTGCCCTCCTAAGGTGGAGGTATGCAATTCCAAAATATTTTTTTGTTTTTGAGTTGGGAATTCTTACAAATATTTAAGCAATCTTTGTACCATAATGAATCATTTTTGTAGCTAAATGTATCAGATGTATTGGGATCTTGCTGCAATTTTTGAATGAGTTTCCACACCTCTTCGTATTCTTCCATTCATCCCTTGCTTCAGTGATCCAATCAAGTTGGATAATAGAAATGGAACAAAGCAATGGTTCCACATCCTCATCCTTTCTTGAGAGTGCATTTGCGACAACATTTTGCTTCCCTTTTTTGTAGATGATTTCAAATTCATAACCCAACATCTTTATGACCCATTTTTATTGCTCTTCTGAAGAAAATCTTTGTTCCAAAAAGTATTGGCATTATGGCTAATGTGTTGTCCTTGATGACAACCTACTTGATAAAATATTTCAACATTGTGATAACATGATGGTTATGCAGATTGATACAGATGCTACAGATGGTATGTAAAAAGAAATGAAAATTCAAATACAGATGGATGTTAAAGGTTAATTTTGAGAAACTACACGCAGATCCTATGAATAAGGGTCGCGTACATATGCGGGTCCTACAAGGGAAAGTCACATACATAATACAAACCACGGTATTTCGAATATCAGGGATCTTTACCATGGTATTGTTCCATAGTAATTGGTGTGACAACGGTTATTTGATCTTGTCAAAGAATACTAACGACATTACCAAGGGATTTACCTAAGGTATTGATTAAGGCTAAAACTATATAAGGAGATGGAGATAAAGGTGCCATGTGTGCAAGTGATGAATTGTTTATGAATGATTTGATCTGAAACGGGTGTGCACCAAGAAGCATGGAGATGACTCAGGTTTGATAGATCTGAAAGAAATACGTATTGCTTGATCTATATTTTTTTGTAACTAACAATGATATATCTATGATAATGGTATGAATTTACATATAATGATGTATGATTGTAATCATGAATGGGCCATGATTTGGGTATGACATATATTGCGAAGTTACGATTCGGTGATTTTATATATGTATGTTGTTTTTCTTCTGAGTGGTCACGTACATACGTGGATCTGTTTTTGTAGGGTCGTGTATACATTATGTGATATAATTTGTAGTTTGTTGAGATATGTACACTAGTGTTATGCATAATAGTCTCATACATACGTTGATTTATACTATGGTAGTCTTGTATATATGTTAGGTTTTTCAGTGATATTTGATGATGGCACCTGATGAGTTCTGCTCTATTTTCTGTTGTCTGTCAATGGTTTCTCTATCTTGATGATCTGTGTCTCACTATGATGATTAGTTTGGTTGGTTGGCAATGATCCTACAGTTTGGGGATCTAAGATTGGTTCAGTTTTTTCTTATGGTTATATGTGATGAGCCCTGGTATTACACCAAGGATGCTGCAACTCCCAAGTGCTTCTCAACTCAAATTATCAACCTAGGGTTCATACAAACTTAGAGGTGAGTGGTATATACATGCACAACAGGTTAGGTTCTACTCATGTCACTCTTGTTCATGAAATCAAATCAAGGTTTTCAAAGACCACTCCTCCAACTAATTACAGTGAAAAATTATTAGGAACGCATAAATGAACATGATTCTAACTACAAAGGTGAAAATGTCATTCATTAAATGTAAATGCCAATTGAAATTGCATAAAAGGAGAAAGATAATATAGTTGCATAAGTAAACCATGATACTCTACTTGCACACCTAATCAAATCAATAACCTACTTGCATGCATCATTTATCTACCCACACTTGCTTGAAAATGAGGAATCCAATCTTTAACATGCCTATGAAGAAAAATATTGATTCTAACTTTTGTTATCTGATGGTTGCAATGATGAAAGGATGAGGTTGGAGTGGTCCTAGAGTCTTCCCTAATCATCAAATCATAGTGTGGTGGGAATTATTCAACTTCATTATGCAAGATTCAAGGTATGGAGAAAAACTGGTTGAAGAAAACAACATCTCCGATCTGCTACAGTAGGTGCTACATTAGGTACTATATTGCTACAGGAGGCCCTGTTTTGCTACAGGAGGAGGATACGAGAGATTTTGAGGATATAAATTGGGTCTTGAAGGTAGAGGAAGGTGGATGAAGGTAGAAGAAGTTTAATGAAGGGTGTGGGAGACCCTTAGCCAATCATAGCCACCCCTCAGAGGCCTATCTTGCACCAAATTTTATGCCCACAATGTCCTTCATTTACCCTAACAGAGTGAATTCATAGAAACAATTTGGAAGCAAGGTGAGGTGCCTAGGAGGAAGATGAAAAGGTCCGGGTCCATGTGGAAAGGTGTCCCCAAACCTGCAAACCAGCACAATTCCTACAACTAGCCAAGTACATGCATCAAATGATTATTATTGCAGCAAAGTAAATAATCACGGAAAATATGAGTTGAATTTTATTAAGATCTATTTTATCCTACAACACTATTCTAATTTCCAAACTAATGATACCAACTTCTAAGTTGCAGAAACTAGACATGCAAAAGGATTACAAACCGATATTTATCAATTTCCAAGAAATCATAAACATATATTTTTGATGAATGTCTTTCGGATTAATCACATCATTATGATTTGGTCAACCTTTCAAACCAACTAATGTGGTTAATCCTCAACACAAGGTGGAGAATTTAATCGATCTTAATGAATAAATAGTGGGGATGCATCATTGCCCGGAAATAGCCATTAAAAATCAGCCATTGAGAACTAGCCATTATTTAAGTTAGTAAACTAGTTATTAGGAAAATTTATTAAAAAATGTTAATTATTAAGAAATATTATTAATTAATAAAATATTAAATAAAAATGCTTAAAATATATATATATATATATTATTTAATAAAATTAAATAAATATTTAAAATAAAGTAATTATGCATCCCCACTATTTATTCATTAAGATCGATTAGCTTCTCCACCTTGTCCTAAGGATGAACCACATTAGTTGGTTTGAAATGTCGACCAAATCCTAGTGATGTGATTAATCTGAAAAACATTCATCTAAATTATGGATCACAAAAGTATTAGATCTAACATATAATTTTGAGTTGTTATTGTTGATCTTTCCAATCGCTCTTTCCACAAGAGAGGTGATAATAAATCCTGCAATTAAATGTTTTTATGATATAACATCTACTGAAACAAGAAAAAAATTGCAATACTATGAAACAAGAATAAGAAATAATATAAGAGAGGGACTAAATCTTATGGGTTGGGCCCAAACCCAAGGATTTCAACCCCAAAACTAACTCACATGTAGACCAATGGTAAACTTCTCATTAACATGAAATGATAGTCACATACATCATATGAAAGATACATTAATAATTTCAAGCACTAGGCTCTTAGTAGTTACTCCTAGCTGCAACAAAAATTTGAATCCTCATGAGCCTTTTAGTTGGTTTATTTATACAAAAACAATTGAGGGGAAGCTCCCTTGAAAGGAGGAATGCTCCCCTCCAAAATCTTGAGATTTGTGGATCTATTTCCCTTTGTCCTTGTCATGCACTTGGAGTTCCTTCGCTGCTAGTGAATTCTGTTGGAAAGTGTAACTAGGTTCGGTCTTCATAAATGACTATGTAATTATGAATTTATGTAATGGAGAAGAAAAAGATAATAAAATGTATTTTTGTAATGCTTGCCTCCTGGGTTTCATTAGCAAGAAGTTTTTATTATAGGTCAAATACTTATTTTTGATGTCTTTAGGGGATTGTCATCTTGTCATAAATATATAATTTAGAGTCACGTATATGAAGTGTTGTTACACTTTTAAAGACAAATTATTGATGTATTTGTATGCTCAAATACCTTGTCAAATATGCTCCAAAAAGTTGGCTTGGAATATGCTAGAAGTCTCCTTGATCATGTTGGCCTACTCTCAAATTGGTATGTTGGCCTAGAGAAGGGGGGAAAATCCCTATATATAAGAGTGATCTGCGGTTTCATTTGGAGAGAATTATCTCGTTCAAGGATGCGAAGTACATGACTACAGTTGGTATGAAAGGATGCAAGAAAGACAAGTAATATCATCAAGTAATCATATTGAGAATGGGTCATAAAAAGGTGAAGCATTATCTTTGTTTGAAGGTCTAAAGCTATCTCGCATAAGCTAAGGATTTTCGTAACAAAGGTCTGCAATTTCAAGTCGGTAATAAGGGATCTGAACTACAGTAAGTAAGGAGAATGGTGGTTGTTGTGACTCCTAGAGACAGCCTTGAGTTGTATAAAGACCAGTGCCTAGGACATCTTAAATGCAAGGAGCATATGACTCAACTGACTGCAGTTGGAAATGTTTGGCTCTCATGCAACTATCACTCAGATGAATGGTTTTAATAAGGGTGGAACCAAAACCCCAAAGTTAAACACAACAACTAGGAAAAATGCAGAAACTAAGTACAAACTGCAATAAGTCAATGCATCAGACAGCTCTAAAACATAATGTTGTAAAAGGGGGCCAACTTCTAAAATGAATACACAGTTATCAAGTTATATGTGAGTGATGACTATAGTAGAAGATGGAGTAAGATATCAACTATAACCGGGCTTATTCAAGGATAAGAATCCATATATATTGGGCTTATTCAAAGATAAGAATCCATATATTTGGGCTCGTTCAAAGATAAGAATCCATTGTAGTTAGTATCGGAAGAACGACGGAAGAGATAGAAAATGAACAATGTATCAGGCCTGGGCCATATTTAAAGTACTAGGGATGTATAAAACATGAGTATCTGTTATGATAAATTCACGTCCAAAATATGGGAGCACTCGCATTCCAAAACCTGTAGATATGAGAAGTATGGAGAAATACAAAATGAACACCTATATTAAAATACAGAGAGAGAGTGTGTGTGTTACAAACTGTGAATCATCCTGAGCGGAATCCCCAATTCCAGCAAAACTTCTTATTACTGAATCCGTATAGTATCTTCAAACATCCACTATCAAAGTTCATACAAAATACATACAGAATATTCGAGCTAGTGAGTCCTTTGGAAAATCTGGAACCCTCTGTTAGTGTTTTCTTCCTGTTTTTATAACCTCTGATTCCTGTGCGCGAGAAGACATTTTGGGAAAATATCTTCCCCACGTGCTTGTATGTTGTTTCAGGTCTAAATAAAAAACAGAAATGATGATGAGGTAGAACTGCCTCTCATCATATTACAACGCAGGCCTAAAGTCATTTCTAACTGAAATGTAAACAATTTACTAACTGAAAGTAAAAACTACAGGAGTGAAATAAGAATTTCGCCCGAAATGACAAAGTGAAAAGGACATAAGGTAAAAAGGCCACACAAGCCCAGTCATGAATTATCATTGTTGTTTGATGAGGCAGAGCCACTGCTGCTACTGGCAAGGACGATACCGTTAGTCGTGGGAAGGACTGGCCTTCTGTGCTAGAGGGTGCGGCATTGTTGGTAGTGGATGAGTTGGCCTTTTGCGCTGGAGGGTCTTATAGAATGGCCAATGGTCATGATCCATTAACTGAGATGTGAAATTGACCCTTATTATCACTTTTCTTTGCTTTCTTGGGCGTGGAGGATCGTCATCCTTGGCCTCAGGCCACTGTGATTGGCTATGATACAGTCTGTGTACTTGAAATGCCATGAAAACCTACATAGACATCAAACCCATTAAATAAATCCTGCGATGAGGGGTAGAATGCTTTAGAAGGCTAGGGTGAAGGCACAGGAGCAATGCAGAGGCAAGGAATGCAGCGGAGACGTTTCCATGGCGAAAACATGGTTTGAATCCAATCTGGCACGAAATTATGCAAAAGGCAGTTTTGCGGAAAACCGGAGTGGTTTTCACACAAGCGGAAGGTGGTAAGCGGTAATGAGCGAAATGAACGCGATACAGTCAGGTGGGCAATGTGTGTCCTCACAAAACCGCCCATTTCGTGTGGAAATAGCGCGATCAGGTTATTTGATGAAATGAATGCGAAGAGGAATGCGGACCGTCTGATCAGAACAATCTAGATCAACGGCGAAGGAAGAATGCGACAGACGAACCTGCACGGTCGGGTGGGACCAGCAATGACATCAACAATTTTGTCACATAGCGGGGTGACCAATTTCAGGGTTATAAGGGGAAGAGGAGCGATCACCGTTGGATGGAGAAGATTAACGGTCTAGATTAAAAGCTGGGAAATGCTGGAGGATGAAGGGGAAGAACAGGGAGGAGCCCGCTGGCCATTGGATCAGGTGAGATCAATGGTCCAGATCGATTCCAGGGAGCTAAGCAGGTACAGGCCAACTTTTGGTCGAATGCCGCCGATGTTAAACAGAGCCGTTGATCTGGGGTTTGATCGGACGGTGGGGATTGCATCGGGGAATCGACATCGGCAGCGAAACAAAAAGCAAAAGGAAATGGCAATGGGGATTGGCGAAAAGCGATGGCCGATGGAGAAAGGCAAAGCGCGACAACCGTTGGATCTGGGGTAGATCAACGGTTAGGATCTTCTCGGCGGAGATGATATTGGCGACGAAATATAGAGTGAAAATGGGGTACAGCGAAGTGTGATGTGCGATGGATGGGCAAAGCGCGACGAGCGATGACCATTGGATCTGCGGAGATCAACAGTCGGGATTGCGTCGGGGTTTCGCACATCAGCGGAAAAATATAAAAGGAAGGGGATGGAAACGGGAAGGAGCGATGTGCGATGTGCGATGCATAGGTGAAGCGCGACGACTGTTAGATTCGGGAGGAGATCAACGGTCAGGATTGTGTCGGGGTTTCGCACATCGGCAGAAAAGGAGTTCAATGAATAAGGAATGTAGGGTGGCGATGAGCGATGAGCGATAGCCGACAGGTGGAAACGAAACGCTCGATGGTGGTTGGATCTGCGGAGATCAACAGTCAGGGTCTCTTCGGCAAAGATGAACCTCGATGGTGAAACAAAAGAGAAAATGAGTGGAGTTGGGAACCAACGAAGTCCGATGGCCGAAGAGGGCTTAAGGAATTTTAGCCATCGGTCATAGAGCGGGGTCATATGAGAAATGGGGGCTAAGGGCTTAAGCCGAAAGGTGCTTAGAGGCATGATATGTTAGAATGAGCGCTTTTAAAGCTAAAAGGTGGATTTTTAGCCTTTTCAATGGTTCCGATAGGTGAAAAAGGGGCTTTGACAGTCCATGCAGTCTTTGTTGTATTTGCTTTGTAGTATAAGGCTCCTTATCATTAGACATCCCAGCTTGGTGAGGGATATCATAAAAACAATGGTCATCAAAGAAAGGAGGACAATCATCTTTATGTCAAGTCTATTCTATATCGCACTCATCTCAAGGGTAGTTGCAGTAGGGATATACAAGTCGTTGTCTTGGGTACATATCTTAGTAGTATACGTTGCATAAATAAGAGTTACTACAACAGATAAGAAGTCATAATATTGAGTAACTTGGGTGCAAAAGGAAGGCCAAGGAAGAATCCATTGGAGACCAAGTTCAGATTATAGAAGGAATGAAGGGAAGCACATCAGTTAGCATTGTTAGGCTAGGGACCAAGTCTCCCTAGTATTGGTGCAGTACGGTGCGGAAAATGAGCTCAACATAAGGAACCTAAAAGAGCAGTGGCAAGGCCTTGGAGGCATACTAGTGTCAAAGGTCTATTTCATGGTCATGGTACTTGTTAGGTCCCTATAATACTAGTGTATCCCCTTATTGTTATTGTTAGTAGAGCCCCCTTATTGTTATTTTTGTGCCCATATAGCCCCCATATTGTTATTATTGTTCCCCATAGAAGCCCACTATTGTTATTGTTGCGCCCTTACATTGTTATTGTTATGTCGACTAGGATTATATTGTGACCCATTGAACTCCTATATATAGAAAGGAGGTTTTTTCATTTGTGTCATCCAAGAATTTTTCAATTATGTAATGTAAATGAGGTTTCCCCCTCGAAGTGGCTAATTTCTAAGGCGTTGATCTCTCTTTTCTTCCATTTTTCGAGCTGGTTTCATAACATATGGTATCAGAGCTTTGGATTCTAGGGTTTCGCTGCTTCAAACAGGTCATCGTGGAATTTTTGCTATAAATTTTTATCTACGAAGTTTCAGAAGCTAAAAAAATATCCATTTGTGAAGAACTCCTGAGGAACTTCGTGTAAAAATTTCAGATCTTGGTTCGCAATATTTTCGGAGATATGATATGTGGAAGTTAGAGTTTTTTCAAGCTCCCGAATTTCATCTTAAAGAGGTGACCTTGGGAAAATCGTCATAACTATCTCTCTGAGCATCAGATTGGAATTTTGTAAAAGGTACACAGACTGTAGTTTCTTTTGTATCCATTTCAGAGCCGAAGGAGGAAACAGTGACACATGGCATGCCATACAAGTTCGCTCTACTGAACTAGTCCATAATTAGGTCATTGTGGGAGATTGGGAATAATGTTGTCTTGAAGCATCCAAATCAGTTCAGACATGTGGCATTGGAAAGAAGATTCAGAGGGCTACTACCAAAGATAAAATCTCGGGGATCCGAAATTACAGAGATACATCATATCAAGCTCCTTAAAAGAAAGAAAAGGGTGTGTATCAATTTTTTTAATTGCATAACTTTTGTTTGAAAATTCAGTCTGAAGTAATTCCAAGGGCATATTGAAGCATATATATCAGTATTGGATCCTATAATACCTCCCAAAAATAATTATACACCCATCAATCCATCAGAGAACTCTACTATGATGCATGAAGAGGAAGAATTGTAGTATTATATATCAAAATTATGGTACCAGGTGCAACAAATTTCAATCTCACAAAGAGCAACCAAAGATGACATAGATGGTTTAAAAGAAAACATGGAGGCTAAGGTGGATTGTTTGAAGGATGAAATGAAAGCTAATATGGATGATCAAGAAGTGGAAGATCACATCGAGCATCAACAACAAGTTCTCCAACTCTTAAATGATAACCTAACTTTGGTGCAGGATCGAATGAAACAACAAGCATATCAACATCGCAGCAAAACATGTTTGGATGTAGGTGACTGAGTATTTTTACAGATAAAACCAAACAAACGAATGCCCCTCAAGCAAGATAAGAAGAATAATAAATTATTGCTAAAGTACTATGGTCCTTACAAGGTGTTGCAAAATATGGGTACTATGGAATACAAATTGGAGTTGCATGTATCTTCCCAAGTGCACCCAATTTTCCATGTTTCATGCTTAAAGAAGGTTATAGGTGACAAACTCCCACTTCAAACAATATTTCCAGAACTTGAAGAGGAAGGAAAAATCATATTGGAACCTGAAGCAGTCACGGAAAAAAAAAGAACTTGACAACTACGAAATCGATCAATTTTAGAGTATCTCAGTAAGTGGAAGAACTTATCTATTGAAGATTCCACATGGGAGGGTGGAAACTTTATACAAAAGCATCAAGAAATAATCAAGCGTCGAGGAAAACACTTGTTTGAAGGAGAGGGGCATGTTAGGTCCCTATAATACTAGTGTACCCCCTTACTTTTATTGTTATTATAGCCCCCTTATTGTTATTGTTGTGCCCATATAGCCCCCATATTGTTATTATTGTGCCCCATACAAGCCCAATATTTTTATTGTTGTGCCCTTACATTTTTATTCTTATGTCAGCTAGGATTATATTGTGACCCATTGGACTCCTATATATAGAAAGGAGGTTTTGTCATTTGTATAATCCAAGAATTGTTCAATTATGTAATGTAAAGGAGGTTTCCCCCTCGAAGTGGCTGATTTCTAAGGCGTTGATCTCTATTTTCTTCTATTTTTGGAGTTGGTTTCATAACAGTACTTATCAATTGAAGATATAGAAGAAGAATTACTTTCAGGTTTTCCTCTCCAAGTGGGAGATGTTTTGTCCATGGCTTGAAGAGCCAAAATTATGTGTCTCTTGTGTTTTTATAATTGTCTTGATGAAGAACATAATAAGCTAATGAAGAGCAAGATCTAAGTAATAGAAGGATAATAAGTATAACACAATAAATTATCAAGTAAGAGAATTGAATTAAACAATGCCCTACCAAATTCTAAACATGGTTTCAGAGCTAAGATGCTAGAAAGGGATTTTTTACATGGATACACTCAAGTATCAAGATATCAAGGATCAATTTTCTAGGAAGCATCAAAACAAAATTCAAAGATCTATATTCAGTTCTAAAGAGGCAGTTTGTAGAAATTGGAAAGCCATCAAGATCAAGGACCTATACATCAATAAGGACACCGTGTAGGAACCATGAACAACTATTTGGTGTTGAAATCAAATCAAAATTGTTGAAGTCATCATCAAGCCATATTTTATCATCACCATCATCAAGGATTCAAGGTGATCTAGCTCTCATTCATCACTATTGAAAAAGCTAATCTAAGAGGGAGCTCCTACTGTTATCAACAAGGAAGCCGGTTGTAGAAGAAAAACATCTATTCTAGTAAGTATATTTATGACTTCATCTAAATATGTCAAAATGTCTTTTTTCTAAGAAAGCAAAAAACTAGTTGGGGTTTCAAACTTTCTAACATGGAATAAAAGGACATATCTAAATCTTATGTAGAATAAATTCTTGCCAAATACACGAAGGGAGACATAAGAGCCCAGAGGATTCTTATAGAATCCATAAAGAACTCTCTCATCCCCTATGTATCAAAACTAGAATCTTCAAAAACATATGACAAATTGGTGGAGCTATTCTCGGTGAGTACTACAGGAGAAGTAATATCTATGAAATAAGAACTATTCAAGTTGAAGATGTCAAGAGAAGGATTAACTTCATACTTTATGAAGTAAAAAATCAACTACAAAAATTGAGAAAAGTAATGTTTGATAGAGAAATGACTACGGTGGTGTTGAATGCTCTACCGGAGGGATGGGGAAAACTTCACTTCAAATATCTATGGGAAGAAAGAAGCAACACCATTCCAGGATATATGGTCTTTATGTAAGATAGGAGAGAATAAGTTAAAATCTAAAGTTGATATAGGATCAAATGAAGCGAATCAAGCCTATACTACCATATCAAGGAGAAAGGGAAGATTCGGTAACTTTGGTCCTCAAGAAGAAAAGAAGAAAAATTAATAAGATACGATGCTATGGATGTAATGAAATTTGGCACTATAAGAAGGATTGTCCCAAATATAATGAGGACAAAAGGAAAAAGGAAGGAGGCCATGTGACCGGAAAAGTGGAAGAACCATATTCAGATAATCCTAAGAAAGAAGATGTGAAAGATCTCTATTATGATTGAGATCATCTTCCTCTTTAAGAGGTATATATCAGGTTGTAAAATAGTATGTTAGGAAGCATGTTATATTAGATAAATGCATCACTCCAGGATTGGCATCATGATGGAAGCATTGAAGGAGGAGCACTCTTTGTAGGAGGATGTTTGTAACACATATGTGACATCTATGTTATAAGAGGATCTTGGGAACCTCACTGAAAAATAAAATTTATAGACGGAAGTCATCAAGATCAAAGGTCATCATTCAATAATCAATAAGGAAACATATATTGACATTTTCTAATGAAGTCCTATTTGGACTCACTGGTTAGAAAGAAAACGATAGGTTTCCTTGTGAAAACTTGAAGAATCCGGGGATTAGAAATGATGACACATTGATGAAGCAGGTCAAGGGAATAAAACTCTTCATTCCAAGGAAATCTGTTGCAGGATGAATCAAAGAAAGGAAATAAGGTACATATATATTTATGTTTACACTGGATGCTATATAGACAGGTCATATGGTTGCAAGAGGCATGATCAACGAAATAATAATCTCTTCTGATGCACAGGTTGTCAATAGACATGATCAACAACTGATGAAATCAACATAATATGTCCTCATATGGAATATGATGTGGTTGTGTACAAACAATAAACTTCATATTGGAAGTTCCTGGGAATGAAATAAAATTGTGTGGAGAAAGAGAGAAAAGGGAAGAGATCGCGAAAAAGTGGAATCATGAAAAGAGGCAGTCAACATCCAAGGAAGCCAAGATGACTTGACTAGAAAATATCCTCGGAAGATATGTAGAATCTGATATGGAGTCCGGAAAATATGGAGACCCTTGAAAATACATATATTTTGGAGACGTGTCAACATATGCAAAGGATGTTGATGCCTACAAGAAGGATTTCATGGTGAAAGGTCATCACTGAGGTAACCTTTGATTTAAGTATTCATATTTTTAATTGAATAACATCTGATGAGATTATGCAAGGCTTCCAAATGGAAGTATATGTCTTCCACAAGTTGATAAACATATGGCAGGATGAAATATCCTTGGAAGATATATGGTTCTAAAGAAAGCATCATAACATGAAGCTAGACCAAATGAGAAGACTGACGGGTAACTTTCTAATAGAAGGCATGGCTCTTGGATGGAAGTGATGGATGATCTGTGCTCTAAGAAGAGATGTCAAACTTAAAGGCTCCTCAATTCATGACATCAACAAAAGGATTCCCTCATGAGTAGTTGGATGTTTTTATCATTTCTATTGCAAGTCCTTGACTAAGAGGGAGCCTGATAATAAGTTTCTTACTTGGAATAAACTCTGTGATTCCTAAGCCAAGAAGAAATCTTAGGTGCATTCTTTATATTCTTCTATGGAATATGTTCTCCCTAGTTAAGAGGGAGAAATAGACACATCATTCTGGTCTTCACCTAGAAGATTCAATGTGGGATTGGGTAATCATCTGGCATCTGATACTCTTTGAGAATGTGATAAGACGTTCTGATAAGACTAGTCGTGAAAGGATGGATATTCTTTGAGGATTATATATCCTGATAATAATAGTCCTTAGAGGTCATACTCAGAGAACACCTGGGTGGAGTATGTACCTTGGAGACAATGATGAAGGTGTCTATAATCATTGATCTCGCCAGCATTGTAGCTTATGATGGAGTTGTTAGTCAAGGCCTTGCACAGTAACATTGATGGTTACTATGATGCTATAACATATGATTACCAATCGAATTCTTCTTACGATATTATTCATATTGAGAGTGACCATGTACCATTATGAATACCTCCATAGTTAAGAGGGAGTGTTGAAAATTTTAACTAGGTTTGGTTTGCATAAATAAATATGTAGTTATGAATTTATGTAATGGAGAAGACAAAGATAATAAAATGTATTTTTGTAATGCTTCCCTCATGGTTTTCATGAGCAATAAGTTTTTATTATAGGTCAAATATTTCTTCTTGATGTCTTTAGGGGTTTTCATCTTGTCATAAATATATAATTTAGAGTCACATATATGAAGTGTTGTTACACTTGTAAAGACAAATTATTGATTTATTTGTATGCTCCAAGACCTTGTCAAATATTCTCCACAAATTCGGCTTGGAATATGCTATAAGTATCTTTGATCATGTTGACCTACTCTCAGACTGATATGTCGACCTAGAGAAGGGAAACGATCCATATATATAACAGTGCTATGCGGTTTCATTTGGAGATAATTATCTTGGTCAAGGATGTGAAGTACATGACTACAGTTGGTATGAAAGGATGCAATAAAGACAAGTAATATTAGCGAGTAATCATATTGAGATTGGGTCGTAAAAAGGTGAAGTATTATCTCTGTTTGAAGGTCTGAAGCTATCTCCCATAATCCAAGGATTTATGTAACAAAGGTGTGTAATGTCAAGTCTATAATAAGAGATTCGAACTACAGTAAAGAGAAAGGTGATCATCAAAGAAAGGAGGAAAGTCATCATTATGTCAAGTCTATTCTATACCGCACTCATCTCAAGGGTAATTTCAGTAGGGCTATATAATTTGTTGTCTTTGGTATATATCTCAGTAGTATACGTTGCATAAAGAAGAGTTATTACAATAGATAAGAATTCATAATATTGAGTAACTTGTGTGCAAAAGGAAGGTCGAGGAAGAATCCATTGGAGACCAAGTTCAGATTATAGAAGGAACGAAGGGAAGCACATCAGTTAGGGTTGTTAGGCTAGGGACTGAGTCTCCCTGGTATTGGTACAATACGGCGAAGAAAATGAGATCAACATAAGGAGCCTAAAAGAGTAGTGATAAGGTCTTGGAGGAATACTAATGTCAAAGGTTTTTTTCCATGGTCATGGTACTTGTCAATTGAAGATCTAGAAGAAGAAATACTTTCTGGTTTTCCTCTCCAAGAGGGAGAGGTTTTGGCCCTGGCTTGAAGAGCCAAAATTCGGTGTCTCTTTTGCTTTGATAATTGTCTTGATGAAGAACACAATAAGCTAATGAAGAAAAATATCTAAGTAATAGAAGCATAACAAGTATAACACAAGCAATTATCAAGTAAGAGAATTGAATTAAGCACTACCCTACCAAATTCTCAAGATGGTTTTAGAGCTAAGGTGCTAGAAAGGGCTTTATGACAAAGAGACACTCAAGTACCAAGAGATAAGGATAAGTTTTATAGGAAAAATCGAAACAAAAGTGTGAGATCTACATCTAGTTCTAAAGAGGCGGTTTGTAGAAATTGGAAAGCCATCAATATCAATGACCTATACATCAAGATAGACATCGTGTAGGAGCCATCAACAACTATTTGGTATTGAAATCAAATCAAAATTGTTGAATTCATCATCAAGCCATCCTTGATCATCATCATCATCAAGGATTCAAGGTGATCTAGCTATCATTCATCACTATTGAAAAATCTAATCTAAGAGGGAGCTCCTACTGCTATCAACAAGGAAGCTGGTTGTAGAAGAAAAGAATATATTCAAGTAAGTATATTTATGACTTCCTCTAAATCTATCAAAATGTATTTTTTGCTATGAAAGCAACAAACTGGTTGGGGTTTCAAAATTTCTTGCATGGAAGAAAAGGAAAGATCTAAATCTTATGTAGAATGAATTTATGCCAAATACATGAAGGGAGACATAAGAGCCCAAAGGATTCTTATAGAATCCATAAATGACTCTCTCATCCCCTATGTATCAAAACTAGAATCTTCAAAAATATATGACAAATTGGTACAGCTATTCTCGGTGAGTACTGAAAGAAAATTAATATCTCTAAAATAGGAACTATTCAAGTTGAATATGTCAAGAGAAGGAATAACTTCATACTTTATGGAGTACAAAATCAATTGCATAAATTGAGAAAAGTAATGTCTAATAGAGAAATGACTACAGTGGTGTTGAATGCTCTGCCGAAGGGATGGGGAAAACATCACTTCAAATATATATGGGAAGAAAGAAGCAACACAATTCCAGGATATATGGTCTCTATTTAAGATAAGAGAGAAGAGGTTAAAAGCTAAAGTTGATATAGGATCAAATGAAGAGAATCAAGCTTATGCTACCATATCAAGGAGAAAGGGAAGATTTGGTAAGTTTGGTCCTCAAGAAGAAAATAAGAAACATGGATAAGATACAATGTTATGGATGTAATGAACTTGGGAACTATAAGAATATTGTCCAAAATATAATGAGGACAAAAGGAAAAAGGAACAATACCATGTTGCCGAAAAAGTGGAAGAACCAGATTCAAAGAAGCCTAATAAAGAAGAAGTGAAAGTTCTCTATTATGATTGAGATCATCCTCCTCTTTAAGAGGTATCTATCAGGTTGTTAAATATTATGTTAGGAAGCATGGTATATTATACAAATGCATCACTCCAGGATTGGCATCATGATGGAAGCGTTGAAGGAGGAGCACTCATTGTAGGAGGATGTCTATAACACATATGTGACATCTATGCTATAAGCGGCTCTTGGGAACCTCACTGAAAAAAAACCTTTATAGAAATAAGTCATCAAGATCAAAGGTCATAATTCAATAATCAATAAGGAAAAAAATGCTGACATTTTCTAATGGAGTCCTCTTTGGACTCACTAGTTAGAAAGAAAGCAGTAGGTTTCCTCGAGAAATTCTAACTTGTAGAATTCTGGGATTAGAAATGATGACACATTGATGAAGCAGGTCAAGGGAATAAAACTCTTCACTCCAAGGAAATCTATTGCAGGATGACTCAAAGAAAGGAAATAAGGTACATATATATGTATGTTGACACTGGATGATATATATACAGGCCATATGGTTGCAAGAAGTATGATCAAATAAAGAAGAAACTCTTCTGATGCACAGGTTGTCAATAGACATGATCAAAAACTGATGAAATCAACATAATATGTCCTCATGTGGAATATGAGGTGGTTGTTTATAAACAAGGAACTGCACACTAGAAGTTCCTGGGAATGAAATAAAATTGTGTGGAGAAAGAGAGAAAAAGGAAGAGATTGTGAAAAAGTGCAATCATGAAAAGAGGTAGTCAACATCCAAGGAAGCCAAGAAAACTTTACTAGAAAATCTCCTGGGAAGATATGTAGACTTTGATGAGGAGTCTAGAAAGATGGAAACCCTTGAAAACGTTGAGATTCAATAAGATGATGAGCTTAGTGAAAAGAGTCTCCTTCACTAAGTGGGCTCGCAGGATATTTTGGGCGCAAAGTCTATTTTTAGACATGTCGATCATATTCTATGAGTTACAGGATGCTATTTGTGGATGGTTGGTCAAGTGGGAAAAATAGATGGACTTCTATTTTTAGACATATTGGGCAGAGTCTATTTTTAGACTGCCAGTCTAAAAATAGATATGTCGAATATTATTAGCTCTTAATAATATTTGGACTCTAAACATTATCTTATTCTCTTAGAGCACTTCAGTTAAGTGCACAAATGTGGCACAGCAGCTGACAGAAGGAATTACGCTATTCCTAAGGGTTTACTGGAGCTAATGCATGGAGGACTTTAGTTAGAACTCATGTGACAGAGTTTCGTGGAGTTGGAGAAGTAGGTGGTGGAGTTGTATTTATTTTAACTCAGTTAGACTCAGTTGAGCTAGTTGTATCTAGTCTAACTGAATGATACACTAGTGAGAATGGTGTGAATTAATTAGTTAATTAATTCACTAAATAATAACTCATTAATCAACTGAAGAATACATCAGTTAACTACAGTGCATGGCAATTTCAGTGGAGACCAGTGGAGAGAGGTGAAATAGTAAGTGTGACTATCAGTTGTGACTATAGTGATGCATTGATTGCATCCAACACTCAGTGGAGATGCCAATGAGGATTGCGTGAGCAAGGCTAGAGAAATTTGAGTTCATTCAGAGCCATTCTTCAGCAGGGATTGCGCAATAGAGACAGGCTAGCAGGTGGCAAAGATCGGTACATGGATTTGCAAGATCGGGCCTGATTAGTGTGTAGCAATTGTATTGTACTGAGAGCTTGATATGATCAACTTTGTATGAGGATTGTTACATGATCTCCATGACATATATTATATACAGATAGTTGGGGTTTTCAGCTTCAGGCTTTCCCGTTAAACAACTGTGTTAATGTGTGTGAATTTTTATTGTTTCATGTGTGCATTGCAATCTTGATTTAATTTCCGCAAATTATCAATGGTGGAATAGATTCTGTATTTTGCATGAAGTTAAAATAGTGTGAGATCAGGAGAATCTTGGACATATAACACATAAGTTATATAATTTCTACAGACAATACATATCTTTTGGATATGTGCCAACATATGCAAAGGATGCCAATGCCTACAAGAAGGATGTCATGATGAAAGATCATCACTAAGGTAAATTTTGATTTAAGTATTCATATTTATAATTGAATAACATCTGATGAGCTTATGGAGGGATGCCAAATGGAAGTAGATTCCTTCCTGTTGAGAATTGATAGGGCAAGTGATTAACTCAAATTCTCTTCTTGATAATTACTTGTGAGCTTGCTTATGTATTCTTAGTTAATCTTTCATCAAGTCAATTATCAAAGCACTAGTCAAATGTAGAGACAAAATAGTTTTCACTTGTAACTGAACATCTTGATATGTAGTTAGGAAGGTAAATCTCTAATTTACCTTCCTCACTTTCTACTAACTTTAGATCACTGTTTTGACAAGTTCTTTCCTTAGATACTTTATAGCCATAGATGTTCTTACTGTAATCTTTCTACACCTTCAGTTATTTGTACCTTTAATCATCGTGTACCTTCAATTATCATCGAACCTTCAGTCATCATCATCGTACCTTCAGTAAATTATACTTCAAGCTGTATTGAATCTGTCCTTATGTCCGCAGCCTTTTAGATGTTATATAACCTCAGATAGATCCGCACTAGCTACTCCCTTTTCCACGCTATCAACCTCAGTCTTGTCCACAAATTCAACATTGTCTTCTTCAGTTTCTATTCGTAATTTCAACTCTGTTCACTTCAGATTCTTTCCGAAATTTCACCTCAGATTCTATCCGCTATCAAACTCAGACAGATTCGTATATATTCTTTTGTTCTTAGACCACATCGTTATTTCTTCAAGGATACACAATTGCCTTTGGAATGTCTGCACTAACTCAAAGTTCAATTCACAAATCTATCATATTGAATTGGCCGCAGAACAGTCATATATATGTGTGACTTGTCTAGCTATTAGGCCGACCAAACAACTAGTATTTTGGCCGACCAATCAGCTTATTTTCTTCGTCATTATTTCATAATACATATATATATCAACATTAATTTCACTATATAAGGAGCTTAACTTCTAACACATTTTGAAGGCTTTGTGGAGGGCCCCTTGTAGCATATCTATCTTTGTCTTCTTCTTTTCATAATTACATAGTCATCATGAAGACCGACCTAGTTACATTTTACAACACTCCCTCTTAACTAGGGAGGTATTCATATAGTTACATGATCACTTTCAAACTAAATAATTTCATAAGAAAAATCGGATTGGTAATCGCATCTGTATAGCATCATTCCAACCAGCATTGTACTAGTGCAAGGCATTGACTAACAACCCCATCTCTTCAACGAGACAATGGGCTTCAATGCTGGCGAGACACATGACTTATAGACACCTTCATCATTGTCTCTCCAAGGTACATACTACACCCGGGTGTTCCCAAAGTATGACCTTCCTGAACTATTCTTCTCTTGGGTAGCTAGCCCTCAAAGAATATCGGTCTCTGACTACTCTTATCTTGAATGCCCAATCACATTCTTAAAGAGTATCGAATGCTAGATGATTACCCAATCCTCCATTCTGTCTTCCCAAGACTAGAGTGATGTGTCTATCTCTCCCTCCCAGGGAGGACCTATTCCACAAGGGAATGTACTCATTCTTATATAAAGAATGTACCTAAGCTCATCCTTAGGAATTACCAAGTTTCTTCCAAGTAAGAAACTTATCGTCAGGCTCCCTCTTAATTAGGGACCTCCAGCAGCAATGGTAAGACACCCAGCTACTCATGAATAATTCATGTCCTCGATGTCATGGATTTCGATATTGAGGAATCTCCATATTTTAGCTTCATAGGGCACAGATCATTCATCACTTCCATCCTGAGTCTTGTCAGCTATCAAAGTGATTCACCAGATTTCCTTATCTGGTCCACTATTGTGCCATGTTGCTTTCCTTCGAATCATCTTCCAGGATCATACATACTTTCTCATGATTAGTAGTCCTGCACAAATTCATCCAGATAAAAATTTACATATGAACCTTTTAAAACAAAAGTTACCTCAGTGATGATATTTCACCATGACTTCTTCATGTAAGCATCGGCATCCTTCATACAGATTGACACATCTCCTAATGATATGTTTTCCCAAGGGTCTTCTTCTTTACCATACTTTTGTCAGAGTCTACATATCTTTCCAGGAGATCTCCTAGTCACATCTTATTGGCCTCCGGGTGATAACTACCTCTTGACATGGTTGCATTTCATGATCACTTCCTCTCTGCACATTCTTGATTCCCAGGAACGTACAACTTTTCTAGTTTCTTGTTCATATACAACCACCTCATATTTCATGAGGACATATTATGTTGATTTCATATGTCCGTGCATTGAGAGATACTCCTCCATATATCATACTTCTAAGTACATAAGTCCATTACCTGCAACCACAAGACATGACTTCAAAACATCCAATGTCAGCATATAAATATATACATACCTCATACCTTTTTCCCTTGAGTCATCCTGTAGCAATGTCTCAAGAATTAAGATCTTTATTCCCTTGGCCTGCTTCATCAATATGTCATTACATCCAGAAATATGTTTCCATGATGACCCTTGCTATTGATGAATGTTTTTCATTAGTAATGTTTTTTAGAGAGGTTTTCCCATATCTGATTCACCAGGAGGTCCTGCCATGCTTAGATCAGGTTGCTACATTATCACAGAAGTCAATTTCTTATTCATAAGTTTGTGTGATTTTCCTTGAATTCTTCTTTTCTTTAACTTACTTTCTTCCTCTTATTGAGATTGTTTCTTTAGAACCAACTGTCCATAAGTCTTCTCCTTTTCCTAAACTTTTATTTTTCCTGCTTGTCCATCTTATCATCTCTTCCGGATCTCAAAGTTGAGATCTTATGAAGATATCCCTTCATTCTTTGATACCTTCAATTTTGTGTAAATCAGGTCTAATTGTCATGATCTTCTTTATTGCATTGAATGGTTCTTTCAACTTATCATATATTCTTTTGATGTCTCCAATCCTGTTATATAGAGATGTAAGGACTTTGACTGATTTTAGAAGAATCCTTAAGCCCTTTTATCCTTTTCCATGTATTTAGATGAATCTTGACCTTCGGAGACTTTTCTTGACTTTACTTTCTTCAAGGACTGTGACTATCCTCCTCATGCAAGGAATCTTGATAACCCAACCAGCTTATAGATATCCCTGCAAAAACAAAGTCATTTAACCAAATTTGATTATAGAATGAAAGATACTTACTTGACAAGTGAAGATAAAGTCTTCAGCTTGATCACTTCGATGGTGGTTGAGAACAGATGTATTAATGCTCTCTTTGGACGATCTTCTTCCAAAAAAAAAAATATTTTCTTCAATAAATGAGATTATTTCCTTTTATCCTGCTAGTCTTATAACTGAGTTAGATGTCATATTTCCAAGGCCAATATCATCTTTGTTGTTGATATTATTAGATCTTCTCTTCAAACGTAGCAAGGAACCAAAATTGTGATATTGTTCTATTAGTATCTTTACAGAGATCTGAAGGAAGCACCGAATTAGATAAGAGATAGAACCGAAACAAAACATGTGACTGTATCATTGAATGTGCCCTTGTCCGAACATGCGATCTGCACTAGGTATACCAAGATCATTGCTAATATTTCACTGATCTGAGGTTACTGAAAAACACCTCTGAAATTTGCCCGAGATTTCCTGAGGATGATCCGAATTGTAGGTTGTGATATTCGGACTCTGATTGCCTCCCAAAAATCTCAGATAATTAGATCTCTGAACTTATCCCTGATGAATTTTGACTGGCTTATATGCTTTGAAATCTTATTCTTGCGTTTCTCTTAGATTCCCTTCCTTAATTGTCACCTTAGCTTTGAAACCATGTTGAGAATTGGTAGGGCAAGTGATTAACTCAAATTATCTTCTTGATAATTACTTGTGAGCTTGCTTATGTATTCTTAGTTAATATTTCATCAAGTCAATTATCAAAGCACTAGTCAAATGTAGAGACAAAATAGTTCACTTGTAACTGAACATCTTGATGTGTAGTTAGGAAGGTAAATCTCTAATTTACCTTCCTCACTTTCTACTAACTTTAGATCACTGTTTTGACAAGTTCTTTCCTTAGATACTTTACAGCCATAGATGTTCTTACTGTACTCTTTCTGCACCTTCAGTTATTTGTACCTTCAATCATTGTGTACCTTCAGTTATCATCGAACCTTCAGTCATCATCATCGTACCTTCAATAAATTATACTTCAAGCTGTATTGAATCTGTCCTTATGTCCACAACCTTTTAGATGTTATATAAACTCAGATAGATCCGCACTAGTTGTTCCCTTTTCCACGCTATCAACCTCAGCCTTGTCCATAAATTCAATGTTGTCTTCTTCAATTTATATTCGTAATTTCAACTCTGTTCACTTCATATTCTTTCCGCAATTTCACCTCATATTCTATCCGCTGTCAAACTCAGACAGATTCGTATATATACTTTTGTTCTTAGACCACATCGTTATTGATTCAGGGATACGCAATTTCCTTTGGAATGTCCGCACTAACTCATATTTCAATTCGCAAATCTGTCATATTGAATTGGCCATAGAATAGTCATATATATATGTGACTTGTCTAGTTATTAGGCCAACCAAACAACTAGTATTTTGGCCGACCAATAAGCTTATGTTCTTCATCATTATTTCATATCTATTTCAACGTTGATTTCATTGTATAAGGAGCTTGACTTCTAACACATTATCAAGGCTTTGTGGAGGGCTCCGTGTAGCATATCTATCTTTGTCTTCTTCTTTTCGTAATTACATAGTCAGCATGAAGACCGACCTAGTTACATTTTACAACACTTCCATAAGTTGATAACCATATGGCAAGATGAAAGATCCTTGGAAGATATATGTTTCAAAAGAAACCAGCATAACATGAAGCTAGACCATATGAGAAGAATGATGGATCACTTTGTGATAGAAGACATGGCTCTTGGATGAAATTAATGGATGATATGTGCTCTAAGAAGAGATCCCAAAGTTAAAGGCTCCTCAATTCATGACATCAACGGAAGGAATCCTTCATGAGCAGCTAGATGTTTTTTATTATTGCTACTGTAGGCCCCTGACTAAGTGGGAGCCTGATAATAAGTTTCTTACTTGGAAGAAACTCTATTATTCCTAAGCCAAGAAGAAATCTTAGGTGCACTATTTATATTCCTCCGTGGAATATGTTCTCCCTAGTTAAGAGGGAGAAATAGACACATTATTCTGGTCTTCACCTGGAGGACAAAATGTGGGATTGGGTAATCATCTGGTATCTGATAATATTTGAGAATGTGATAAGACATTCTGATAAGAGTAGTCGTGAAAGAATGGATATTATTTAAGGATTATCTATCCTGATAAGAATAGTCCTTAGAGGTCATACGCATTGAACACCTAGGTGGGATATGTACCTTGGAGACAATGATGAAGGTGTTTATAATCATTGGTCTCGCCAACATTGTAGCTCATGATGGAGTTGTTAGTCAAGGCCTTGAACTATAACAATGCTGGTTAATATTATGCTATAACAGATGATTACCAATCAAATTCTTCTGATGAGATTCTTCATACTGAGAGTGACCATGTACCATAATGAACACCTCCCTAGTTAAGAGGGAGCGTTGGTAAGTGTAACTAGGTTTGGTCTTCATAAATGACTATGTAATTATGAATTTATGTAATGGAGAAGATAAAGATAGTAAAATTTGTTTTTTTTAATGCTTTCCTCATGGGTTTCATGAGCAAGAAGCTTTTATCATAGGTCAAAGACTTCTTCTTTATGTCTTTAGGGGTTTTTCGTCTTATCATAAATATATAATTTAGATTCACGTATATGAAGAGTTTTTACACTTGTAAAGACAAATTATTGATGTGTTTGTATGCTCCAATACCTTGTCAAATGTGCTTCACAAAGTCGACTTGGAATATGCTAGAAATCTCCTTGATCATGTTGACTTACTCTCAGATTGATATATCAGCCTAGAGAGGTGAAATAGTCCCTATATATAAGAGTTCTATGTGGTTTCATTTGGAGAGAATTATCTCGGTCAAGGATGAGAAGTACATGACAATAGTTAGAATGAAAGGATGCAATAAAGACAAATAATATCATCGATTAAGCATACTTATATTGGGTCGTAAAAATTTGAATCATTATCTCTATTTGAAGGTCTGAAACTATCTCACATAAGCCAAGTATTTCCGTAACAAAGGTGTGAAATGTCAAGTCTTTAATAAGAGATATGAACCACAGTAAGTAAGGAGAAAGGTGCTTATCAAATAAAGGAGGACAATCATCTTTATGTCTAGTCTATTCTATACCGCACTCATCTCAAGGGTAATTGCAATAGGGCTATACAAGTCATTGTCTTGGGTATATATCTTAGTAGTATATGTTGCATAAAAAAGAGTTACTACAGCAGATAAGAAGCCGTAATCTTGAGTAACTTGGGTGCAAAAGGAAGGTCGAGGAAGAATCCATTGGAGACCAAGTTCAGATTATAGAAGGAACAAAGGGAAGCACATTATTTAGGGCTATTAGGCTAGGGACCGATTCTCCCTAGTATTGGTGCAGTATGGTGCAGAAAAGGAGATCATCATAAGGAGCCTAAAAGAGAAATGACAAGGTCTTGGATGCATACTAATGTCAAAGGTCTATGTCATGGTCATGGTACTTGTCAATTGAAGATCTAGAAGAAGAATTGCTTTCAGGTTTTCCTCTCCAAGAGGGAGAGGTTTTGGCCCTGGCTTGAAGAGCCAAAAAATATTGGTCTCTTGTGTTTTGATAATTGTCTTGACGAAGAAAATAATAAGCTAATTAAGAACAAGATCTAAGTAATAGAAGCATAACAAGTATAACACAAGTGCTTATCAAGTAAGATAATTGAATTAAACACTATCCTACCAAATTATCAACAAATTTGAGTTGTTGGAGAGGATTTTTTTTATCTCAAATCGATTTAGTGAGTTAATGAGGTGGACAAGCCCCCTATATTCTCTCTAGGTGTCTCTATCAAGCCTCGACACTATAAATATCTCCAAAAATGCTTCTTTGACTTGCATATTAATCACATTAGGCCATACAATATGACAAATTCCCTTAAGTCTTCCTACTAATCATATTATGGCTAAAAATGTGAATTCATGTGAGAAAATGAGAGTTTTAAGGGTTGGGGGATAGCACAATGAACTTAAAAAGATACCTATTGATAGGACCCATAATCACCCCCTTGTTGAAGGTGTTTCTCACCCTCTAAGCAACTCAGTTACTGATATGAATCTCATTCATGGCCTTGGTGGAGTCCCTGACATCCCAAGGCACTTCAGATGGTGTTCCTTCATGTGAATAGAAACCTTCATTTTCCTCTATGTTTGTACATTCTTTTTGTTCCTCTTCTTGGTTTCTTCCTTCTTATAGGCCCAACAGTAAGGGAGGACTTATTTTGAGTCCTATCCTTTTTATTTTCAACCTTTTCATGATCCTTTTGTATAATGGGGTTCTCTCCAAGGCATTCCTTAGCCTTTCTGGGAAGTGATACTCTCTGGTTTGTAAAATGTGAGGCAAGGCATGCCACCTTCTTTGAAAAGCCTGCAAACTCTCTACCCCCAACATCCTAAAAGTTTCCTAAAAATAGGATGAATTTCTCTTGGGTTGCTATATACCTAGGTTCCAATTTAGGATCAAAGGATATGAGATTATGGTTGTTGATGATAGCCTTTGGGCTCACTAATTCTACTCCGATATATAAGGGCTCCTTTTATTCCTTTAAAATCATATTTTTCACTTCTTCAACCCTTTTCTTCCCATGGGCCATCCAGGAGGCTAGTTCCATTAGTTTCATGTCTCCAAAACTTGAGTTGGGATCATGTCTATGAATATTAGAATGTGCATGTAAAACTCAGCCAATTTGGCTCTATCCTAAATATTTTCCCTTTTGAAAAATTCAATGAATTTCATGTAGTCTTGGAAAGGAAATGAGCCATATTGTGCCAATGTCTTAATTTGAAACTGTAGCCACTGCTCCTTGAGGAAAATAACATAGGATTTGGATGGTTTCCTACATTCTATGGCTTTCGTAGATAAACTTTCCATGGTGGCAAGTTGTGTCTCTTTCTCTTGCAACTTCTCTCTTAACCTTGTGTTTTTTGCCTAGAGTTTCTCCCTTGTAATTGACTCCCTTAGTCTCAATTCATTCAATTCCTTTCCCATTTTAGTGACTTTATCCACAATCAGACCCACATCTTCTATATTTTTGGATTTGGCAATTTTCATTAATCTATGTGTTCTGCCTCTTTCCTTCTCTATCTCAAAGAGGAGTGGGACTGAAAATTTGTCAGGTATAATCCTACCTCCCTCAAAAAATTTGTAGAATGATTCTAGGTTGGGTTGTGGATCATGATCTTGGAGCTCTTGGGGGCCTCTTTCATCTTCTTTTAGGGTGGTTTCCCCTTCCTGTAGCACCTCTGATAGAAGCCCATGCTTCTCCTATAGTAGCTCATGTTTCTCCTATAGTTTCTTTGTTTCTTCCTGTAGCTCCTTTTTTTATTCTTGTAACACTGAAGATTGTGTATTGGGCCTCTTAAAGGTGACTTCCCTAGTGGTGGGCCTTCCCATAGGTAGCACAGGTTGCTTTTTTTTTGCCTTAGGAGAGGTAACGTATTCAATTTTTCCCTCACTAGGTCCCACTTCTTCCTTCTTGCTTGTTGACTCCTCTATGGTGATAGGGATCTTTGTAGGATGGTGAGGCTTCCCTTGTCTCATACTAGTGCGTTTTCTTGTTTGGAACCACAAAGGACCTTGAATTGGCTACCTTCTTTTGGGATTGATAGGGGTGCCCAATGTGGCCAATGTTGCATACACTTCTTGCTCTGTGTTTCTTGGAGAGAGACTTGTTTTTTGTCCTTTTTTTCCAGTCTCTTGCGGCTTAGAGGTCACCACAGGGTTCTCTTTCTTTATTCCTTGTTTCTCTCCTTCTCCTTCCTTAATTTCTGCTCCTTCTTCCTCTTTTTCTACTGCCTCCTCTTCTTCCTTCTTTCCTTCCCTACCCCCAATACTAGAGGTTGGTGTTTCCTCATGTGTTGATGGCTTCGGTTTCAATGAAAATTTCCTTGTCCATGCCTACAAAATCAATCCATAGCACAAGTTTCATTAGGTTAATTAGATCATCCATAAAAATCATATTAATGAGGCCATGGTGGGAAATATGTTGGTTCTTTCCTTCCCTCACTTTCTGGCTCATTTCAATGATAGATTGTAGGAGGAAATGGGGAACACTGAGTCTTTGTGGAATAGGAAATTATGCTTTAGATCATGGAGTAGCCTGAAATGATAGGCATATACAATGCTTAACCTCCCCTCACAATATATGTATTTTAGGATGTGACAGGCCATTTCATCCTAGGGGTAAGGTAGGTTGTCCCTTCTCACTCCATTTTTATCTTCTACAGACTTTTCTTTCAGAATGAATAAGTTCTTCCTGGTTGTGACACTCACTGCATTATCATCCTTGCTCCATAAAATTCCTAAGGGTAAGGTAGTCACTCTGCTTATGAGTTCAAAATTTAGAGAGATGGAAAGGCCTCTAACAATAGTAGTGGCACTATCTTCTCCTCGAGGATTTAGTGCCATGTAAAATTCCTGAGTTATATCATCATCATACCCCTTCAATTATTCAAAGAAGCCCATCCACTGATGTCTTAGAAAAATATTTACCACATGAGGATGTTGATGAATTATTTTTGTGTCTTTGGGTTCTCTTATGTTGAAACCTTCCCCATTTCTCCTACTGCTCTTTCTCGGGGTTACATGGGTGTATTTTTTATTTTTGCCTCAGATGAGTCATCGGTGCAGAGTCAGTGTCAATTTTTCTCTTTTAGAGGTGGAGAAGGATGTTAATTATAAAAAAGGAAGCTTTCATGTGTTCCTACATTGACTTCACATATAAAAATTACTAAAGGGGACTACTGCATAATTTTTTTCTACAGGGTACTCAATTCAAGCAAAATTCTCGATGCAGATGTATGGAAATTAAGGAGGGAGAAGGCTACTTACTCTTTCCAATATAAATTTTTCATGTGCATGAGGGTTTGAGGACAACTTCGGGTAGTTTTAACTCCCTTTCTCCCTTCAATTCTCTCCTATAGCTTCCTTTCGTGCCTCCTGTAGCTCCTCCTATAGCACCTGCAAAAATTGTTTAAAGTAACTCGATAGCACCCTAGGTAGTCTCTGATAGCACTAGCTCGTCCTTCTATATCTATTTTCTTGAAATGAGAGATTATACAAATGGAGTCACAACCTTGTACTCATTATTCCCTTTTATGGTAAAGGCTCAGAGCGCTTTTGTGGCATGGCTCTTGCACGAACTTCCCTTTTTTAACAGTTGTCCCCACCCCTTGCAATAATCACCATGTTCCTCGTGCTCATAACCTTTCTCGTCGTAATCATTGCTCCAATTAAATTGACTTTTCCAGGTTTCATGTGTGACTAAATGAACTTTAGTTTACTCATTGAAGATGGCCAAGTTTACTGGCCGCTTCCAAGTAACAAAAAAATTACTTTCTCATCCATTACACATTTTATCATCATATGCATAGGGAAGAGGTGAGGGTTGTCATACCTAAGCCTACCTGTGATGTCAACTAGTTGGAGATGCTTGCATGTTGGTCTTCATAATATGATAATATTGAAGGTGTTGATTTCCTTTTCTCTCTTCTGCATAGGTCCTCATATCTCAATGGGTTTTTTACTCATAAAATTTATGTGTGTGTGCAAGTTTCTTATCAACGTCCAATCTACTGGTGGTGGAGTGGATGGATTATTTTATGGTGTTCCCCTTCTCACTTTATAAATGGCTTCATGATGCTCAAGGTGGTTGGATCTTCTCCTATGTGGGTGGAGAAAGAAATTGATGTTGAGTTCTGTTGTACATGTACATGATGCTACAGGAGGAATTTCCCTTGTGTAGCAGTCACTTAATTCTACTTTGAGACCTTATATTTCATGTGGAGTTGAGGGAAATTCATAGGAGGTATAAGGACATGATTAAAATCATGAAGAGATGGTGTAGGTGGAGGAAAAATTGAAAGCAGATCCTTTTTTGGTATTTTTTGTAGGGGGGAGTGGGATTTGAAGATGAATTCTGGCTAGATGGCGTGGATGGGTGATGAAAGTGATGTTTGGGGACCTATCTCAAACTTACCTAAAGAATAATTGACCTTTTGACTCCTTCCTCCAATTATATTTTCCTCCTATATCATTTCGGGCTCCTCCTATAGCATTTCGGGATCCTCCTGTATCATTTCATGACAGTCCTGTAACACTTCAAAATGGAGAAAAATATGACTCTATTGTTGGATGGATGATGGATATAGGTAGGGAGGTGAGTGAAGAGGGTGAAAATGTAATGGATGGCTGGAAAAATGGAGGAATGAACCTGTAGAATCAATTATGTAGGCATGGTTTGGTTGACTGTATGGAGTCCTGCAAAAGAGAGATGTTAGCAAAATTGGTGTAAGAACTCATTCCTTCTTCTTCTTCTTTTTTGTTTTTTGGTTTTTTTAGACATGCAGCCTACCTCTGCAGAGGTTTTCAACTTGCATGCCTGCCCTAGGTTCCTTAGAGGAGTTTTTAACCTGGGGATATTTTCATTTTTTTATATTTTTTGTTCTTTTTTTTTCTCTTCGACTGCCTTAGAGAGGTTTTCAACCCTAGATTTGGCCTCAAATGCATCATAGAGTTTTTCACCTAGGCCCTTTATTTATTTTTCTATTTTTTTGTTTTTAGAAGATGTGTCGATTGAGGATTATGAGCCTCCAATCACATTCAATTCTTTGTTGATTAAAATAATAAATTCTTCCTTGGACAAAGGTATTTTATGCAACTTCAACGTATAACCATTGACAAGTAAGCCTAATCCCTTCCTTATCAATTGTTATGATCTGGACAGACCCATTCTCATGACATTTATCTACTAGATAGGGAGCCAACCATCTTGTCATTAAGTTTCCCTTGAAATATTTGAATCTGGAATCATACAGCAGGGCCTAATCTCGTTCTTGAAAATTTTTCTCTTTGATATGTTTTTCATGCCAAATCTTCCTTTGTAGTTGGATTACCTTAGTGTACAGGAGAGCTTGTAGCTTAAATGCATCTAGACCTTTGAGTTGGAGAAACCTCTCCTATTGTGCTATAGTGAGGTCCAATTCTAACTGATTTTCCATCCTCAATGTGTTGTATTCAAATTCAATAGATAACAAGGCCTTCTTCCCATATACTAGTTCAAATGGGGTGAATCCAGTGGTGGTCTTCCAAGTAGTGTTGTAGAACCAAGTGCCTTTCAAAAGTATGTTTGTCCAATATTTTATGTTGTTGCTAACAACCTTGGTTAGAATGTTCTCCAGTGCCCTATTTATGACTTCCACCTTCCCATTTGCTTGAGGGTGATAGGCAGTGAATGCCGTGTGCTTGACATGGTGTTGCTTCATGATATCTTCAATAAAATTTGATGTAAATTTTTCTCCTTGATCCATGACTAACTCCCTTGGAAAACCAAACTTGTAGAAGATATTCTCCCTCAAAAATCCAGCCACATTTGTCTCTGTTTTTTCCTTTAATGCCTTTGTTTCAGTCCATTTATTCAAGTAATCAGTGCACACAATGATATATTTCTTCTGTCTTGATGGGGAATCAATACGTCCAATGAAATCCATGCCTAAGTTCTCAAATGGCTCTAGAGTCACTTGAGGTTGTAAAGGAATTTTATCCTTTGTGTGGGCTTACCCATCCTCTGGCACTAATCACACCTGGTGGTGTACCTTCTTTCATCTTGATGTAAAGTGGGTTAGTAGTAACGGTCTTGTAGAACTTTAAAGGTTGTCATATTAGCAGCAAAGTGGCCCCCACAAGGTCCACCATGGCATGCTGGGAGGATGTCAAATAGCTCCTCTTCCCTCACACATCTACTCGGGATACAATATGGCCCCAATATGAAAATATTTCCCCAAATCAATATAAATGGGGAAATCTTCCTGAAAATATTATTTTTCTCCTTGGAGGATAGATTAGGAGGGAAATTACCACCATCCAAGTAGTTGGCTATATCAGAAAACAAAGGAGAAAGCACTGAGATGGCAAAGAGATGTTCATCTGGAAGTTGATCATCTACCATTTCTTCCTTTTCTGCAGGCAAGGTTAATCTTGTAAATAAAGCTGCAACCATATTCTCTTTCCCTAGTTTATCAATAATAGTCAAATCAAATTATTGCAACAAAAAAAACAATCTAATTATTCTAGCATTGACATCATGTTTAATCATTAAATACTTAATGGTTTCATGATCATTGTGAACTGAAGATGGATAACCAATGATATAATGCCTAAAATTTTTCAAAGAATATACCACAACCAATAGTTCCTTTTCAATGATTGTATAATTTAATTCAACTTTAGACAGGTTCTTACTGATGAAATAGATAACATAAGGCAATTTGTCTTCCACTTGTCCTAAGGTAGCACCTAAAGCTTTGTCTGAGGAATCTGTGTGTATATGAAAAGGCAATGCCCAGTTGGGACCCTTAAGGATGGGTGCAATGGTGAGATTTTCCTTCAGTACTTCGAAGCCTTCTTGACAGTTTCTTGTCCAACCAAAAACTGAATCTTTAGCCAATAGTCCAAACAACAGTGAAGCCAATTTAATAAAGTATTTAATGAACCTTATATAATACCTAGATAATCCAAGAAAACTCCTAAAATCTCTTTGTTTTTTAGGGATAGGGACCCTTTTGACGATGGATATTTTGTTTGGGTCAACCTCTATCCCTTCCTTGGATATAGAATGGACAAGGACAATCCCTGCATTCATAAGGAATTCACTGTAGTGCCCTACTCTAGTTGACTGACAGTGATATGAATTTTAACATTATTTAGCCCTAAGACCGGCACTTTATTCTTTGAGGACCTCAAATTGAGGATCCGGACACATGACTCTTTTATTAGTGGATTTGATGGTTATGTATGTCTTTATTGATACTATGATGATTGTAGCGTTAATGGATATGCATGTTCTCTATTGATATCATGATGATGATAGATTTTATGGATAGATATGTTTTCTATTGATGTTACGATGATGATGCCTTTGATGGATATGTTACCATTGATGTTATGATTATGATAAACATGATGGATGTGTACCATATGTTAGCTATTTACATTAGTTCTGATTCAAAATAAACAATGATGTGAATGACTAGGTCATGTTGATGTTTCTATTGTGATAATGACTAACACTGAGAAACTTTGTTACTGATGATTATTGAGTATGACAGGAAACCACCAGAGGCACTCGCATATGATGAGTTGACAACATCTAGTTTGATAGAAATTAATATTTTTTATTTGAACTTCTAAGTTCATTTTGAAACTTGTTATATATATATATACATATACTCTGATGATATGTCATTGGTTGCAGGAACATGTTAGTTACTTGGCCGAATGACTCACATATGGGTGATGGGGTTGTATAATTGAATGGAACAACATGGGAGGGGTGGAACAGTGTTCCTGATCTCACCCGCTAGCACTCCCGCCGTGACTTAGGCCGGAAAGGTCGAAATACCTTCGCCTTGAAGATCACGATGTCGTGAGGGCAGGTCCCAAATTTGGTTCGCTCACTTTTCTGGGGGGGCGTGCATCAAGGTCGATTCCTTGATCCCCAGCACCATTAGTCTCACTATAGCAGGCAACATACGAGATGATAGGGGTCTCTGGCGTTGCACATATAATTTCCCCTTGTAACCACTGGATATTTGAAGGGCAAGTGGTGTGGCACCCTTGGAATTTCCAGAGAAATTCTTGAAGGGCACGAACGACTTGGCACCCTTGGCATCAGAAATAAATTCTTAGGCATGGCACCCTTGGAACTTCGAATGGAAGTTCTTGAAGGGCATGACCAACTTGACACCCTCGACATCATTAAAGAAACTAATAAATATAATCAATATGTGAAAATCCAACTAATTCATATCAAGTGACATATGATGTTAGAACCAAAGGAATTAAATCAAGAATAAAACTTAGGGTAAGGGAGGAAGAGGAACAGATAAAATATTTTACCATGATAACTCTACTCTTTCCATGTTAAAACAAAATATTAAATACATAAGACTTAATTAAGCAAAAGGGGGAAAGAGGGACATAGAGTTAAGTATAAAGATTTGTTAAAAACTTCATTAAGAGAAGAGGGTGGTGAATTATAATAAGATTAAGAAATTAAAATTTGATAAATTTAGAGAACTTCCATGTGGCAAGAGCCAACATAAGAATTTTCATCATAAAGGCAAATTGAGGTAGTTTAGGGGACCAAATCTGAGACTTATCAATTAACTTCAGTAATAAACACAAATTAAGGAGGAGAAAAGGGGGAATCAAGAGACAAAAAGGTGAAGAAATAGGAAGTCTTGTTGGGTTGAGGAAAATACTATTTTAAATGAATAATTAAGTAAATTATTTTTGGAGAGTCTTGATGAGAGGGTGACACATGGGTGATGAATAATCAAATTTTGGGTTAGTAAAAAAATAATTATTTATGCATGAAATTCCAAGTGTCATCTATGAAACATTCTATAAAAGAAAGGGAAATGGAAGGGAAAAGGACCTTTGTTTACCCTATTGTTGGATGAAGAAGATTATGTCATTTTGAGTGGTTACGAGCTATAGTTGAGTTTGGTGAGATAGAGTATTATAGAGAGGGGACTCTTGAGCCAAGAGGCGCTCACCTTTATCAGGTAGCACATTCATTCGTTGTACAACCCCATTGCAGCTCGAGGGTTCACGGGGAAGGAGAGTACCCAAGGAGTAGGCTGGGAGGTCAACCGGTGGGTCATTACATTCGGATTAAGCACGACAATATTCAGGTTTGGAGGTACTCGACAACAAAGGAGCTCAAGTAGCGGCAAGTCAAGTTTGGCTCTCGTCTAAGGGTGAACGGTACAAGTGTTAGTTATATTGTGTTTATTTATGATGATTTCATGATGCCTAGAATTGTTTGTACTTATGATGACTTCATTGTGCCTAGATCAACAAGTTAAATAGATGTATGTGTTATGAAGTTAAATTTATGGACTTTGATATAAGAGAATTAATTTTTACTGAGTTTCAACTTGTATGATTATGGTTTAAATTCCTAGTTACTGTGTTTTTATTTTCAAAAAAAAAAAATATAGTTAAGGCCTATCGCTCATCTAGTAAAATATAGGGTTGGTCTCTACATTCACATTTCTCATGACTCAATGAAAGATTCATTTCAATGCATTTCTTTAAGACTTTTCACATATTAGAAAGAGCTTCTTGGAAATCACATCCATAAGGAGTGAAATCATCCATGTATATCTCAACAGATTCATGGAAAAGTTCAGCAAAGATACTCAGAACTGTCCTCTGGAAAGTAACAGGGGCATTGCAAAAACTTAATGGAAGGACTCTATAGGCAAAGGTACCCCAAGGAAATGTAAATGTGGTCTTATATTGGTCTTCAGGGATGATCTGAATTTCGTTGTATTCACTAAATCCATCCAGGAAGGAGAATAATTTCTTTCCTACAAGGCCATCTAGCAATTGGTTAATGAAGGGCAAAAGAAACTGGTCCTTCTTTGTCACCTTATTAAGTTCTTGGTAATCAACACAAATACTCCACTTCCCATACTTATTTGGGACTAAAACAAGAGGTGACACCCGCTCACTATCTGAAATGGGATATATGAACCCTACATCTAATAACTTTTGCAATTATTCTTTCACAATATCCTTAAGATTTGGCTCCATCCTTGTCTAGGGTTGGCGCACAGGCTTACATCCGTCTTTGATATAAATATGATGAGCACAGACTAAGGGATGCACACCTTTCATTTCCTTATAATCCCAAGAAAAATCATCCGAGTGTTGCCTCAGCACACTGCATAATTGTTCTTCCTGCTCAACAGAAAGAGAGGGGTTGATTTTTAGAGTTTTAGATGGGCCAATCTCCACAATCTTGGCATGTTCCATGCTAGAGTCAACATATAAAAAATCAGTCCAAATACTACTCTCATATTATTTCATCAGTTCATCAAATGGTATAGTAGTTGGGAGGTTGATTCTGTAAGATATGGTCGATAATGTCATCTTCATCAAGATTCCCTCCCCCTATGACCGTGTCCAGTGTGCAGACTGGGTAGGGGGTTGTATGATATAATTATTCCTCTTCCTCATCCCCTAACCATAAGGGTAAATCATGTTCAATTGAGGGATGAGAAGGAGGATACAACACAAGTTGTTTTGATAAATGTCCATTCTTAATAGTCATGTTCCCAGTCGTACAACTAATGTAGGCATCAGCAATGTCCAACCAAGATCTTCCTAAGATGAGAGGATAGCCATTAAACTTGGTTTTTGGATGGAGGACTCGGTAATTAGTGGGATACTCCTAGAAGTCAATGGAGACCATAACATCCTCAATAATTCCCTCAGGAGCTACTGTGAATCTATCTACAAGTTGCAACACCGTGGTGGTCTTTCTCAAAGCCCCTCAGAGATTGAGCTTCAGCATGGATCCATGGTTATGACATTTATTACAGCCCCAAGATAAATCAAGGTATTAGGGACCATAATTCCATCGATGTGCACATCCACTACTGGCCTACTAGGATCTAGGTACTTTGGGGAGATCACCCTCCCAAGCATTAAATCATATAGTTGTCCAACAACATTGATGGTGGGGGCATCTCTTCTTATTCTCCCAGGCCTTTTGAAACATTTATCCTTAATAAGCTTGTTGTAAATGGGAAAATATTTAATGGCCTGGATAAGGGGTACCTTGACACACAATTTCTTCAATTCTCCCAGAATTTCAACCTCTTCTGAGTTTGTTGGTTAGGGTGGACCAACCTTTCAGGATATGGAGGTGCATTGACTTGAGGGACACTTTCTTCCTTCTCTTCCTCAACCTCTTCAGGTGGATAAGGTGGGTGATTATCTTGGAGCACCTTCCTAGAACATAGGTTTATCTCTTGGATTTCCATAACATAAGTAGGATATGATGTCTCTCCATTGTAGACCTGTTATTCCTTCTTATTTTTCATGTTGGGATTAGGTTGAGCAGAAATTTGAGGTGCCTAGGTGGAGGACGATGAGTGAGTTGTGGTTGAGATTGAGGTGGAGGAAGTAAAGTTGGAGTTTTGTTTATTTGATGCCTCCACCTTGGTCAGGGTTTTCCCCATTGGGAATATTGGGGTGGGTATGGCTGAAAAGGAGGGTCGGTATGTTAAGGAGGATATTGAGGAGAATAGGGCCAATGAGGAGGTGTGGACCATGATGGATGAGTGGAAGGGTACCAAGGCTGGAAAGGTGCATTCTGATTTGGATTATAGTGAGAATAATGTGCACCTTACATGGCTTTTTTATATGGCTAAGGGTCTGGGGTTCTCCTTTGGTTAATGAAGCACAACTACTCTTACCCCCCTTCTACTCCTCCCTTGTATACAACTTTTAAGCCCGACAGAGAGGGGAATTTTTTTGTTGCATTATTATCTTCACAGATTAAGCAAACTTATATGACATTCAATGGGAATTCATTCCTAAAATGTATTTTAGTACATATAGGGAAAAATATATCTAGTTCCATTTGTTCCTCTTACTTCCTTTTGATTTTCATAGTATCCATTTTAAGGGAAAATGTATGCAGAATTTCACTCTTAAAATCCTCCAACATACTCCCTATCTCATGCTTCACGATTTTTGTGTAGGGATAGGAACTAACCAAGCTTCGACTAGACTTACCCTTTTTCCTAGAAACCCTAGAGTGATTCTTGAATATATTTTTGATGTCATCATAATGTAATTGGTAGATATATCCTCCATATAGCATGTTGAGGGTTTCCATCACATCCTCCCTGATCCCTCAAAGAAGAACTAGCTTGAGTGACTTAGGATCAAGGGAACAAGTGGCCATCATGTAATTGAGTTGTAATATTTTCTCATAGTCCTCTAAATATTCATCAAGCCCAAGGGTCATCCTAAATATTTCCTCCTTTGTTTCTTTGGACCGACAGTAATCACGGTATTTTTCATTGAATTATTGTTGCATTTGGGCCTAGGTAGTGATGTTGTCTCCAGGTAGACTCATAAACCAGTGCAAGGATGCATCTTTGAGGGTATAAGGAAACAACTTCAACTTTTTCTCATCATATGCATAGTCATAGGTCCTACATACAATAGTATACTCAAACATGAATGTGTCAGGGTCCTCAGAGGTTAGGCCATGGAAATGTGGAAGGGAAATAGGGATTATATTTTTCATTCTGACCTCTCCATTGGTTTCTCTAATAGGGAAAATCTCATTGTTCCTTTTTTGAGCGATAGTTTGGGTAGGTGATATAGGTTTTCTTCTCCTATCGGTTCTTCAAAAATTTCAGGTTTCTCACCTATAGTGTCTTCTAACTCCCCTGTAGTCAGAGAGGGAATTTCACAACCACCGCAGAAGAATGAAGGTTGACTGCTTGAGGGGGTGGGGTTTTTTTGTAATAATTTCCCTTGGTTATCTCTACTCCTATGAGGCATGAAAGAACAATTTTCTTTTTTTAATTTTCACTTTTCCTAAGGTAATAAGACTAATCCAAAACAAAAAAAACAAGCAATTCTTAAGTATAAACAACACCTACTTAGACACCTCCCTGAAAACGGTGCCAAAAAGTAATGAGCCCTAGTATTCTACCAAGGATATTGAAACTCCCAAGGGCTTCTCAACTCAAATTATCAGCCCGATGTTCATACAAACTTAGAGGTGACAGTGCTATATGCGTAGCAGGCTAGGTTCTACTCATGTCACTCTTATTCATTGTTACACAACAATTTTTCACTATCCCAATTCTCCTCGTTTCGGATCCTGGAGACCCCTAATAGTGACTATTGTGTCTATTTTCCATCATGAAAATGTGCCATTATATCCCTTGCAGACTATTGAGAAAACTCGCTTTTGACCTTTCCTAAAGCAACTCCTTAAAAACATGGTTAATCTGGAGCGACAAGCCCTCTGCGTGTCTTTCTTGCGTCGATGGCTCTTTTTTGATCTGGGGCAGCGTCGATCGGCGTTGGAATGAGAATCATACCCACATCGATCCTCATCTGGAAATTTTTTTAAAAATGGAAGTGAAGCTTCGAGATCTAGAAGCTTCGTGGCAGAGATCTGGTTTTTTGTTCCTAAGGATAGAGTCGAGCTTCTCCCTTTGGGCTTCTTGTTCCTACAAAAGTGTAACCACCCAAAGGGATAACCTGTTTCTCCTCCTTAATTTTATCCATGTTCACTCTTCCCTTTCTATAAAATGGACATTCTCCCATACCTTTGCTAGTTAGAACAGAGATAAAAGAACAACAGAGAGATATTTGTTGCTATAGGCGTTGAGTGAGAGTTGAGACCTTTGACCCCTTCGTATCAAGTTGAAACGAGCACTTTGGAGACGTACCTACATTTGGACCAATTGAAGGAGAGTTACGACATCAAGGCATAGGTTGTAACTCCCCCTATCTATATTAATATTATACAATTGATTCTTGCTTTCCATTCTCGTCTTTAATGTATGATTGGATTTCTAGTTCTCCTTGATCAACAAGATAGATTGTTTATGCGAGATATATGTTATGATTTCACATCTGTTGTTGTTTGATCTCTTGGGAAAGTAACCAAGCACTGGCAACAACGATGATCTGACTATGGAGCGCAAAGGATCAAAGGATTCGAGTGAGGAACAACATTAGATCGAGGTAGGTGATCTATTCACAATCTGTTTCCATTTGCAATCTAGGAAATTAGGCTTTAGATTGTTCCCTATTGTTGCTAGACCCATCCTAGGGCTAAAGGGATTGTCTTTGTCCGCAGAAAGGATTTTCCTGCATAAAAAATTGGCAACTCCACTGGGGAGTGCTTGCCTTTAAGTCTCCTGTTTTCAATTTTCAATTTTTTGTTTTGTCATCAATTTTCGTCGAGTGTCCATCTCCTTGTCTCTGTAGCTTCTGTAACTGCTTACAGGAATTCATCTCTCTGTTGAAGTGATAAGCCTGGTGTCAGCTCAGTAAACCCTTTTATGTTCAAGTCTTCTCCTCGATCGACACTAGTACTTCTCTAACAATCACACCGATCGACACTGAATGCATTTGCACAGTATCACTTTTCCTCTTCCATCGTGGGTTGTAGCTTACCAGCCGCGTTGATTTCTATGTATAAATTTTTAGGCTTTCCTCCTATTTGTTAGCAAGTGTGTCTTATCCTTCTAATTTTTATTTATTGTTTGAATAGCTCTTGTTCTTCTCTTTTTAGCGATAATTCTGATTCAAGTTCTTCATCTTTGGTTTTCTCTTTTGCAAAGCAGGTGCGTCCTTGTCATCCTAGGGTTTCTAGGTGTTTTCAGGTCATCCGAGCGGTTGCGTGCTTTGATGATTTCCAGACTTCTTATCGAATCAAGTCTTGTTGTGAAACCAACTCCAAAAATAGAAGAAAAGAGAGATAAACGCCTTATAAATCAACCACTTCAAGGGGGAAACCTCCAATACATTACCTGAATGAACAATTCTTGGATGATACAAATGAAAAAACCTCCTTTCTATATATAGGAGACCATGGGGCCATAATGTAATCCTAGTGGGGCCACAATGTAATCTTAGCCGACCTAACAATAATAATTTAAGGGCACAATAATAACAATATGGGGGTTACAGGGGTACAACAATAACAATAAGGGGGTTACACTAACAACAATAAGGGACTATAGTAGTAATATAAGGACCTAACATGCTCCTCTCCTTCAAAAATGTGTTGTCCTCAATGCTTGAGTAGCTCCGGGTGCTTTTGTATAAAATTATCATCCTCCCATGTAGAATCCTCTGTAGGTAAGTTCTTCCATTTGATGAGATACTCTGAAATTGATCGATTTTGTAGTTGTCGAGTTCTTGTTTCCATGATTGCTTCAGGTTCCAATATGGTTTTTCCTTCCTCATCAATTTTTGGCAATATTGTTTGAACTGGAAGTTTGTCCCCTATAACCTTTTTTAAGCATGAAACATAGAAAACTGGATGCACTCGTGAAGAAGCACGAAGCTCCAATTTGTATGTCATAGTACCAATATTTTGAAAAACCTTGTAAGGACCATAGTACTTTGGTGATAATTTATTATTCTTCTTAGCTTGCTTGAGGGACATTTGTTTGTATGGTTCTATCCGTAAAAATACCTAGTCTCCGACATCAAAATTTCTCACTGCGATGTTGATCTGCCTGTTGTTTAATTCGATTTTGTGCCAAATTTAGGTTATCCTTTAAGAGTTGGAGAACTTCTTGTTGATGCTCGATGTGATCCTCCACTGCTTGAACCCTAGCATTTTCCCTTAAAGAACATGTGATAGATGGTGGATGATATCCATAAAGTGCCATAAATGGGGTCATTTTTGCTGCAGTATGGAAGGAAGTGTTATACCACCATTCAGCCAGAGGTAACCACTTGACCCATTGTACTTGCTTATCAGAGACAAAACAACGAAGATATCCTTCCAAACATTTAGTCACTATCTCTGTTTGACCATCGGATTGAGGATGATGAGATGAGCTATGAGCTAGTTGAGTACCCAAACAACAAAATAATTTCGTCCAAAAATTTCCTATAAAAATGGGATCTCTATCACTTACAATAATCTTCGGGTTTCCATGTAGCTTTTGAATTGTTTCCATAAATGCAGTAGCAATTGTACTCGCTTTAAATGGATGAGATAATGCACAAAAGTGTGCATACTTGGTAAGTCTATCAACTACCACCATGATGATATGCCTTCCTTCGGACTTAGGTAAACCTGTGATAAAATCCATTGAAATATCCTCCCAACGTTGACTTGGAATGGATAAGGTTGTAGAAGACCTGGTGTCTTAATTGTCTCCACTTTATTTTGTTGGCAAACCAAACATTCCACCACAAAATTTTGAATATCAGATTTAAGGCCATCCCAAAAAAATTATTTCTTCACCCTGTGGTAAGTTTTTAAAAATCTTGAGTGTCCTCCTAAAGGAGAAGTGTGCAATTCCAAAAGAATCTTTTTTTTAGTTGGGAATTCTTGCAAATTTATAAGCGATATTTGTACCATAAGGAATCATTTTTCCAACTAAATGTATTAGATGTACTAGGATATTGCTGCAACTTTTGAATGAGATTCCACACTTCTTCGTTCTTCTTCCATTCATCTCTTGCTTTGGTTATCCAATCTGGTTGGATAATTGAAATGGCACAAAGCAATGCTTCCACCTCTTCATCCTTTCTTGAGAGTGCATCTGCAACAACATTTAGCTCCCCTTTTTTGTAGACGATTTCAAAGTCATAACCCAACATCTTTGTGACCCATTTTTGTTGCTCTTCTGAAGATAGTCTTTGTTCCAAAGAGTGTTTAAGACTATCATGATCATTTTTTACCTTAAAGTGTCCTCCATTAGGTAAGGTCTATATTTCTTTAGTGCATGTAGTATTGCCAACATTTCCTTCTCATAAATAGCCTTTTGTAAATAATTTCCTTTGATTGCATGACTTTCAAAAGCAATGGGCCTTCCTTCTTGCATTAAAACAACACCAATTCCATTTCCTAAGGCATCACATTCCACAACAAAGGTTTTTGTGAATTCTAGCGTAGCTAAGACTGGTGCTAGGCACATTGCCTCTTTAAGATGTTCAAAGGCCTTAGTTGCTTCAAGAGTCCATGAAAATGCATCTTTCTTCAATAATGTTGTTACAAGTGCTGCTATTCTCCCATAATTCTTAACAAACTTGCGATAATACTCTGTTAACCCGAGAAATCCACGCAACTTCTTTATGGTTGTGGGGACTTTCCACTCCTTAATGGATTTAATTCTGTTAGGGTCTACCTTAACACCCTCGTGAGATACAATATGACCCAGATATTCCACCTCTTGTACTCCAAAGAAACATTTGGATTTTTTTGCATATAATTGTTTCTCCTCCAATAGTTTGAGCACCCTGTCAACATGTAAAACATGATCCTTCCAAGACCTGTTGTATATTAGTATATCATCAAAAAATACTAGTACAAATTTTCTAAGGAAGGGTTTGAAAATGGAATTCATCAACCCTTGAAATGTAGAAGGTGCATTGGTAAGGCCAAAAGGCATGATCAAAAATTCATAATGACCCTCATGAGTTCGAAATGTTGTTTTCGGAATATCTTCAGCCTTCATTCCAATTTGATGATATCCTGAACAAAGATCCAACTTGGTAAAATAAATTGGTCCATGTAATTGATCCAATAATTCACCAATCACAGGAATGGGAAATTATCTTTAATAGTGAGCTTATTGAGCTCCCTATAATCCGGACACATGCGCCATGATCCATATTTCTTGTGCACCAATACTACTGGAGCAGAGAAAGAACTTTGACTGGGTTGAATTATACTAGCCTCTAACATTTCTGCAATCATAAGTTCAATTTCGCTCTTTTGGACATAAGGATATCTATAAGGCCTGATGTTTGGACAAACACTTCCTTGAATCAAATGAATAGCATGATCATGATCACGAATAGGTGGGAGTCCTTTGGGAGTATCAAACACCTTGGAATGATTGTCCAAGACTTTTTGAAGATCTGGAAAAATAGGTGATTTTGATGTTGGAACTTTTAGTGAGCATAATTGTGCAATTACACCCCATTGTTCTTTCTTCAGAAATTTTTTCATGAAATTAAAGCTTATTATCTTTCTTGGCTTCCCTGCGATACCCCATAATTTGATTTCCTTTCCTTCCGAAAAAAAATTCAAGAAAAGTTCTTGAAAATTAAAAGCTATCGTCCCCAAAGATTGTAACCATTGTACTCCTAGTACAACATTAACACCTCCCATTGGTATGGAAAGCATTGGACTATTAAATACATATTCCCCCATGGCTAGCTTGATATTATGGCATTTTCTAGACCAATTTATAGTTCCTCCATTTGCAACCATCACTTGACATTCTGGTGTTGGGTATAGGAAACAATTCAATTCCTTGGCTACCTTACAATGAATAAAATTATGGGTACTACCCGAATCAATCAACACTATTACCTTTTTCTTCTTGATATGTCCTTCTATCTTGAGAGTTTGAGGAGTGGTAATTCCTGCCAATGCATTACATGATATGGCCGGACTCATTTCTTCTTCTTCTAGGGTTTCTTCCTGGTGTAAATCCTCTACTTTTGAAGTTTCTTCTTCATTTTCTTCCTCCTCTTCACAATCTATGTAAAATAATTTCTTCTCAGTGCACTTATGACCTTTAGTGTATTTTCTATCACAACTGTAGCAAAGCCCTTTTGCTCTTTTTTCTTCCAATTGTTCTGGTGTCAAACTTGTAGGTTGTGTAAGTCTAGGAGTAGCAACACTTCCATCTTTATAGATGTGAGTGGTAGGCTTCTTTGTAGCCATAATTTTACATTCAATTTTTCTTGCCAATCTTTATTGATGTATGAAAGTATATTTTGGGACGCTCTCATCGAATAGCTACGCATCAGATAGCACTACAACAGACTTGGACTCCCACGTACCATCGCATATATTTTGGGAAACACCATTAGGCAGCAAACCTACCATAGGTAATTGAATCGACCACCTTGTAGATGTGATACACCAAACACATCATTCGGGGAGATTGGCTATCGTACATTAAGTCCTTGGTAATTTCTCTTTCATTTGACCACCAAGGTGTATATTGCAGTTCATGGCTACCTGGTAATCATTTTTCCTAGTTTACCCCTTTTTGATTTATTTCGTTTTTAAGTTCTAAAATTAATTTCCTACGATCACATGGCTTACATGTTAGAATATTTTTGGGCCACATCATGAGTAACTCCTTATAAATATATTGTTTAATGCCTTGAATTAATCATCTTTTTCCTCTTCTGCTTTTTGAGATAAGATCATCATGGCTGAACCATCAAGTTCAGTTTCCTCTACATCATCCTCTTCTCAAGAGACATTGTCACATGTCTCTTTTGATTCTTTGCCTTCGATTGAGACTCAAACTGATGATATTTCCCTCGTTCTGAGTATCCAACCTCTTGCTACTCGATCACCTCCTAATGTGCCAATAGGCTATGTCGCCTACCCTCCGAATCCGTTATTTGATCCCATTGAAATCTCCCATGAATGGCCATACAGTCCATACAATACACCTGGTGTACCGTTCGTGCATTCGCAACATCCATCTCGGACCACTGCCCGTCAGTTATTCCCGATGGCTTCTGAAGGAGAGGTTTCGTCTCCCCTGTAGGTTTCAAGCACCATCAGTGGTGTAGATGAGTCTTTGTTTGAGGGACATCAATTCCCTACCGAAGGTTTTCCCTATGTGGAGACCTCTCAGGCTTCCACCGAGTCGTATATTCCACGTGGTTACACCTTGTTGGGACACATGGTCTTGATTATGTAGAGTGCCATGCCTTTGTATTACAATACTATCTGGTAGAATATTGAGGTATCTTCCCCTGGTCTGAATGTTTCCAACGTATGTGTTTCCATCCCTGCTCAGACTATAATTATGCCTACTCCCGCGAAGCCAACTGTTTGTGTAGGTGTTTCAACGACTCCTATCAATGTTCCCACGTCGATTCCATCGACTTCGATTTCTGGTGGGGGTCCTACCCTATAGAATGTTTCCCAATCCTCTGTTGGACCATATGTGAGTGGAACTCAAGCTCACATCCCAGGTTCCCCCCAAGCTTTTGGTAGCATTCCAATGTCTGCTAGATCATCTGGTCCAACAAGGTTAACTTATGATCAATATCAGTGATTTTTGCAGAGTTTTAATCAGCAGCCTTACATCCCATATGGTTCCCAGCAGTTGCCGACCCAGTAAATAAATCCACAAGGATTTCAAGGGAAGTTTGGCATTCAATCAGGGGGTTATACTTTTCAGCAGGGTCCTATCTATGGTCAAAATCGACCTTATGGGCAACAAGTACAACCTTACATATAACAGGCAATGCCTTATGTACAAACTAATCAACATTTTTCTCATCAAGTTCAGTTTTCTTATTTTCAGCAGGGACAACCTTCTGGTAACCCGGGCCAACCTCACTTTCAATAAGGTCGGCCTTTTGTCCAGCAAGTACAACCCTCTTTTTAGCAAATTTAGGTCTTTGTTCATCTAGGTCAACCTGGTCCTCAGGGGAAACCTGGCCAACCTTAGCAACTGCTTGGTATCGTGTCTTCAAATCCTCAGGGTACCATCTAGCAACCCCAAGGCCAACCCTTGGGCTCACAAGGTCAATCATTGGGTTCCCAAGGTTACCGTTTGGGTTCGCAGGGTCAACCACAAGGCAATCCATTCCAAAACTTTTAGCAGCAAAATCCATATGTTGCGAACTATGGTTAGGCTGGACCTCAATGGTTTGCTGCAGGTAAGAATCCATTTTTGGGTCAACAACCAGGATATGGTCTGGATCCACAAGGTTTCATTACTTATGGACAAAATCCATATGGGAAAAATCCTTTGGGACAGAACCCTTGGGGGCAGAATTTCTCCCAATGTGGTTGGAATCCACAAATGGGCATATATCAAAGACCTAACATCATTTCCTTCAATTCACAATTGTAGTTTCTTGCAATTTTGGAACTTCCTGATGTGTCGAGATTGAACAATGACCCAATTCTTCATAATTTGCATTGGTTCCCAATTCCAACCAAATTCCGAGCGATTGCCCTAAGTTTGAAGGCAAGTCTGGAGAAGGACCCTAGGCACATGTCATGATGTACCATCTTTGGTGCTCCTCCAATTCCTAGGTTGATGATTTTGCCCGTCTCCGTCTTTTTCAAAGGACGTTGATTGGTGCCACTGCAAAGTGGTACATTAAACTTCCGCGTGGAACTTTTCAGGTCTTCAACTCTTTAACCATGGCTTTCCTTATACATTTTCAGTTGCTTGTTCGTTATGAAACAAGAACCCACCTCCTTACATCCTTGAAGCAAGATAATGCTACACATATCTTTGATCATATTCATGAATGGAGAAGGTGTCGTCATTTGATCAAGTTTGATATTCCTGATCAATTGTTGACCAAATGGTTTACCAAATCATTCGTCAATCAAATCGCCAAGGATATTGCTATGGGGGCAGTTGTCACAGAAGAACATGCAATAGCTTGTGCTCACTATATCGATTTTATTTACTCCCAATCTAGCACGTTATATGATATTTTACCTGACGCTTCGCACCCGAGCTCTCAGTATGCAACCTCGAAAGCCCCAGTGACACCACCGGTGGACGACTTCATTGGCTCTGTTTCCTAGACTTCTCAGAAGTCTTCTTCTGCTTCTAAGCATAAATCTTCTTCTTTGTTAGATTTTGTTCCTCAGAATCCTCTGAATCCTGGAAAAACTTCAGAGGTTAATGTCGTTCAGTCTTCTGCGGCTGATAAATCCTCTAAAGGAAAAAATAAGGGAAAATCTAAATCTAAATTTGATGCCCCAAATCAGGATTCCCCCAAACATTACACTGATGATTGAGAGAACCATAAACCGAAGTATCCTTGCCTGATATGTGATGAAAAGCACTACACCAAGGACTTTCCTCGATGAGCTGAGGTGAGTCGTTTACTGAAGGGTGCTCAAGGGACTCTGTCTGTCCTTAAAGGGTTGTTTCCATCACATCGGACTCAAATGGTGGAAAAACTCCAATCTTCAACCTCTTTTGGTTCTTAGGTGTTTATGATGAATGGTGTGGCACTCGTCTCTATAGTTACCAGATCTAAATATTATTTGGATTCGCGTCAGTCGTGCGTGGAAAGAAATCATTGATGCTCCTAATCCTTCTCCCCCTACTGCTTCTATCCCTCTTCATATTGACAGGCCTAGTTCTAATCACATTGTACGACCACCTTCTAAAGGCATGCTCTGAAAATCCTCGTATAATCCAAACTCTCATGCCGCTCAACACTACAATATTGTTGAGGATTTGGCTCAGGCGCCTTCCGCTATGTCTGCGCTAGAGGTGCTTCAGAGTTATATGTAACAACGAAAAGCGTTGTTATTCGCTATCAGAGGAATCGATCCATCTGATTCAAGCCTCATTATTTTTTATCTGGAAAATTTCATTCCACATCTCCCTCATCAACTTGATTTAATTATCCAAGTTGGTATTAATGGAAAGAATATCCATCGGGTAGTCGTGGATGAAGGTGCATCCACTTGCATCATGTTTGTTTCGTGTTGGAAAGCCACCAGCTCTCCAACTCTTAACCAGTCTCCAAATACTTTGGAGGCTTTCGATGGAAGGGACTCTCGTCCTTTTGGTATCCTCCCCAACTTTCCTATCACGTTGGAAGGAAAAAAGGTCAACGTCGAGGTAGAAGTCGTTGATGCCAAACTCAATTATATTCTTCTCCTCGGTCGCAGTTGGACTCACGCTATGCTTTGCGTGTCATCCACTCTCTTTCGTGTTCTCCGTTTACCACACGAAGGAAAGATCATGATTTTTGATCAATTGTCCTTTTTCGCTTCCACTCCTTCAGAAGGAAATGTTCCCTATGTAGAGCATACCACCACACCCTATGAAAGTGTGGGGGCAGGACTTTTCAAATATTCTTCCTTAATGGGTCTATTTTCTCTTCCTCCACTGAACACTGCTCAGGTAAATATGACCTCCACTTCTTCTGATCCCTGGATCATCCCTTCCCTTGATTAGGACGATTTGTTTGGTGACGTGATGTCATTAAGCCCAGTAGAAGTCAATTATTGTGAAATCATCTCGGCTTCGGCTAATGATTCTAAACATGTTACTTCTAACATGCATTTTGACGCGTACTCCCAGTCTCCTTGGCTTGGTTAGTCATACTCATCGGATCCCATGAATGATACATTTCCATCTGACGAAAGTATCATGGAAACTATGTCTCTTGAGGAAACACCCTAGGATGATACAAATGACAAAACCTCCTTTCTATATATAGGAGTCCAAGGGTCACAATAATGATCCTAGCCGACATAACAATAACGATGTAAGGGCACCACAATAACAATAGTGGGCTTATTGGGGCACAATAATAACAATATGGGGACTACATGGGTACAACAATAACAATAAGGGGACTACACTAACAATAAAAATAAGGGGATACACTAGTATTATAGGGACCTAACAGAGACCGGTGCTTGGGACATTGCCTCTTTAAGATGTTCAAATGCCTTAGTTGTTTCTAGAGTCCAAGAAAATGCATCTTTATTCAATAATGTTGTTAGAGGTGTTGCTATTCTCCCATAAGTCTTAACAAGCATGTGATAATACTCAGTCAACCTGAGAAATCCTTGAAGATGCTTTATGGTTGTGGGGATTCTCCATTCCTTCATGGCTTTAATTTTGATAGGGTCTACCTTACCACCCTCATGAGATACAATATGACCCAAATATTCCATTTCCTATACTCCAAAGAAAAATTTGGAGGTTCTTGCATATAATTGTTTCTCCTCCAATAGTTTTAGCACCATGACAACATGTTGAACATGATCCTTCCAAGACTTGTTGTAGATTAGTATATCATCAAAAAATACTAACACAAATTTTCTAAAGAAGATTTTGAAAGTGGAATTCATCAAACCTTTAAATTTCGAAGGTGAATTAGTAAGGCCAAAAGGCATGACCAAAAATTCATAATGACCCTCATGAGTTCTGAATGTTGTTTTCAGAATTTCTTCAGTCGTCATTCTAATTTAATGATATCCTGAATGAAGAACCAACTTGGTGAAGTAAATTTATCCATTTAATTCATCCAAAAATTCATCAATGAAATGAATAGGACATTTATCTTTAATAGTGAGCCTGTTGATCTCCCTATAATCTAGACACATACGCCATGATCCATCCTTCTTGTGCATCAATACTGTTGGAGCAGAGAAACAAATTGACTAGGTTTAATGATACCCGCCTCTAGCATTTCTGCAACCATACATTCAATTTCACTCTTTTGGGAATAGGGATATATGTAAGATATGATGTTTGTTGGAACACTTCTTGGAATCAAATTAATAGCATGATCATGATCACAAATAGGTTGGAGTCTTTTGGCAGTCTCAAATACCTTAGAATGATTTTCCAAGGCTTTTGGAGACCTGAATAAATATATGATTTTGATGTTTGAACCTATAGTGAGCATAATTGTGAAATTACACCTCATTGTTCTTTCTCCATTAGAGTTGATTAAATTTCATGGTTTTACTGCGATACCCATTAACTCAACTTCCTTTCCTTCCCAAAAAAAATTCAAGAAAAGTTCTTGAAAATTAAAATCTATCATCCCCAAAGATTGTAACCATTGGACTCCTAATATAACATCAACACCACCCATTGGAATGGAAAGCATTAGACTATTTAATACATATTCCCCCATGGTTAGCTTGATATTATGGCAGTTTCAAGAAAAATTTATAGTTCCTCCATTTGAAACCATCACTTAACACTCTAGTGATGGATATAGGGAGAAATTTGATTCCTTGGCTATCTTACAATGAATAAAAATATGAGTACTACCTAAATCAATCAACACTATTACATTTTTCTTCTTGATATATCCTTATATCTTAAGAGTTTGAGGAGTGGTAATTATTGCCAATGCATTTCAATATATGGTTGGATTCATTTCTTCTTTCTCTGGGGTTGATTCCTGGTCTATATCCTCCTCTTTTTATGTTTCACGTTCCTTTTATTCCTCATCTTCACAATCTATGTAGAATAATTTCTTCTCAACACATGTATGACCTTTAGGTCATTTTATATCACAATTATATCAAATCCATTTTGCTCTGTTTCCCTCCAATTTTTGTGGCATCAACCTCGTAGTTTGTGGAAATATAGGAGCAACAACACTTCCATCTTTATAGTTGTGAGTGGTAGACTTCCTTATTACCATAATTTTTCTTTCAAATTTTCTTGCCACTCTGAATTCCTTGTCCAATGAATCAGGTTCCCAAAGGTGAACCTCATGTTGGATGTTATCCTTCAAATTCCCTATGAAGACATCAATCATATGCTACTATGGAATATCAATTACCCTAATATTCAATTTTTGTAAGTCCTCAATGTGATCTGCCATTGAACCCTTTTGTTTGAGATTTATCAATTGGCTAAAGAAGGTGTTTCTCTTTGTATCATCATAATGTGTTATCATTTCCTTTGTAAAAATTTACCATGCGACAAGTGGTTTACGATAAAAAATTCGTCGATACCATACAAACTGATTGGGTTCTAAATAAAAATATGTGATGCATACCTTTTGTATGTGTTGCACGTCATGGAGATCAAAATATTGCTCCATCTGTAGTATCCATGTTACCAGATCCTTGCCATCAAACTTCCTCATATCAATCTTTGAAATGTGGTGGTTCTTAAAACCGAACATTGGAGTCTCTAAAATCATAACTCATATTCCTTTTATCCTCACTATTATTTTCATGGATTACCTTGTCACCACTGCGAAGCCTTTCTCTAACAACTTTACCAAATCTTCCTTCAACCCCTCTATCTTGACATTCATCATTGTTTGCATATCTTCTTTTAAACCATCATTAAAAACTCCCATGTAACTTTTTATACCATATATATTAACTCCAATGTCCCTTTTTATACCATCTATATTAACTCTCATCATGACTTCCAATTCATTTTTTGTTACTTTTTGCGAGAGCAAAACTTTGTTTCACTTGGTCTCGTAAATTTGATATATCATGTTGCATTTCGTCCTCTTCTTCATGCATCATAGAAGAGATTTTTGGTTACTTAATAGGTGTGTCCATTTTTTTTCGATGAATTTTGGAATCAAACAATGATATCTCTACTTCACTATGCCTTTTGAATCAGTTCAAACTGATTTTTCAAACAAAATTTATGCAAAATTATAAAATATATATATATATATATATATACACACCTTTTTCTTTATTTTTAGGAGCTCGATATTGAAGCTATTGTATATCTATAATTTCGAATCTCTAAGATCTAAACTTTGATTCTATGATAGCCCTATGACTCTTCTTTCCAACCCCATAAGTAATATCAACATTGGATTCTTCAAGAAAGAGTTATGCTCAATCTCCCACGGTGACCTGATTATAGACTAATTGAGAAGAATGAACTTGTACAAAGTTCCACATCTCACTATTTTGAACTTCAACCCTGAAAATGATACATGTAAAACTAAAGTCCGTGTAATTTTAGTTACTTTTTATTAAATTCAAATCTGATGCTTAGAGAGAAAGTTATGATGATTTTCCCTAGGTCACCTATTTGAGATGGAATTCTGGAGCCTACAAAAACCTTAACTTCCTCAGATCATATCTCTGAAAACATAGCGAACCAAGATTTGAAATTAGTACGGGAAGTTCACCAATATTTTGGCTCCACATGGTTGTAATTTTAGCTTTCTAAGCCTTGTATAAAAACAGATATAGCGAAAATTCCAAGATGGCTTGTTTGAATAACGAAACCCTAGAATCCAAAGCTCTGATACCAAATGTTATGCAACCAGCTAAAAGAACAGAAGAAAAGATATATCAACGACTTAAAAATTATTCTCTTCGAGGGGGAAACCTAATTTACATTACATAAGTGAACAATTATTTGATGATACAAATGATAATACCTCCTTGGTATATATAGGAGTCTAAGGGGTCATAATATAATCACAACCTACATAAAAATAATAATGTAAGGGAAAAAAATAACAACATGGGGGATACATGGGCACAAAAATAACAATAGGGGGTCATACTAACAATAGAAATAAGGGGAATACAATAGTATTATAGGGACATAACATTTTGATAAAATTTGATAACTGAGTACAATGTTGATTTTCCTTCATGAGACATGACAATATGGGAATAGTAACTCTTAAATTAATATTGATATTCAATATTTATTATTTATTGACATCATGGGCATTAATTGAAGTGTAAACAGTTGTGATTCAATATGCAATGATCTCACAATGAATGGATGAAACTTATATGTCTTGGGACATAAACGGTTCATATTATGATTATGAGGATGGTTTGATAATTTTTGGTTGGATATTGCTTGGTAAATGACAATTGTTGACATGAAAATAGATAAGGTTGTAACCCGGTATTTTGGTGTGAGATCTACTTGGCACCTGGTCCAAATAATTTGACAGTGATATTGGCAGGAACCTCTAATGGATTTCATATTAGTTCTGGTTTGGTTTAGTTGCAAAATATTATTTTATTTGAGGTTGAGGATATTGTTTTGGTGAGAATTATGTTTGCAAGAAGCATTGTACGGTTTGAAGCAAGCTTCCCAATCCTGGTGTGCCCTTATTGATAGTTACCCGGTGAAGCCTAGAATATTTTGAACCTCTACTTTAAAAGTGGTCCAAGGTATACCTTTTATTTTCGTTTTACATTATGACGATATATCCTTGATAGGTAATGAGCCTCTGAAGATAAAAGTAAGGGGGAGTTGGCCTCTGAAGTTTGAGATGAAGAATATTGGCATGATGAATTACTTTCTAAAGTTTGGAAAAGAAAACAATATATCATGAAGCTATTGGAGATATTTTGGAATTTGGAAATGCAAATCCTTGGACACTCCGATGGAATTGAATTTCAAGAATTTATACAAAGATATTGTTGAACTTGACTTGACATACGACAATTGATTAAGGCATTGATGTTTTGTGTGACCACCGATCTAGATATATGTTTTACAAAAAACAACCCGAGTCAATTCATGATTGAGCTGCTTCCTACATAATGGGTTGTTGACAAGCACATTTTTGAGATATTCACATGGGATGATCAATATTGGTCTAAGATATACTTCCTGAGATGTATGATTGCATAGATACACTAATGTTGACTGGAATGGAATGCATTATTGACAAAAAGAGCACATCTAGGTGCTTCTTTAGCTTGAGATATTCCTTAACATTTATATGAGCAGGAAAAATAAGTTTGTATATTTAAGAACAACTGAGGTTGAGTACATTGTTGTTGGCATGTCTAGCTGTGGGACTATTTGGTTGAGAAATATATTTATAAAGTTGTTTGAGCAGGGTCTGGATATGGTAGTGATATGTTGTGACAATAAAGTGTGGTATCCGATTGACATAAAATCCCATATATTGATGAGCCTGAGATATCTTCATACAATGAGACAGTGCTACTATATGAGACAAGCTTAAGCTTGTGGTTGCTACCTCCTTGAGAGGGAAAAAGGAAGAATAAGGTATCATTTTGTGATATATTTTTGTTCTAACATAATATTTTATTTGATGTCTCACATGAACAAGAAAATAAAGGACTGATGATCTGAGTATTGTATGAGGTAGTCGACGAGTATCATATAAGATCATGTTGATATGTTTTTGATCTATAGAGAGTAAGGTTGATCAAGGACACTGAGCCAACTCTTCCCCCTTATCTAAGCTCCCACAGTGAGGAATTGAGATGTAGGGCTCCTGGGTTGAGGGATCTTTAGAAAATAGGGTATCACCCCTATGTGTCACTGTTGAGTCTCCAAACTTTCATCCACTTCTACCTACATTTCCATCATTTCACCCTCATTCTGTAGCTACATAACCCTACATTAAGTAACCATTTTCATGATCATATGGGTTTAGCATTATATTTTACAAAGTCATTTATTTTAAGTATTTTAAGTGAATTTGTGATTAAATATTATAAAATTAACATGTTTTCGTATATACTAAAAGTGGTATAAGTTTTGTGATATTGTAGGCCCACTTGGAGATTCTAGAAGGGTCCTACTTGGCCTCCTAACTACAAATTCGAATTTCAAATTCCAACTCATGAGGATTTGTAGAATATTTGAAAAAGATATGGATCATTAAGTTAAGCATATTCAAAGGAGAAGAATCATGGATGTTTTGATATGTGTCCTTATAAAAAACTATGAGATAATTTCGAGAGGATTTGTATCTTATATTTTTAGGAGATTGGTTGTAACCACATGAGATAAATATGGATTTAGGAGAGATTTGAGGATCTATAGTTATATTTAAATTTTTTATAAATAGGAGTGCACCTTTAATACAAAGGCTTGTAAATGGTTGATTGTAAATTGTTAGTTGTTAGATATTAGAGGTAGCTAGTGGCTAGTTGATAGTTGGAGGTTCCAAGTTCCATTCAAGATGTGATTTGTAAAGTGAGGAGAGATAATTCTTGTAATATCTAGTAATCATTTTATCAAATACATACTACCACTTTGATCTCCAATATGTGATAGTTGTTTGGTGTGCTTGCTGAGGAATGGAGGGCCCCCGTCAACCCCAGTTTGCATACCTTTGTACATATTGGTAAGATAATATAGTTTTGATATTTCATTTCTTTTTTCAGCAAATGTGTTTTTATTTTATGAAAGTGTGATTTTCCTTCAACAAGTGTGATTTCAATTATTCAAGCATTGTGTGATTTCAATTATGCAAGTGTGATTTCAATTTCTTATGTTTGATTCGATGTAGTTCAAATTAGATTGACTTAATTTGTTTTGTAATTAGTTTTAATTGAATTAGATTAATCTAATTTGAAAGATAACCACCTAGTACATATAATATAGGTATACCTTGTCAGTTTACGAAACCCCTGGTTGACAATTAAATGTCAGGGATTTAATTAACCATTATATCACCCAACATTTTGGCGTCGTTGTCAAGGAGGTATACATACGTGTTTCTTTTGATGTTTAGGAAATTAATTATAGTTGCATTCATTTTTATATGCATATTAAAATAATATTAAAATCATTTTGCATGTTAAATTTCAAAAACAAATTTTACTAATCTGTGTGTGCAACAGGAAATATCAACCAGTTGGAGTAATTCACATGTAATTAAGAGGTTGAGTAATGTTCTCCCTTCTTTACTTTTTAATTTTATTATCTAAACAACTAGCTTTTCATGCTTTAATTATTTTTAATGTATATTGTTCTAACCTTAGCATGGATATCATTTTAATCCTGTTACACACATGGTTACACTGGAAATATGCATACACTTGATTACTTCTTCTATTTCTAGTAGAGTGGAGTAGGTAATGAATACAATCAATTTTTGTGATTTCATGTTATTTGAAATTTTATTTTATTTGATCGTGTAGTAAGAGCCACCCAACTCACTAACGATTTGTAGGAGGATGAAGAAAGAAAAATAATATTTGAGAAAAGAGGAGAATAGATAAAGATTTGAGAGTCACAACCTGAATTTAGAAATCAAATACTTGTGTTTTATCTTTTAAATTTCACATTCCAATTGAATGAAGCGCTTCAATATTTCTGAGTATGCCCTCTTCTTGCGCTCCCTTGGATCTGGAAGATCAGAAAAGAAAATTGAACCAAGTTAGTTTTAAACTATTTCAATAAAAACTAGATAAGAAATCTAAATTCACAATAAAAAAGTACAATTACAGACCTTTAGAAAGCTCAAAAAACCAAACTAATGCCTCCAATGGATCCAACACTGTCGAAAACCTCTCTTTTGACTCATTTTGCACCTCATTTGGTTAAAATTTGAGAATATGTATGTTTTAATATTCTACCCAATTATGTTGTTAATGAGCCTACAAATCGACCAAAGCTCGATCGGTGTGCCCAGAAATTGAGAACGGTGCGCAAATAAGGCCTCCGTGACTGGCCCGAAAAATTGTAAGACAAGTAAGATAAGCCCCTAGTTCCGAAAATCTTGGTCACGTGGCGCCATGCGACTTTGGGGCTGAAAAATAGGGGTTAATCCTCATTTTTCCAAAAGTGCACCTATAACCTTCAAATATATTTTTGTGAGTAAATTTTAACAGGAGGCAATGTAGCACAATTGGTAAAGAGCTTTGGTGGTTGGCATGAGGCCGTGAGTTCAAATCTTGTGGAGGGAATTTCAACCCTCACACAAATTTTGGCCGCCACGAGAATGCCACGTGGCAACCAATGGTTGGTCTATGTGGCACCTCCTCATTGGGCCACCATAATAAACCTGTTAACCAATCAATTTTAACCACGTGTCAATCAACCAAATAGTGCCAAATTCCAATAATGCATTGTCTAAGAGGCACAATCAACTTGCCACGTTAGCATATGGACTACTAGCTGGGCGTACCTGCAATTCAAAAATCATTTTTTTAGTTGTTTCATAAAACGATCAGAACATGATTCCGGGAGCATTCGAAGTCGGATTTTAGTGACACGAAGTGTGTTGGATTTAGAACGAAGATATATATGCTTTGGTTTTGGTTTCAATATGATCCAAGAATTTTAAATTTTGAGCATTTTCTTGATCCATGGGATCATAGACAAGGGTGGAGCGCTAAATAAAAATGAAAAATGCAGTTAGAGGCTTAGAACTGCATAAAAAATCTGCAAATATTAAAAACCCAACTGCGATAATTAAAAAAACCACCATCCGATTCTAAATTGTAAGTTTTAAAGTGGCAATATAGTACAACAATCCATGTTCTTGGTAGCTACAAAATCAACACAATTTAGTAGCTTATGCAAATTTGGTTTATGATCTATCGTCGAAGCATTAAGTGTGTGGAGAAGAGGTCTCAAGCTCAAAATTGGTAAGAAACAGGTAAAAGTGCATTTAATTTTTCTTGAATTTGTTTTATTAGTACTATTTATGATTTTTTTGTGTATATATCAAGATGAAGAGAGATTGATCACCTCTCTCTCTTGATAGACTTACATTTTATTGCAGAAAAAAAAGTGCTAAGTTTTTGCAGGTTACAGGACACGATGAAAGAATGTCACTATATGCATGAGAAGACCAAGTTTCTTTCAGAAGAGCATGATCATTTCATTCCAAATTAGATCCATTACACCATTGCTACTAAAAAATATGCCAATTTTAGTAATGCTACTCATTCCAAGCCTGCAGTCGATCCATAATTGTCCATCTCTCTACTACCAAAAACTCATTTTCCTTCGTAATTGTCATACTTTCCTTCATCATTTTCACTCATATTTCCCAAAAATAAAGTCATCCATCTCCCTTACAAAGCTTATTCACCCCATTTTCATTTTCCTTCCCATCGAATAAACCTTGCTTCAATCCAAAATTCTCATCTACAGTCCTTCAAATTATTATTTTACACTCACTTTAGATGATGGAGGATTCATTAACGACTCCCTTCTAAAATGTTTTGACCCATCGACTCTGACACATCATCTAGGATCAAGACTAGATATATTTCAAGTACCTTGAGGCTTGCATGCCTTAATGGCAAGTTCTCTCGCCAATAAACAATGGCAATACATCAATGTCCCCTATTTGTCAGATCTTCTAGGTGGCTTGACTTCGACACTTCTATTCATACCTAGTAAGATGTACTTAGGCATCTTCACTCTCATTGACATCAATGGTGAGTAGTCTCGTGTTGGTTAATGGCATTCATTAATGGCCAATGATCCAACAATTTCTTTTCTATGTTTGACATCTACACATTTATTCACATAGATAATAATTATTCCACTAAGCGGGAAGGAATGAAGAATAGATGATTTCAGCAGTTTACAGCAGGACTCAATTCAACATATGTATTAAGAAAGATTCCAATTTCATCCTCTATTCATACAACCAAGAGAAAGAAGAAGCACAGATCCTTTTACCTCATATTCCATGATCCAGCAGCAACAACCACACTCTTCTATATACATATCTTGTCCACGTTTTAGGTAAGTGAAGGTATGTTGTTTTCTAATATTTAATCATGTAATTCCTTAAATGCTAAAATTGTGATTTTGGAAAATTCCTCACCACATTCATATTCCCTGTCTCATTTGCAAGAAAAATGAAAACACCTTAAGTTGGGGGGAAGATATATTCATATTTCATGCCACATGTCACATTTCATTTCATCCTAACCAACATATTTTCCCCAATCAACTATTACTGCATTTTGATTCCAAAAAGTTTATATGTTTTGAAATGATCAATTTATGAGAAAATTAAATGGTTGACAATGATTATGGGACTTAAGAAAAAAATTATCAATGTTTTCAAGTATTTTGATGCCAAAAAAAATAACAAAATTATTGTTACCCAAGAACCAATACTCATAAAATTTTTGTTGTCACACAAGAACCAACCATAAAAAAATATATGTTGCAATCAAATGATTTCAAAGTACTTTGCAAAAAGAATAAAGTTATCAAGTGATATGATAATGCAAAGTTAAAAGAGAATCAATACAAAGTCAAAGCTCATATAAGAAGCATAACATTTCAAGAATATCAACTGATGATTAAGAGAATCAATGCAATAGTTGCATGAGGACGTGCAACATCTTCAATTGGGGGGTATGTTGAGTCCCCAAAATGTCATCCACTTCTACCCACATTTCCATCATTTCACCCTCATTTTCTAGCTTATCCCTCATTCCGTAGCTACATGACCCTACATTGAGTAACCATTTTCATGATCATATGGGTTTAGAAATATATTTTCCAAATTCATTTATTCTAAGTATTTTAAGTGAATTTGTGATTAAATATTATAAAATTAACATGTTTTCATATATACATAAAAATGGTATAAGTTTTGTGATATTTTAGGCCCACTTGGAGATTCTAGAAGGGTCCTACTTGGCCTCCTAACTACAAATTCGAATTTCAAATTCCAACTCATGAGAATTTGTATATTATTTGAAGAAGATATGGATCATTAAGCTAAGAGCATTCAAAGGAGAAGAATCATGGATGTTTTGATATGCGTCCTTATCAAAACTATGTGATAATTTCGAGAGGATTTGTATCTTATATTTTAGGAGATTGGTTGTAACCACGTGAGATAAATGTGGATTTAGGAGAGATTTGAGGATCTATAGTTATATTCTATTTTTTTATAAATAGGAGTGTGCCCTTCATACAAAGGGTTGTAAATGGTTGGTTGTAAATTTTTAGTTGTTAGAGATTAGAGGTAGTTAGTGGCTAGTTGATAGTTGGAGGTTCCGAGTTCCATTCAAGATGTGATTTGTAAAGTGAGGAGAGAGAATCCTTGCAATATCTTGTAATAATTTTATGAAATACATAATGCCACTTTGATCTCCAAGATGTGATAGTTGGTGGGTGTGCTTGTTGAGAAATGGAGGGCCCCCATCAACCCCAGTTTGCATACCTTTGTACATATTGGTAATATAGTATAGTTTTGTTATTTCATTTCTTTTCAACAAATGTGTTTTTATTTTATGCAATTGTTCTTTTCCTTTTAGCAAGTGTGATTTCAAATATGCAAGCATGGTGTGATTTCGATTATGCAAGTGTGGAGTGATTTCATTTATGAAGTATGATGTGATTTCATTTATGCAAGTGTGGTGTGATTTCAATTCTGTAAGAGTGATTTCAATTTCATGCGAAGTGTGATTTCCTTTATGCAAGTGTGATTTCAATTTTATGAAAAGTGTGATTTCCTTTATGCAAGTGTGATTTCAATTTCATGAAAAGTGTGATTTCCTTTATGCAAGTGTGATTTCAATTTCTTTATGTTTGATTTGATGTGGTTCGAAATAGATTGATTTAATTTGTTTTGTAATTAGTTTTAATTGCATTAGATTAATCTAATCTAAAAGATAACCACCTAGTACATATCGTATAGGTATACCTCATCATTTTACAAAACCCCGTGTTGACAATTAAATGACAGAGATTTAACTAACCATTAAATCACCCAACAGTTACCCATAGGGTGGAAGATGTTGCTCCTCTATCTTTGTCTAGCAAAGTATACCCCAGTTGGCATCATATCCACAAGTCGGGCTTGTTGGGATTAGAGCTTCCCGTTTGGCCATTGGGTTGAGAAATCTTGGGGGTGCATGATCCTTACCATTGGTAAGTTGGGTATCTCACCCAAGCTCGAATATGATTCAAGTGTTCTACCACATGACTCTTGAGGGTGATTTTTAAGAGGATCAGGGGGAAATAAGTTCGATGAGATGTCATCTATTGCTCAATATATGGTGGAATATTTTTGCATCCCTATGAGATGAATTGGGGTGAAAGTTTCCCGTAAGAACTTCCCCACTATCATAGACATGAGGTGAGAGTCTCCCATAGGAACTTCCTCATTTTCATTGGATTTCGGATTGAGATGTGCTCCCTGATGTGTGCTCCCTGATGTGGTTCTGGGTTAAGCAGGGCTCCCTAATATTAAGCTCTCTGATGTTTCCTGGGTAGTAACATTAGGCCCCTCGATGAATAGAGGGTGGTAGCTTGGACTCCCCTCCAATGACAAATTATTCTTATTTTATATTCGAGAGTGTTCAACATATTAGAAGAGATAAGTAGACATGAACATAAATGAGAAAAAATAAGCAGTGATGAATACAAATGAGTAGAGATGAGACGAGATGATGAGTGATGAAATTTGTTGATGATATACTTGTTTTGGGACATGTATTGCATACATATATTGCAAATGGTAATTTCTCCCTAGCTGAGAGGGACCATTAATTTGGTATCTCAGGGACAAATTCCTTCTTTTGGACAATCTTTCTCATCAAGTAAAACCATTTTTATCCCTTGGAAGAATTTAATTTAGTTAATGAAAATTATATTTTTATTATGGAAGCATAAATGTGCACAAAAAGGACAGGTTGGCCCTAAGAAGAATCAATCTGAACACCCTTGGATGGATATAAATACAAGTCAAGTGGCCCTCATTTGGAGATCATCAGTCATTCTCCTTTTTTGTTTGGCTCGCATGGGTATGAGGTTGGCTCACGAAATTTGGTTCGCACAAGTCCAAAATTGTAGGGTCTGAAGCTCACACATGTGATTAAGGTTTTTGGTTCTTAGCCGTAGGGTTGCCACAAGAGTTTTTCGGCTACAACCATACACACGCAAGCTTATGTCTGTGGTTTGAGGGTTTCAACCGCACACATGTACACTCTCTCTGTGCAGTTGGAACCTGGGGTTTGATTTTGACAGTTGACCGCATATTTCAACAGTTGATGACAATTGTCCTCGGGATGGTGAAAATTTATTTTGATTAGTATTATTGTTGATTTTATCTTTGGAATAATGTTTGGTTGATTTTTCTAGATAGTCTTTTGGATAAGGAATTGGATTATTGTACTCTCTATTTTCTGAATCATTCAATGAAAATCTAATAAGAATAATAATTTGAAAGGGTTTTCCCGCTTATGGGGTTTTTACCTGGTCTCTAACGAATCCTAGTGTCTCTATGTGTGAATGATTTTCATCTATTGTTCCTTTATGTTATGATGCATTGATGATGATATTTTCATTCTATATAATTGCATATATTTCTAAATAATGTTATGATGTTGTGGGATGAATTCAATGTGTAAATAATGAAATTCAATTATCTAAAGAAAAAAAATATATATCTCTATGAAAATTAACATCTAGAAGCCCATGGGTAATGACAAAAAACTATTGGCTCAATATCAACAACAAGCCATTTGAATTGATATTTTATTTTTAAAATGTAACTCTTACCTATTTTATGCAAGTTTTTTTTTTTTTTTGGTTGAGTAAATATCAGAGACTTAGTTTCTCCCTTTGTTTTGTAAAAAACTATTCATATGGCTCTTGAAATTAAGCAAAGGGTTCCAAAATCGATATAAGAAAGAGCCTTGTTGCACTATCACACATTGTTGCTTCTTAATTTAAAATCCAAACCATTTTGGATTCCATGTTAGAAAGATGAAAGGTGAAATGGGTACTACTATTAGTTTGTGTCTTTCGATTTATAGGTGGAATCTTATTTCTTGAATGTTATGTTTATGTTTCCAGTTTTTGAATGAAATATGTCACTATTGATGTGTTTTTTCCTTTTACTTTAATCATAATTATAACATGATCTTCTCATTGAATGTGAATGATTTAATATTAATTTAATTAAATCAATCATCTTAAATTGCATTAATCAATGTTATCAAATGTTGATGTTTATTAACAAATATTCATTATCATTTTAGTTCACATCCTTATGTTAGCACCCAAGTTACTATTATAGTTATTATTTTACACTTTTATTTATATCTCTGTTTTATTATCCTGTCATATATTACCAACCAACTTCAATTCTATATTAATCTCATCCATTTTTCTAAGTCTCCATATGTTGGAGCAATTCCAAATCGGGTAATTGGGCCCAAGTTAAACTAGTTAGAGTCACCATCTTAAATGAAAAAAGGTCTAATTTGGTACTTTGACCAAATGGTATCCTCAAATATTGATGTGTGAAATTTTGGACATCAACAAAGCCCAATATCCAACTTGAAAATATAATGAGAACATTAATCCTCTTAAGTAAGCACAAGCTCCAACCTAGCAGTAAAATGAGGACACCAATCCTCCTAAGGCGCCAACCTGTCAACAATCCTTTGCTCTTATGTATATTATATATACATACCTCCTTTCAATTGTTCTCATTCTAACATCTTGGCCTTCTTACCGGATTTGAGTCTTATCTTCAAAAACACTCCAAGATAGATTAGAAATGAGCCTTTAAGATAGGCATAAAACAAGGCTAATTTCTACTCCAATATTTCTATGAAATTAACTCAGCAACAGGTCGATACCAAGACAAACAATGAGTCCAAATTAGGTCTTTAGGAGGTCTAATTAGGTTCAAAACTAATGCTGCAATGATTTTGAATTATGTCTTGATTCAAGGCCAAAATTGAGGTTGCAACATGTTCAAATTTTCCCACAAATTATCTTTAAGATATGCTCCAAAATATTGTTCAAAAATAACTTCAAAAGAGTACTTAACAAAGTCAGAAAAACCTCTTAGGAAGCTATGAAAATAACCCTTCAAATTGGCTTCAAAACTCTTTGTTTCCTAGTTCATGAGGTATGAACCTCTCACAAATTCCTCCCTTAACAGGTCTGAATTCATTTTCTGATCTAACTAATTTTATGTCTAAATTGAGGGCGAGGAACACCTATTTATAGGCTTCAATTCCTCCCAAACATGGCCAAGTTGTTCCTTAAGAGGCTCAACTTCACTAGGATATTGAAATGCCAAAATTCCATATTTTAACTTCAAAAATAATATCTCCTCAACTAAGAGGAGTTAGAAGGTGTGTCATACATCGTTGGAAACGTCTCAGGACGAACTTTAAGACTATGTCATTTCTCCTTCATATGGATAACATTTGACATCAATAAAAAAAAAAATTATTAACAATATCACCCTTTTTTATTAATGGAAACATTCTAATGATTGTTTCATTAGGTTGTAATTTTCTTCCCTTGGCTATATGCTACCCCCTGAGTTTGTGTTGCTTCTGGATTTGTGCTCCTCCCCCTGACTTCCTACTTCTCCCCTTGAATTCCTTCTATTCTCCCCCTTTGACATCAATAAAAATGGGGTTCTTTACTTGGATGCAAGAGAGATGACGCCCAACTTCTACCAAATTGATGCAGGGGCATTAGGCTAAAACAAATTCCATGTAGTTTTATAGGCTTAGGAGTTTTAAGTCTTCAAAGGGGTTATATTTTATGTAATGAATTTAGTGGGTTTTAATTAATTTTAACTAAATGTGGAGAGAATTGTAACTGCTCTCGAATGATTAGAGAACAGGGAAATTCGATTAGTTAGGAATGTGAAGAGTCAGCTTCAGAAAATCTGGGGATTTTGTCTAGATTTAGGAAATCTGGAATTTTAAGATTTTTGTTGAGTTGTTAGGGGAGCTGAGCCGATTCATTATTAATTTGTATAAATGTAAGCCTACGAGCAGATAGGAGAGATGGTTGTTCAGAGCTGTGCAGAGTAGTGAGGATAGAAGGGCCATCGAATTGAAGATCAGGCCACAGAGTAAGTAAGTTTTTGTAATTAATTGAGTTTATTTATACAGAGAAATTCAAGGTCAAATTGATTCAGGTATGAGACTGTGTGTGGTTTAATTTGACTTGCAAACTGGGTGAATCGATCACTGAAAGGATCGATTCCAGTAAAGTATTTAATTTCCTATATCAATTATATATGACAAGTTGGATGCATTCTGAAATGAATCGAAATTAGGAAACCACTGTATGCTTGAAGGAGGGTTCGATTCTTATTGAGATTCTTGAATTATATATATTCTGTGTTAATTTGAATGCGCAATTGAATGTATATCAGCATTTGTGAAAGGTAAGGATCTTGTCTTTTAGAAATTCCTCTGATACATCTGTTTAGAAACATTGGTAAGATCGAATTTATATATTTAAAACTTGTGTGAAGAAGGAACCAAGATAACTCTCGATTCCGTGTTTGAACTGAACGGAACTCTGTTTCTGTTTGATCAAGTTCGATTTGTTATATTGACCGTGCTATTAAGTTGCACGCAGAGGAGAAGGGATATCGATTTACATAAATCGATATCGATTTTGTATCAAAGCTTCAATACAATAATCGTTGAGTTTTATGACAAGACAGAAGACAAGCAAAGAACAGTGTTATTTAGAAACGTGTTGGAAGGGAACCGAACCATGTGAAAGTGTTGAGAATAATTGGCGCAGAGAGCTTAACACCTGTTCGAATAGTGCTGGAGAGGGTTCGAAGCTTGAATGCAACTGAACTGTGAGATGAAGCGTGACTAATGATACGGTGGAACCTTGGTCACAGCGCAACGAATCACGGGATGGTGCATTGGATATAAGCCAACAGGAGGAACGCTGAAAACTATGTGATTTTAGAGCACGAGTAAAGAATAGTAATGACGCAATAGAATGAGAGTAACAGCATTAAAATTGTGAGGATAGATGTAGAATTTCCGTAGCGAAGAAGGTGAAATACAAAAGGCGCAGAGAAAGCACGAATCAGAGGATTTGTCTAATTTGCAGAAATTCCATATTGAGTCAAGGACGTGGAATTAGAACCGGAACAGTGAGCCAACAGAAGGCAGAAATCGAAAACCATTTATGGTTTTCACATAAGCTTCAAATGGTAAGCAATTTCTTTGAAATCGAATGTGATATTGCCCGTTGTTCGACACATGGTGACAGTGGTATTTAAAAAACGAATTTCGCAAAATATTTGTGTGCTAAAGTTCTGCGGTTAAATAATGTGATTTCCATTGGATCAGACTTGTGAAAGATCCAAGGGCGTTCGCACTTGAAGCTGCGGGCTCGTTAACGTAGGTACGTTGAGCGTTCTTTTCTCTAGTGAATGGTAAGTTGTGGGCCCCAAGGACACTTATATATGTTATCACTTGAGATTTAAATCCAAAGCTCGAAGGTCTATTATGAGGTTCCATATCATTTAATTGAAGACATGATACATATTAAAAATATTATGTTTGATAGGTGTGATGTGAAAACCGTGAGCATATATTTGATGATTGATTGCTGTAGACCATTATGTAGTTGGGTTAATAATAAACTCAAATGGTGGTAGGAGATCCCATGAGTTAAGGGCGAGGTTTGTTATTTGAATGAATATATGTTGCGGGACTATATTATATTGGGGTTTTAAGAACCGAAGCTTGAGAGTTGATTTAAATAGAAGTTTGAATGTTAAAATTCGAATACTCATAAGATGAGGTTTGGTTATGGTGTTAACCATAAGGTTTACAAAAAGGTAGCCTTCGCATTTGGTTTTTAAAAATCAAGAATGTGTAAGGAATAATTCTGCATATGAAGAATTGAAAGGGGTTTAATTCTGGGGTTTCAAACCAGAGATTTAAAATAATGAAGCTTCCATATTGAAGAATTGTAATCTGGTGGGATGGTTTTTATAACCATAACAAATTCATTTTAATATCTCAAATCTGAGATTTGAGATATAAAAGCTTCCGCATTAAATTAAATTGTTGAGTTGCCCAGATTGAGATTTATTTGGGGACAAAATTTTGGGATGCATTTTTATATGTATAGTTAAGGAATAAGAATGTGGGTAAGCAGGGTACCCACCATCACAAATATATTCAAATATTTCTTGAGATAGAGGTTTGGTGAAGATATCTGCAATTTGTTTTTTAGTGTTGATATATTCAATTTTGATATTACGATGAACAACTTTTTATCTGAGAAAGTGGTACTTACTTAATCAGAATATTATTTGTTTTTTAGTGCATGATTGCACTGGTATTATCACGGAAGATAGTGATGGGATGATTTATTTCCATTTTGATGTCCTTTAAGGTTTCTTTCATCCATATAATCTGAGTACAAGCATTTTTTACTACTATATTTGGCCTTAATTGTGTAGAGAGATGTAGATGACTATTTATTGCTTAACCATGATACAAGACAATCTAATAAGAAAAATTCATTTTCATTGGCGCTTTTCCAATAGTAAATGCTTCTTACACAATCAACGCTGGTGTATGTTGTCAAATTAAAATTTATGCTTTTTGGATACCGTAGTACAAAATCAAGGGTGCCTTTTAGATATCTAAATATCATTTTATAACTTGCATGTGAGATTCCTTGGGAGCTGGCTGAAATATTGCCACCATACCAATTGCCTGCATGATGTCTAGCCTTGAACCTATTAGGTATAAGATACTTCCAATCATCGATCTGTAGAGTTTCATCTACCTCAGGAAATTCATCGTCCTTATCTTAATCATAGGTTTACTTTCAACAATACATTATTCCATTGCAAATTGTTTAAGCATTTCCTTAAGGCACTTTGTTTGTGTAATCAAAATTTTGAAACTGGTTTGAGTTGATTGAAGTCCAAGGAAGAAGGACAACTCTTTAATCATTAAAATTTCAAATTATTTTGACAATTCTTGGAAAATTTGTGACTCATTTCATCATTATTTCTATCGAAAATTATATCATCCACACACACGAGTAATCAACAAATTGTCTTTTTCCATTTTCATCTATAGGTTGTTTCCTGCAAATCCTCTCTTGAAGCCATATTGTTTAAGGTAATGGTATAGTTTGGCATGCCAAGCTCTTGGAATTTGTTTTAATCCATACAATGCCTTATTTAACCTGCACACATAGTATTATTCTCTAACAAGTCAAATCCTTCAGGTTGTTTGATGTATACTTATTCATTTAAGTATCCATTTAAAAAGGTTTATTTTACATCCATTTGATAGAATTCAAAGCCTTTCGAACATGAAAATGCTAAAAATGTTCTTATAGCCTCTAATATGGAAATAATATCAAAGGTTTAATTGAAGTAAACTCCTTCAATTTGAGCATAACCTTTGCACACCAATCTTGCCTATTTTTAGATAACCTTTCCTTCATTCAATTTTTTTTTGAACACCCACTTGGTTCTGATTATGTTTTTATCCTTTGGACAAGGCACAAGATCCAGGTTCCTTTTTTTCAATCTGGTTCAACTCTTATTCCATTGCATTTAACTAATATTGATCCATACTTGAGTAAACTTATTTGGTTCTAATTGGGATAGCAAAGCGATATTGTTTTTCTTTGGTGTAATGGTCATTCTTATTTGTGCTTGTATCCTTGCATCCATATCTCCAATGATCTAGTTTTTTGTATGATGCCTTTGTACAAAATTGAATTTTGTCTTGGTTGGAGTATGTGTTTCCACTTCTTCTTGGTCTTGTAATTCTTTATCTTCTTTTGCAATGATCTCCTCCTGATATGTAAGGGTGAGGTCTTCTTCATTTCTCAAATCTGCTTCTTTCTCAAGTAGAGCCCCTTGTAGACAAATGATACATGATACATAGAGAGCATTTGTTGGTTTTGAATTTATGGGAATATCTCTTACTGCTTATGTTTTGTTGATATTCACTAGGTTATCGAAGCTTAGGTGTCCCAAGGGTTTATCCCAAAGCCAACTTTCATTTTATTGACTCATTTAACATATTTATTCTTGAATTTCACTGAGAACATATACATTATCTATTGTTCTTACCCATTTTCCTATGAGACTTTCTAAATATGATATCCTTATTTCATAATATTTGGAAATAAATATGATATCATGTCCTTGATCACACATTTGGCTGACGCTCAAAAGATTGTGATCAATGCCTTCAACATATAGAACATTCTTTGCTTCTCCCCCACCATTCTTGAGACTCACAGTGCCAATTCTAACAATTCTAGCAGGCCCATTATCTCCAAAGGTCACATTCCTTCCTTCTCTTTGTTCAAAGAGATAGACTTCTTATGGTCTCCTATCATGTTCCTAGAGAATTTTTCCTGGGCATACATAACCATTCACTCTCCTTATCTTGGGCATACATATCCAGTCCACATTTCTTAGGTGCATATTCTTCATTTTTCCTTTTATAGACTCCTCCTTTTCGATTTAATGAGAATTTTTTTGCTTGATGACCTAAATTGTTTCACCTATAACATTCTATACTATACTTGGAAAGAGGAGCAAAGGAATTATGATTTTTGATCTGGTCTCTAATTGTAATGTTAACAAACATATTATTATGACATTGGTGACTAGTCCTATAAGCATTGCAGTATTTCTCCCAATGACCAAAGTTTTTACATAAGAAACAAGTGACTAAGGAATATAGTTTGTTACATTCTAGTATAATATTTTCTTTATGTGTCATTTATTTTGAGGAAGGTCTGCCTCTTTGAAGTTTAATTACTCTTCTGATCTTTGTTTCCTACTATATTGTTTTGAGGATTGTGTGGAGACCCTTTAATGACATCGAAAAACTTTTTGGGGTTTCCGACATTGCTTTTGATTAATCTTTCAACATTTCATTCATGATGAGTACTAGTGTCTGTCTTTCCTGAGATAGAGGAATTACGTATATAATTGAGCCCAAACTTGTCATACGATGACATTTGATAGCTGAGAATGGTGTCCAGAGTTTGAGAGCTCTTCAAATTTTTGTTGACCTTTTCCAAGTCCTTTCTCAAAGATACTATTTCAACTTCCAGTTTTTCACATATCTCTTCCTTTTCCTTCAACTTATTTCAAAAGGATTCTTCTATTCTTTGAGCTTCCTCTTTTCTCATTTTTGATAGAGATGATCTCTTTGGTTAGATTTCCATTCTTGCTTCTGAGTCTATCATTTTCTTCTAAGGCATTGATAAATTATGCTTCCAAATCACCCATATCTTCAATTCGTTCTTCTTCTTCTAATTCTACTTCCTCTTTTGATAAATCCATGAGTAATATTTCTCTTTTTTCATCATACTCTTCCTTGTTTATGACATCACTATCTTGCTTGGAGAAATTATTCTTTTTCAAGCCTCTACTTTTGAACTTATTTTTCTTGGGTTCTTCTTCATCATCACTATGATATTTAAGAGGACACTTAACAACATAATATCTTATTGGACCACATATGAAACAAATGAGAGGTAACTTACCTTTAATCTTGGATCATTTATTTAGCCTCATGGAAAGGTGTGCCATTTCAATATCAGAATCGTCGATTAAGCAATCATCACTCTTGCCTTTTGTTGATGACTTTGATGCTTTGAATGAAAATTCCTTATGGGTTGAATTTCCTTACCTCATCTGATATGTTATGAGAATTCCATGAAACTCATCCATTGATAGTGTCCAAATCCTTTATTTTTCTATGGTATAGGCTTTAACATCAAAACAGTTTGGAAGACATCTCAAAACCTTTTGGACAATTGTTTTATCTTCAAATATTTAACTAAGCCCTATGAGAGAGTTAAATACATCTACTAAGAGGAAGTATGAAACAATTTATTATTCATCATCCATTTTTATAATTTCAAACTGCCTTCTAAATATTTGAAGCTTTGCCTTCTTTACCTTGGCATCTCCTTCATAGTTTCTTATAAGCTTTTCCCACTCTCTTTAGCTGATTCACAATTCATGACTTTGGTGAATTATTAATATGATAGTATGCTTGACATAGATTTAAAAGCCTTTGCATTTGCTACATATTCCTTCTTCCCAACCTATTTTTTTGGAATATGATATGGGATATTGTATCTATCTGTAACTGGTTTCTAAACTTCAACACAAAGAGACATTAGATAGTACTTCATTCTAATCTTCCAGAATGAAAACTTTTTCCAATCAAAGAGAGGAACTTTAAGTGCTTCTTTAGTAGACATTGTAATTTGAAAATGCTTATTCCACCTATTAGGCTATTCGGAAGAATCTATCTTTAATATTAATTGTTAGAAACAATGAGGGGGGTGATGAATCATTATTTCATCCAATTGTTAATTTTACTAGTTTAAATTAAGCTAGCCTATCTTAATCACAAAACATAAACCATGAAAGGATGAAAGAATTTAAAGTGAAAACCACTTGAATTTTTTTAACTCAACTTCAAATTACAATGATGATGACACCAACCCTTCTTTACGAATTCAGGCTCCAACCTAGAAAATGAGGACATCAATACTTGTGTACAAGCCCAAGCTCCAACTTAACATTAGAATTAGGACAGCAATCCTCTTAAGCAAGCCCAACGTACAACTTTTCAATAGAATAAGGACACCAATCCTCCTCAGGAACCAACTTTTCAACAATCCTTTGATCTTTTGTATATTATATGTACATGCCTCTCTTCAATTGTTGTTAATCTAGAATCTTGGTCTTCTTAATAGAATGAGTCTTATCTTTAAAAATACTCCAAGATAGAATGAACCTTTAATATAGGACTTAAAAATGTTGATTTATACTCCAAGACTGCTTTGAATATATCCCAATAATAAGCCCACATTGGGATAAACAGTGGGTTTGAACAAGGTCCTAAGTAGGCCTGAATCTAGGTGGAAACTGAGGATGCAATAGGCCAAAATTAAGTTTGCAACAGGTCCAAAGTATGTCTTGATTTAGGGCCAAAACTGAGCTTTCGATAGGTTTAAATTATGTCCAATAGATTCTCTTTAATATGTGCTCCAAAACACTGTTCAAAAATATCTTCAAAAGATCCATGAACAAAGTTATAAAAACCTCTTAGGAGGTTGTGAATATAATCCTTCAAAGTAGCTTCAAAACTCCTTTTTGTCTTGGTTCATGAGGTATGCACCTCTCTCAAATGCCTCCCTTAATAGGTCAGAATTCCTTTTATGAGTTGACTAAGTTGGTGTCTGATTTAAGGGAGAGGAACACATATACATAGGCTTCAACTTCTCCCAAACAGAGTCGACTTGTTCCTCAATTGATAGGAGTTAAGAGGTGTGCCATGCAGCGTCAGAAAGATACCAAGACAAAATTTAAGCCTATGTCGTTATCTCCTTCAGATGGATAACTTTGACATCAATAATAATCATTTTCTCAATAACATTTACACCTAGATAATTTTATTTGTGCCCTTAATAACGAGGATTTTACTAAGCCAAGTTAGGAGAAGGGATTATTCCATTCAAAAAGTTTATGTTGAATAATTTTTTCCTTGATGTCAATAATATGGAAACCCAGGTACATTGTTTAAGCCTACCCTAGATGAAACCCTAGGTACAAACCCTAAGTACAAACCCAGAAGAAAAACCCTAGTTGGAACTATGCCCTAGATAAAGTAGACTAGATGAAACCCTATCCCTTGTTGATGCAAATCCTAGGAACCATAGCTTTACATGATGCCCTAGCCTTGCTAAATATTCCCATGAAACCCTAGCTACATATATCCCTATCTATATGATGGCAAGCCCTATATTATTGAAGCATGCCCTAATGATGTTGATTTTTGAGTAGCTTGGGAGGTACTCCAAGCCCTAGGGTTCGAGGTTTGGAGGGTGAAACACCACAAGAGTCACTTGTGGGCTTGGAACCCAGGGTTGGGTTTTTTCACCCATCATTGTCTGGGGCAAAACCATGAGGAATTTTGGACATGTTATGGATGTAGATGATAGAGGACAACGAGGAGAATCCAAAGCTTCAAGAATCATTGAATTATGAGATGTCCTTGATGAAATATGAAATTTTGAAGTTGACAATGGATTTTTTGGATAGTCAAGTTATGTAGGCTTGAAATGTTAAGTCCAAAAGACATATCCATTGGAAAATTCATTGAGCCCTTCTAGAGTCTATAAATACAAGGCAAGAGATGTCATTTTAGAGCATCTGAGTGCAACACTTTAGAAGTAAATCACCTTCTGAGGTATCCACAACTTGAAGAGAGAAGGTCGAAGTCATAAGGGACTTTTTTGAGGTCTATTTAGTAGATGTGACAGGGCCGAGGAGAATCTAGGGTAAATATGTGGTTGAATAATGTTGTTTTGGTGCAAGAAAGGGTGGTATACTTCATGCTTTCGTGAGACGCAAACCCTGTATAAATTATAGGGGTAACACAGGTCTATGTTGGGATAATTGGAGGGGTCGTAAGGCCTATGTCCTATAACCGAACCAAGGAATAATTAGTGTAATGGAGCATCTCTAAGAAGGAGGAAATACACATTGGAAGAAGGGACTATTTTTGGAGGATGATAGGGTTAACATAGACAATGTCTAATCCCTAACCGTATTGAAGAACTAAAAAATTGTACCTATGCTTGTGAAGGTATGTTTTCATGTTAAATTTTTGGTCCAAAGTTTATATAGTTGGATGGTATTGTTGCAGCCTGTGGAATCCATTTGTTGGGGTTGACTTGGGTTGTTAGAAACCACAACTAGTAGTATATTTCACAATGGATTATTGGGAACCATTGTATCCATGCACGGAAACGTGTTTATAGACCAAAGTAGCCCTAGATCAGAATGACAAGAAGGAAATTGACAATTGTGCATTGGGTGAAGATTGAGCCTAATGTGTAGCTCTTTGAGTGAAAAAAGAAGCTACTAGATTGGTAGATTGGAGCTCAAATGTTGGCCAACCTAGAAGAGAAGATTGGATCAACTCATGTTCATTGTAGCAAAAGCGACTTGCAGCAGTGACAGGTGGAAGCCCTCCTAGAGACTCTATTGTAGTATCTTGATGGACTAAGGGGAACTAGAGAGCATAACGAAAGCGAAGGACTAGAAGGACGAGATACGACAGATAGGATGCAGTGAGATTGTTAGTGTATCTTGTATTCTTGTACTTGTGGATAATTGAGGGCCATTATCCCTTGTATGGGAGCCCTATATTGGAGTGTAAAAACTCTGGTAAAACTGATAATTATATATTATTAATGATGAAAAGATGAGATGATTACAATGAGGGATCGCCTGGGCTTTAAATACAGCCTCAAGGTGTCCCTTGGTGAAGAGGCATGATCTTTGATCATGCCTTTTCAGTTAATAACCTAAGATAACTAATCTAACTAATAATTAATAAAATATTCATAACATATATTGTTGTATCATTCATTTGGTTTAATATAACGAATATTGGGTTGTTGTACCATTGCTGTACAATATTTTGTGAAAAGTTGTTTATACTTTTGCATGTGTGATTTACTACTTTATATTTTTTCTTTGTGCAAAGTATATTTTGTTGATATTCTTGGTTTGGTAGCGTCAAATATTCTAATATTCTATCCTATACCCAAGATCGTGGAAATTCAACATGGTTTCAAAGTGTGTCTGAGCTACTTTGGAAAAAAATGATTCATCAGAGTACATAACAAAGTGAAACTTAAGAATGAGTTGGTCACATTTTAGGTGAAGGGATCACTACAATGTCAAAGTTGTAGGTTGGTCTCCGGTATGAGGACAATTTGGAATGGTTTTCCAACTATAGTCCATTGAAGGAAAGGATAAAGTTGGTCTTGTATGTCAAAAGGATCTGGGAGTTCGTCGAGAAAGCCATCAAGGTTACAATTGACCCAAAGGAGATGGAAGTGTATGAGGATTTGGATATGAGGAAAAGATTAATCATTATTGATGGTGTGAAGGATCCCTTAATACCTTATTTTTCTAGGAAGAACACTGCACATGAGATGTGGATAGATATTTAGAATTTGTTCCAGAATAAGAATGAGAACTAGGTATTGCTATTGGAGGATAAGTTGAAGTCCACCAAGATGATGTAGGGTGAAGGAGTGACTTCATATCTGAGGAGATTGTCTCAGGTCAAAGATGATCTTACTTTAATTAGTGTGACTATTTCAAAGAATGATATGGTGAGGAATGGAAATCCTTCATCAAGGGGATCTTTTCCAGAGATAATTTTTCAGACTGGAATAGGCTATGGAATGACTTCATTCAGGAAGAGTTGCGATATGATGATATTAATCCGAAGAAGAGGGCAAATGAGGACGTGCCACTTGTAGCATAAATGAAGAGTAAGAAAAAGAAGGACTTGAGTAAATTCAAGTGTTTAAACTATGGCGAGATGGGTCATTTTTCGTTGAGATTTCTGATGAAGAAGAAGGGAGATAACAAGAAGAGGAAAGGGAAGCAGGTCATCAGTGTTGCCACTTCTGTTGAGATATATGCTCTCATGAGGAGATTGGAGGAGGAGGACTTTGCTATGATATCTCATTTCTCGCAAGTTACTATCGATGAGGATGGATGGTATGTGGACAATGGTGTGAAGAAACATATGGAAGGATCACAGGATGGTTTTTAGACTCTAATTGAATGGGACTCAAATTTGCACATGGTGTTGGGTGACAAGAGTCAGAAGGTGATCTAAGGATCGGGAGTTGTGCCATTCAGGATAGAGATAGGACACCTTCTAAAGCGTTGCACTCGGATGCTCTAAAATGATATCTCTCGCCTTGTATTTATAGACTCTACAAGGGCTCAATGAATTTTCCAACGGATATGTCTTTTGGACTTAACATTTCAAGCCTACATAACTTGACTATCCAAAAAATCCATTGTCAACTTCAAAATTTCATATTTCATCAAGGACATATTGTAATTCAATGATTCTTTAACCGTTGGATTATCCTCGTTGTCCTCTATCATCTACATCCATAACATCTCTAAAATTCCTCATGGTTTTGGCCCAAACAACGATGGGTGCAAAACCCCAACCCTGGGTTCCAAGCCCACAAGTGACTCTTGTAGTGCTTCACCCTCCAAACCTTGAACCCTAGGGCTTGGAGTACCTCCCAAGCTACTAAAAAATAAACATCATTAGGGCATGCTTCTATAATATAGGACTTTCCATCATATATATAGGGATATATGTAGCTAGGGTTTCATGGGCATCTTTAGTAAGGCTAGGGCATCATGTAAAGTTATGGTTCCTAGGATTTGTGTCAACAAGGGCTAGGGCTTCATCTAGCCTCCATTCCTTTATTAGACATTCTCCTATCTCGTAACCCGGATGGATCCTTATCACACCATGTATATAGAAAAAATATTCACACAAAACAATACCTCCATGCCACCTCTCACCATCATCCAACCCAAAAACTCAGAGTCCTCAAAACCTTAGCAACCAGATCCATGAGAATCTCTGACAGTGAAAAATTATAATATGAAAAACCCCATCTTATGGAGGTTTTCACAAGAAATGGGTACAATAAAAATCAAACCCTTAAAGCCTTCCGCAGTGTGAACAAGCCTAATAGCAAAATTTTAAATAACAAAAACAAAGAAAACATTATTGGAAAAGTTAACTTACCTTATATCCTTGGTATTACTGATAAAATTGCCAATATTTTGAAGAAAAATAACATTTCTACCACTTTCAAACCTATAAATAAAACATAACCGCTCAAAAACCTTTGCCTTAGCTTAACATTCAAGCAACTCTAAACATCACATATGTATTGAAAACTCCCACATCCTTTCCAAAATAGACAACTACTTTCATATAAAATTCAGGGAGGCTCTAGAAATCAATAAACATCCTAGTAACCTAAACCGCGATGGAGGATGGAATATTAGTGAGAATTGGATTCCCACATTAATTTCTAAAATAACTCCCTTTAAAAACTAAAATTATAAATAACCTCCCCCCACCCCCGCCCCCCCTCCCTCTATAGACAATAAAATTTCTCTATTAACATTGTAATTTGAATAATTAACCTTTTTCATTCCAATCCTAGATTCCTTATTCATAACCCTTTCCTTAACCTTCCCCTAAATATTTTCCCCTCCATTCAACCTCTACCCTTAAAATCATCATCCTATCTTGTTTTTAAAAAATTACTCACACTTTACTAAAAAATTAACTTAAAAAATAAATTAAAATTTTTTGTATCCATTCTCTTCCCTTTAAATTAGTAAAATTTCAACCTATTAAATTTACTATTATTAAAAAAAATTATAATATAATAAAAAAATATTAAATATTTCTCTTAAAATTCATTCTTATAAAACAAATTAATAAACATAATCATTCCCCCTTTCCTTAAATATCTAACACATTTTTCACATGAGCTTCACTATTAAATAACATAAGTAAACAAAGTTTCAATTTAATAAAGTTATATTAATTTAAGACAACCTTCATAACATAAATCAACTACATAATAAATAAGGTTTTAATTTAATAAAGACTTAATAAAGGAATAATAAAAACAACATCATAATTTAAAACAAACATCATAATAGAAAAAGGATAATTAAACTTAATTATAAAAAATTAATTCTTAAAATTAAATCATTATTTTTAAAATCTAATTTATGTCTGCTCATAAATATTTCCCCAAACCTTAAACTATTTTTTTACCATACTTGAGATCAGCTTCTCCCATTCATTTTTATCTTGATAATGAACCTCAGTAGCTGGTTCGAAACGTCGATGAAGAAAAATCTACCTAATGTGATCGATCCGAAAACAACATTATTACAAAATAGAGATCGCAGAAGTCTGAAATCATAAATATTAAAAGGAATCGCATGGAAGTGGCTTTGTAAATATATCTGCAACTTGTTACTTTGAAAGAACATACTCCAGTTTGACCTTTTGTTCAAGCATCTGTTCTCTCATAAAATTATATTTGATTGGAATGTATTTGGTTTTTGAGTACATGACAATATTCTTAGAGATAATTTTGGAACTAGTATTGTCACGGAGATGGTACAAGTTGAGGACAAGTGACTTGAATATCTTTCAATGTTTGGATCATCCATAGAAGTTGAGTACAACTAGATGCAACAACAACATATTCTACCTCAACAATAGATAAAGCAATAGAACTTTATTTCTTGTTGAACCATGAAACTTTGTGGGGTTCCAAATAAAATTCTCCTCCACTTGTGCTCTTTTGATCAACAACATTACTTTCCCAATCTGCATTTATGTAAGCATGGAGTGCAAAGTTTGTGTTTTTGGGATACCATAGAGCAAAATATTGAGTGCCTTGCAGATATTTGAATTTTCTTTTAACTACTATGAGATGAGTTTCCTTAGGATTTGGTTGAAATCGTCCAATAATGGAAACTCCATGCATAATGTATGGTCTTGTACCTATAATATAGAGCAAGATCCCAATCATAGATATGTATTGTGGTTGATTTTTTGAAGGAGAGTCATCATTTTAACTAAAATTTCATCCTGTTACCATTGGTGTGCATACATGCTTGCGGTCTTCCATTCCATATTTCTTCAAAATTCGTATGAGGTACTTGTTTTGAGAAAGAAAGATACAATATTTAGTTTGTTGAACTTGAAGACCAAGAAAGTATGTTAGTTCACCAAGTAGAGACATTTCAAATTCTTGCTGCATAACTGAAGAAAATCATTGACTCATAGATTCTACAATATTACTTCCAAATATGATGTCATCTACATAAACAACGACTATCAAAATATTGTCTTTATCAAATTTGATATATAATTTGCTATCTGCAAACCCCTTTCTGAAGCCTTGTTGCTGAAGATATATGTCAAGACGATAATACCATGCATGAGGAGCTTTTTTTAACCCATACAATGCCTTCTTAAGTTTGCAAACAATATTTTTATCATTGCTAAAAATGAACCCTTTAGATTATTCAATATAAACTTCTTATTCTAGATCCCCATATAAAAATGAAAATTTAACATCCGTTTGTTATACTTTAAAGTTATGAAAGAAAACACAAAAAACATTCTTATGGCTTCAAGTATAGCTACAGGTGCAAATATTTCTTCAAATTATATCCCTTCTTTTTTAGCATAGCCTTTGCATACAAGTCTTTCTTTGTTTCGAGTTACTTCATCTTCATTTAGTTTGTTCTTGCACACCCATTTTTTCCAGATTACATTTTTATCATGAGGCCTTGGTGTCAATTCCCATGTATGGTTCTTTTCTATTTGGTCAAGTTCTTCATTCACTTCCTTAACCCAACATTCATATTTTATTTTTTGATCCACATTTTTAGGTTCAATTGTGGATAATAAGGCTAAGTGAATAGAAATTCCAACAAGAGTTCTTCTAGTTTGTATTCCTTCTTCCTTTTCACCTGGAATGTGAGATTCGGGATGATTTTTCTGAACATACCTTGATGGTTCCTTTTCTGATGTATCTGTGTTTCCTTCTTCTAATGCTTCTCTATTTCATTATCCTACAACCTTCTGGCTTATAGTAGGGATAGGTTCATCATATGTTGGTGCTTCTCTTCTGGTACATGTGGATGCTTCATCAATCACAACATCAATTCATTCAACAATATTTCAAAGCCTTTTGTTATAACATTTATATCCTTTGCTTCTAGAAGAGTATCTAAGGAGGATTCCTCCATGAGCTATAGATTAAAGCTTTCCAAGATTATCATCATTTTTCTTTAACATTTTCATCCAAAAATTCTAAAGTGTATGACAGTTGCATGCTTACCAAACCATATTTCATGTGGATTTTTATCATTGTTTACTCGAACATGAGCTTTTTTAATTATATCCATGGTTGTATGTGTTGCTTCTCCCCAGAAGGTGTGAGGTGTTCTTGACTCATCAAGCATGGCACGTGCCATTTGTTGGATTGTTATGCCCATTCTCTCTGCTACTCCATTTTGTTGAGGAGTTTTATCTATGTAAAAATGTCTTTTAATGCCATGTTGTTCAGAAAAAATAAAAAACTCATCTGATATAAATTCTCCTCCTCTATCAAATCTAAGAAATTTGATTTTTAGATCTAATTCATTTTCTACCAGAGCCTTGGATACTTTAAATTTATCAAATGCATCATCTTTATGTTTTAGTAAGGCAATCCAACATAATCTTGAAAAATCATCAATGGATAATATGAAGTATTGTTCACCACGAGGAGACTTATTTCTCATAGGACCACATAAATCAATGTGAATAATTTCAAGTGGCTTACTTGAAGTACCTTCTTTGGCTTTAAACTGAACTCTGGTTTTCTTACCAAATTGACATGATTTCCTAATGCTACTTTCAGGTGGAGAGATGTTGGGCAAGTCACGAACTGCTCCCATACTGCTTGATTTGCATAACTGATAAAAGCTAAGGTGTCCCAAACTTTTGTTCCAAATCCAACTTTCTTCAGATTTTGTTAAGTAACAATTCTCTTGGACGCCTTCTAAGACATAGACATTTCCTGGAGTTTTTGGTTCATTTTATTATGATCTTATTTGTATCCAGATTCCTTACTATACAATTATTTGATCTGAAAATAACTCCATGCCTTTGATCACACACTTGAATTACACTTAAAAATTTATGTCCTAACCCATCAACAAATAAGACATTCCCCACCTTGACCTTTTTATTAAAAAATAAAGTTCCTTTCCCTTTGATAGCAGCAGCTGGGTTATTACCAAAAGTCACATTCTTTTCTTTTTTTATGTCATTAAAGGAAATAAAATTATCTTTGTCACTTGTCATTTTCTTTGAACATCCACTGTCAATATACCATATATTCTCTTGATCTCCTGAATACAAATCTATACCACAATTTTTGGAGGCATTAATTTTCTTTTTCCATACCTTCGGTGGTATTGTCTTATGTTCATGCTGGTAAGATGGCTTCATTCTGCTTCTGCATTCAGTTTCTTCATGACCAAAGTTATTGAAAATATAACATTCAATTTCATTATGAGGAGGTGAGAAAACATTATAAGAATATTTCTTTGTCCCTATTGCATTCTCTTGTTTTATTGATTCTCTATTCATAAGTGTTTTATAAGCAACGCACAAAATTGCTTTATGACCAAAATTGTGACAAGTGAAGCATTAACCATTCAAGTAAGAATACGTGGGAGTATAATACCTTCTTGAGTAGCTTTCCCTTTGATCATGGTAAGGTTTTTTTGCATGAAAAATATTTGATCCTTCATTCTTTTGTTGAGGTTTATAATTTTGATGAATGCTTCCTTTTTCCGCATTGATGTAGCTTCCTGTACCTATTTCAAAATATTTCATAGTTTTTGATGTTTCACCATTTGGATTGTAACCAAGACATGTCTTGATTAGAGGAGAGCATTGGACTTTAATGATTTCTTCTAAAGTCTCAAAACCTTTGGAAAATCTAAGATTTAAAGCCTTTGTTTTCTCAAGTTCCTTCCTTAGAACCATAATTTCAAGTTCTAAGTTTTCACATTGCTTTTCCTTTTCTAGAACTTGTTTCTTCAAAACTTCTTCAACTAATTTAACTTCTTCTAGAAAAAACTTTAGCTGAGTTATTTCTTCAACAACAGTGTTTTTCTTATACATAAACATTTATTTTTCTTGATTTTTGTTAATAACCCTGAGCCTATCAATTTCTTCTGCAGAATCCATAAGGACATCATCTGGTTCATCTACACATTCTTCTTCAAATTCCATAACCAACGGACAATATTGATCAGGTTCATCATTCTCATTATTGGTAGAATATTTACTATCTTCATGAGTATAAAAACTTTTCTTACTATCAAAACTTCTTTTAATATTCTTCTGTGGAACATTCTCCCATTTCTCATGATTTTCTTTATAAGGATATTTTATGGAATAGTGACCTACTATTCCATAAAAAAATCATTTGAAAGGAAGCTTACCTTTAAACCTGCCAGTTCTTACTTGAAGTTTCTTTACAAAATTTACTTCTTCATTTGAAATGTAACTTGTTTCCTTAGGCTCTTCCTTTTCTTTCCCTTTGTATGTAGCTTTGAATGTTGCTTCTCTAATATCTGATGGACCCCCTTTTCTCATCTCATAAGATGTTAAAATCCCATGCAGTTTTTCAATAGTGAGATTATTTAATTCCCGCATTTCTTCAATGGTGGAGACTTTGGAATCAAACTTTTAGGTTAGAGATCTTAGAATTTTCTCAACAAAAATAAAATCATTTATTTCATCACCAAGATTTTTCATTGAGTTAACGATCTCATCTACCATAAGGAAAAATCTTGCAATAATTTCATCGTCATGCATTCTAAGAGTCTCATATTGAATTCTAAATGTTTTAAGTTTAGCGCTTTTTACCTTAGTGTCACCTTCATAGCTTTGGAAAATCTTGTCCTATATAGCCTTTGCAGTATTCAGCTACATGATCTTTACGAATTCTAGTTCAGCCAAACTTCTTAATATAGCATTGACTGCCTTTGCATTGGTATCATACCATTTCTTCCCTGCACTATCTATCAGAATGGAGGTTAGGTATTGATATCCACCTTCAAAAATTTCCCATACATCTACCCCAAGTTCCTGCAAATATGCTCTCATTATGACTTTCCAAAATACAAAGTTAGTTCCATTAAACAAAGTTGGCTTAATAGAAAATGCTCCTTATTGAATACTCAGCTTGATGGATCTCCCTTTAAGCGATCAAGCTTCTTCTGAGGGACCTACTCTGATTCCAATTGTTGGGAAATGTTGGAAATACTAAGAGGGGGGTGAATCAGTATTCCTTAGCAAAGTGGAAAACCACCTCTGGGTCAAAAACCACCGAACGCTTTTCTAATAAATTCTTTAATTTTCAGCCCCAACTGAAATGAAAGTTACAAGTTCCTAGAATTATAGAAAATAATTATTCTCCATCTCCCTATGAAAGGATGCCCCAATGCCCTGGTTTCTTCAGTAGTAAACTAAAGGGATGCCTCGACACCCTAGACCGACCTACCACCCTGAAGTGTTCACAGGCTCCAACTTTGCACCAACCTAGCACCTCCTTGCCACCCTATAATGATCATAAATAAGACAAGAGTGTGGACTCCCATACCAGGGACAATGATCCACGATACAATATGATTCACAATAATTTTATTGAACTAGACCAATCACCCAATCACATTATGACCTGCAACCCAACCATAACATCATCCAACAATGACTAATATACCTCCCAACAATTCCTCTTAAACTCTAGGAAGATTTACTCTTTTACAATAATGACTTATTTACAATTTTACAATGATGATTTTTACAACACCGACTTTTGACACGACCTGATACTTGACTTGATACTACTTCTTGGATCACTAGCAACTGTTGAGGTACTATTGTGCTTGCTTCAAGTAATGTTAATTTGGCATTGCACGTCCTTCTAGTATATGTCTGATTTGTCCTATTATGTCCTCCTTCCTGCACGTAAATTAATGAACAATACCAAAAACAATATACAAACAAAATACTTACACTTTCCTGCAAAACATATGTCATAGAAATATTCAAAATTCAAATGTAAATACATTCAACATTTATGAACAAAACCCAAACAAACACACATACAAAATACTTACACTGTCCTAAAAAAACACATGTCATAGATGATATTCAAATTCAAATTCAAACACTAATCATACATACCTTGTTGTAGCAGACTTACCCTTGACTATTGATGTTTGGTCCTTACTGCAGTGATCATACTTTTTCTTGCCTTCTAGAAGCTCTATATTGAATTTGTTGTATCCATGTAATTTCTGATCTCTAGGGTCTGAAATTTTATCCTGTGGTATCCCTCTGAGTCCTCTTTCCAACCCCATGGGTGTGATCAATATTGGATTCTTCAAGGAATAGTTATGCCCAATATCTCAGAATGCCTGATTATAGACTGGTTCAGTAGAGCAAACTTGTACTAAGTCCCATGTCTCATTGCTTCGCCCTTCGGTCCTAAAAATGATACCTAATAAACTATATTTTGTCCTATTTCTGTCACTTTTTATGAAATTTGAATCCAATTCTCAAAGATAATGTTATGACGAGTTTTCCAAGGTCATATGTTTGACATGGAATTTAGGAGCCTGCAAAAACCCTAACTTCCTCAGATCATATCTACAAAATATAGCTTCATATAAAAAACTTTATAGAGAAAAATCCACGATGACCTATTTGAAGCAGCGAAATCCTTGCATGAGGAGGATATGAGGTTCACAATTTATAGAAATTCTTAGGTTGAGAGGATCTTCAACAAGTGAACATTGGAGGGATTTTAGGAGCTTAAAAAATTATTAATTAATGACTATTCAATTACCACAACCAATGATGAGTTCCATGCCACAACCCCATGGGGTTTTAGCCCACTAACTGGGGTTACTAACTTCAAACACTAATATCTCTCAAACCATGACAAAATACATGGTGTGCCATATATCAAAGGAAACATCTCGATGAGTAGAATCCATACAAAATATCCTTGACTCGGAATAGAGTAATTTTTAAATTCAAAATTCTCATGCAAGATCAGGGTAGCCCCTGGTGCTACTTGGGTTGACATCAGCAACAACCACTGATAAAAAATCTCCCCCTTTGGCATTGATGGCAACACAAGTACTCCCCCCACGATCATGACACCTCTTCCTATTACATTCTAATCAACAATATCCCCCTTTGGAATTGATGGCAACACAAGTACTCCCCTACAATCATGACACCTCTTCCTACTGCATTCTCTCACCATTTGTCATCAATGGCAAAGGGTAAATCCCACTGAAAAACTGTCATCCTGCGGACCTGTACACACCTCCACTCCCCTTTTCTACTCAGTTAGAGAAGAGAAAGATTCTAATGAGAACTTGGGATAATCCCAATCTTTTGGCAAATATTCTCAAAGTTAATGGTTTGGTATAATAAATGAGATTTGTTCCTTTGTACCCAACATATTCAAGCTTGATATTATTTTTCGTGCTTTGCTCTCTAACGAAATGACATTTGATTGAGATATATGCTTTGTTTTGGAATGCCTCACGGGATTCTTGGAGATACTAATGGCATTGGTGTTATCGCAAAATATGGGAATAGGCTCATCAAACTTGACTTGAATATCTTGAAAATTTTGCGCTGTCAAAGAACTTGTAGTACAACAAGTTGTTGTCCAGTATATTTTGATTTTGTTGTGGATAACGAGATTGAAGAATACTTTTATTTAACCATGGAAGCAGAAACCACCTAGATAGAATGCTACTCACGGTACTCTTTCGATCATCAGCACTTCTGTGATCTGCATACGTATAAGCTTGGATAACTAGATCAATTCCTTTGGGTCCCTTCATATGTCTCTTAAGTGGCCTTGTAAGATGATAGGAGGAATTGTTTTTTATGACAATAATAAGAGATTTTTTGGTGCTGATTGGAATCTTGCTACTTGTCCAATTGCCTACATTACGTCTGGTCGAGAAGTTGTCACATAAAGAAGACTGCTAATCATATATATATGAAACCTCTGGTCCACATCCTTTGACGAATATTCTAAAATTAACTTGCAACCTATTACCATTGGGGTAAGTACAAACTTGCAATATTCCATCTTGAATTTCTTTAGCATTTCCTTGATGTACTTGGTTTGATATATAAATATTCATTTATCCTGTTGAGACATTTGAAGCCCTAAAAAGTATGTTAGCTCACCAAGTAGAGATATTTCAAACTCACTTTGCATCTTTGTGGCAAGTTTTTTACTTAATTTGTCATCATTGCTTCCAAATATTATGTAGAAATTATACAATATGCATGATTATCTTGGATTCACTCAATCTAACAATGTACTAAAGTTAAATGTTGAATCGCTTCTACAAATATTTAGCGGAACTAAAAACACAATCGCTAATCACATGAACATGAACATGAAGAAAGATCAATCACACACAACACAGATAATTTCCCGGGGAAAGATTGCTGCTAAAAACCCCTCTATCATATATTTTATATTAAGCATGGATCATGAAACAATTACATACAAAACTCTTCTCACAAGAGCCCTCCAGTACATCAACCAATTGTCTCACATTGTCATATGAAAAACTGACCAATACATAGCCAATTCTCAGCCTCCAGACAGCCTGCCTGCCTTGCACAACCCCTGATGGTAAATATCCCTAAAATATAGGAATCCTTGCTTGCCTTGACTGCGCAAGTATCATGGGCACTCCAATGGGTGTTTGCCTGCATGTGTGCAAGAAGATAATCCTACAATTGATATTCAACCTCCCTTTCACCTATAACTCAACTGGGCCTCCACTGGATCTGACATGCATGCAACTAATAATAGTAAATCCTCAGTTGCATGTGAGATCACTGATTGTGAATTAATTAATATTTAATTCACTGATCTCTCACTAGTGTATCTTCAGTTACAACTAGCACAACTGAGTTTAACTCACTTAACTGAGTTAAACTAATTTACAACTTGCACCAACTCATGCACCACTGCACTTCGAACTCTGTTACAACTAGAATTACTCTGCATGCCTCACCAACAAACTCTAACTCGAAATCCATCAGCTAACTGAATTTATCACTTTCAGTTAAACTCATTCAAGTCTACATTAAGAATAGATTATAGTTTAATTTACATCTTAATTAAGGGATAATAAAAATATACATGCACCCAAAAATAGCACTATGGGCCCCACCCTAGTCTAGGTGCTTAATGTAACTAGGTGCTTGATGCACTAGGCATGGGTGTTGAATCTTCTTGTTGAATCTCAACACTCCCTCTCAACAAGAAACGAATTATCCTTCACCCCGATCTTGTCTCTATGGTATTCGAATTTTCTCCTGGTGAGTGCCTTCGTCAAAATATCTGCATCCTGATCTTCCGTGGGAATGTACTAAAGAAACATGATCCTTCTCTACACACAATCTCTGATATAAAGGTACCATATATCTATATGCTTGAACCTATCATGAAGCACAGCATTAATCAAGAGTTTTACAAAACTCTGATTATCACAATGAATCACTATCAGATCCATCTGAGAACCAAACAACCCAACCAATATCTTTCTCATCTGCGTCGCCTCAAGCCGTGCCACGGATCATTGTTTCCTGTTGTACTAGGAAACTGTTGTCGATCCAATGCTAAAGATAGCTCCTGATGTTCTCTTTCTATCCGACGGACTTCCAGCCCAATCTGCATTCGTGAAGCCATGCAACATCACTCCATCCATCCTTATGTACCATATACCATACTCTGATGTGCCCCTCAGGTATCTCAGGACATGCTTCCCCGCCTTCAAGGCTTGATAGGCAACACGACGACTCAGGCGGTTAACTACGTCGCAAATGTACGGGGTCTCGTAACTGCCTGATACAT